>VMOF01000388.1:38463916-38681566 GCA_011764245.1 Trialeurodes vaporariorum
TTACACAAGCACACTGTCTTCACGGCAGCTCTTTACTGCAGTGAGGTGAAATTAGAAGTGCCAGAAGAAATTTTTAAAGATTTTGTTCCTGAGGAGAATAAGCTGAAACAACTTGGTTTAGTCATCAACGACCAGAATGTCAAAGTGGAAATGGATGCGTATTGTATGGACGCGCCGGCTAAGGCTAAAGTCCTCGGCATCAAAAGTTGTGGTGGTTTTTCATCTTGCTCCAAATGTTGGGTAGTCGGCAAAACAATTGGGAACCGCAGATCTTACCTAGCGCAGACCTGCCGCTTAAGAACACAGGATGATTGGGAGGATGAGCGTGATGAAAGTCTTCACGTTGGACCAAATTGTCTCCTGGGTATTGATGGCATTGATCTATCCGCTCAGATCGTCCTTGACCCATTGCATTTAGTTTGCATTGGCGTGGTGAAGAAATTGCTCGTTGATTTTTGGATTGAAGGGAAACATAAAAACAAGTTTGCCAAGTTACGAGCATCTGATATTTCCGCAATCAGCTCTCGTTTAAAATTATTGAAGACCGAAAAACATCTAGCTCGAGATTTTTCCAACTATCCAAGAAGCCTTGACTTTGTTCATAAATGGAAAGCGACAGAGTTTCGAACCTTCCTTCTTTACATAGGGCCTGTTGTTTTGGAATCAATTTTAGACACGGAAGCTTATGAACATTTTCTTCGACTGCATGTTGCTTTCACCGTTTTGCTGAGCGAAATCCTTTGTGTTAAAGAAAACATCGATGTTGCCGATGAGCAACTGCATATTTTTGCGGACGAGTTTGCAGGCCTGTATGGTAACGAGTATATTTCCCACAATGTTCATGGACTCATACACACCGCCAAAGACGCTCATCGTTACGGCCCTCTAGATAATGTATCTGCATTCAGATTTGAAAATCACCTGGGACAACTGGTAAATTTGGTGAACAAACCGGGAATGGAAGTCAAACAAGTAGTTAGGCGAGTCTACGAGCGCAATCAGATCAACTTTGTGGCTGAAAATCGGAAAGCCCCTAAAAAGGGTTTTGCTTTGAAGCATGATAGAGGACCATTGTGTGAAGGCTTGTCAGATCCTCAATACCAACTCGCACGTCTCCCAAAGTTCACCATCGGCACCTGTCGCCAAGGAGATCGTTGTTTTCTAATGCAGTCAGGAGAGGTGGTTGCTGCAGTAAACTTTGCCACAGCTACAAATGGTTCCAAAAAAGTAGTAGGCAGGGAATTCGGTTCAAAAACAGATTTTTACCTGAAGCCTTTGCCGAGCAGTTAGCTGGGAATTTGGCAGGTGGCCCAGCTATCTAATGAAACGAACAGTTATGATGTGAAAGACATTTTGTTGAAAATGATCATCCTCCCAAAATTTAATAAAGTGAATTATATTTTAGAGGAAGGGACTTTTATAGTCCACCCAATGCTCCATTTAGGAAAATCAGGTATTGAGAATTCCTCACACATTCGCTTTTTTACTCTCCCCCCCCCCCCCCCCCCCCCACTTCAATCAGATATTATCAGATTAAAGCGATTCCATGCTAAACTTTGCCAGATCTCAATCCAATGAATAGCGCCACTTGTCACTTTTTGGAATTGTTGTGTTTTCCGCTTTTGAAACTGAAACCTAAGAGAAAGTGACAAATCCTTGAACATCAGCGCCTGTTACGTTTTTTTTTTTTTTTATTTTTTGAGCCCATTAATGAACAAAATTGATTGAGCATTAACGTCGTAAATTATGAAATTAATTTTGCCGCAAGCTTAGTGAGTGCGAGTTATAATAGGTCACTCGCACTCACTGAGGCTTATGGGATTGTTTGTATTTTTTTTTTTTTTTTTTTTTTTATACGCTTTATTGAAAAAAAAATGTTGTTCCGACAAAGACATTTACACTAAAAACTGGTCAGCCCCACATTCTGGGCTATCTACCTACAGCGAAATTTTGTTGACACTTAAATAATAATATTCTTTTTGTCCCCCCCCCCAATTGGAAATTAAAGATAATTTAAACTGCCTACTTAAAATCAATATTGCCATAAATTTCCATTATTTAAATTTATGAACTAAACTTTTCTACATTTAAAAGAAACAAATAAGCAACGCATGAGAGCCCCCTTTTCTTCTTAAAATTATTTTTTTCTTTTTTCTTCTTTAATAACCCCATCATCATTTTGGGCTTTGCAGAAAAGTTGCAGCACACTGTTGGTAGACCGAGTGAAAACAAGAGGTTACTCTAAGTGATAGCTCTGTAATGTCTGTCTATGCTCATGCTTTGTACCATATAAGTAATCTAAGGAAATCATGGAGTCTACTGACTTGTGATTTTCTGGGTGCATTGCTCATCATTTAGACAATACTATCTACAAGAGACCTATGAAAGATTTCTTGAACTGATAACTGTGTTAACTTTTACTTTGCTTCTCAAAAAAATGTATTAACTATCATTACTTGTCTTTTATCACCCTCTTTTTCAGAATAATGGTCGGTAAATTTATGATAGTGCACTTCCGTGCCGATGGCAAATCAGACATTGTGCCTGAAAGCTGGATCGATGACACACAAACCAAATGCGTCTGGCCACCAAAGGCCCAGGAAGGAAAAGTTCAGGATTTAATAGAGAAAGGGGAAAAACCTGCAAAAAGTCGTGGCTGGAAAGAGTGGCTTATTAAACTTGCGTCCACCGTCAGATACAGTAAGTAAAGAATCTCGTACAAAATTGCCTCTTCAGAATTCAAGGCAGATTGTTGTTTTGGCTCGATGAAAGTGCTTTTTAAGCTGATTCCAAGCATTTCTAATCCCTGAAACTGCCTACGAGCTGCAGTCTTCGATCAAAATTGATGAGTGCACCCAGTAAATATAGATTTGAAGTGATTTCTGGGGCAACTTTTTCAGATTTCAACGCGATGGATAGGGCCTCTAGTCACTTGTGGGAAAAGTCACGTTTTTGACATTTTAAAGTGAACACAAAGAAATAACTAAAAATCCAAGAACGTTCACAATTGTGTAATTTTTTATGGAATTATTGAGCCCATATTCATTAAAATTGGTTGAGAATTAAAGCCATAATATTGGAAATGAATTTCGCCATAAGCTTAGTCAGTGCAAGTGATTCTGAGTGAGTCTTTATCCATCTGCCTCATTTGGACTCATGGGCTCTTGTGGGACTTTCTTATTTCCAACATTGCGGCTTTATTTTGAGTGTTTCTACTCCAAAATTTCAAGGAATCTACCTGAAGCACCTATATTTGCTGGTGCCGACTTTTCTCAAATTTGTGCTGATTCCATCTATTCATCAATTTTTGCTGAAAACTTTTAACTCTTTGAGCAGTTTGTTTGAGCATGGTGTCAATGTTTAGAACTAATTGACCATGGAATCATCTTACCAAATATGTCCGCACCTGCCTGCTTTTAGCAGGAAGGCTCCTTGAAAGTTTCATGGTGAAACAGTGAAAATGAAAGGCAGGAATTCTAAGGGGAAAATACGCATGAGTGCAAGTGAGGCAAAGGAGATTTTCAATCGCACTCACCACTCACTGAGCTAATGGTGAATCGTTTTTGATTTTCTGAATGAAATTGCGGTTTTTAATTTATCTTGAAAACAAACGTATATCTATGCTTGTATGCCCTTCAAATTAAAAAAAAAAAAAAAGTCTTCGGTTTGTAACAAAATGATTAAAGTTTGAACGATGCAAGAGAATATAAATGTTTAAGGGTTGCTCAGAAAGTAAGAGGAAGACTTAGCTCCTGGAGATCCTCTCAGGCAAAAAGTATTAGGACTTCAGTGCTTAGATCTAATGTTTGAAATAAATCAAAACTGCTAGAGTTTTCGAAAAATCGGCACCTATGTCTAAAAATGTCTTGCCACCTCTGCCAACAATGAGGCTGAGTTCAGAAAGTAAGAATAACATGTTTACTGCGTATCAATTGACAACCAACACGGTCATTTCCCGTTTGCTGAAACAGATCTGATTTTATTCAAAATCTGTTCAAAGCTATGAATTTCTGTTTTTTTTTTTTTTTTTTTTTTTTTTAAGAAAATTTTGTCCTCCATTTTTTTGGGGCTAAGCCGGGTCATCTGGAGGGCATTATTATTCTTATTTTGTGAGCGACCCCTGTAAACAAAAAAAGCAAGACAAAAAAACCAAAAATAAAACAACTCTGCTTGATTCACTTTTTGTATTCAGGTATTTGAAATTTGGTTTTTTCAAATTTTTTTCTGGATTGTTTTATAGGTAGTATCAAAGATGCCGAGAGAGCATTTAGAACAAAAATACTGGAAGCCAATGCCAAAGCGGAGGAGACGGACGATGATTCTCATCGTATCCGAAGAAAACTTTCTAAACCGATAGTAGTCAAGGCTCAAACTAGTCTAGGGCAAACTTTTAAAAAATTATCAAAAGCCGGTCAGTATTAATTTTTTTTTCTTTTATAATTTTTTAGTCAGGCAATTCCAATGTCTTTAAAGTTTAAGGTAAAAGGCAGTTGGCCTTTCAATTTTCAATTTTTCATTTTTTTTCTCCATCCGGTAAACCTGCCGATAGCGGAAACCTGGTATTAATGGAAAAATATATCTGCCCCGTGAGGTTCCGTTATAAACAGGTGCCACTGCATTCTTGAGTAAAAAACAACAAAAACGTAAACTGATCAACTCTCTTCTTATTATTTATCTGACTCTCCCCTGTATACACATGTATCATTCTAATTCTGTTCCACTTCAAGAGCATTTCTAAATTATTTTATTCATCTGCTCTTTATTTTTTATGAATTACAGAATTCACCCCTCCTCCAAATGACAACGAAATGGAGAATGCTGATGAATTGGAAGAAGAACATGACCTTGATGATTCAGAAATAGAGTTATCAGATGACAACGAGGCTGACAACGAGCCTGACAACGAGCATGTTGAGCCGGGAAGTAATAATGGAATGGAAGAAATGGGAAGTGATGAGCCGGAACAAAGTAAGTATCGTTGTGATTTCAATTTCCACTGTTGATAGTTTTGGTGCAATGCCTGAGGCTTCAATAATTCTACCGAAGTTTGCAAACAACAACCAATCACTTTCATATTTTACTGACTGAAGTTTAAAAACTGATTCATGAGGTCTATGGGAGACTGCTTGCCCCCCTCCCCCCCTCTTTCATCTCAAATATGTGGCTCAGACATGTCTATATTTTAAAGCGCAGAACATAATTCAGCGCCAAAGTAGAGTCATACTCTGTGGCTAGGGCAAAGTTGATCCGTCTAACCCTTGTCAGTCGATTAAGTTCACTGGTACACAAAAGATTGCTGTCAAGAGGGATGACCTCCATCTCCCGGGGTCATCCCCTGGAAATTTTTCCGAATTTTACGACCGTCAGAATGCATTTTAGGCAAATATAAATGCGTGTTTTAGTCGTTGTATGAAGACATTTTCCTCCCATAAATTCACCTGTTATCATGGGGATGAAACTTTCAAGTTCTTTTACTACAAGTATTTACAGTTTTAAAATATTTAAATAATGAAGCTTTCCCCTCTAAAATTTTGATCTAGAAAACCACCGAGAGTCCAATAGTGAAGACCAAAACTGCACTTGTCCAAGCACTCATTTTTTCAACCTTTTATTACTGTACAATAGTTTCTTATGACGTTACTGAGACTTTAAATTTTAAGCTTCAAAGATTGCAGAATGCTTGTGTTAGGATCATTCTTGGGCTTCACAGGGACGATCATATTTCTTCCTATTATCCTAAACTAGGTTGGATGCGTTTGAAAGTGAGCCGGGAATATTTACTTTTAGTTTCTGCTTTTAAAGTACTAAAGACGGGGGTCCCTAGTATCTCCGCTCACTATTTCAGTTTTTGTCTTCAGCCAGATCAATTAATATGCTCTCCCTTCATTTATGCGTTAGCAAATCGTTTCATGTATCAGCCTCTAGAGCATGAAATCAGGTATCAGAAGGTCTGAGGAATTTGGATGTCTCTCTTGAGGTGTTTAAAGGGAGAGTGTCCGGGAGGTTTATTATGCTGCCTGAACATACAAGTGCATAGTTTCTTTTCTCTTTCTTTTTTTCTGTAGTATTTGTCCTATTTTGTTTACGATTTTTTTTTCCTTTTTTTCCTTCTTTTCATTTTTCAAATTTGTCATAATCAAAATCACATTTAAGGCTTCCAGCTATTTTTCGAATTTTTTTGTTATTAAATTTATTGTCATTCCCAGTTTAATTATTTGTTATGTTCTGCTTGGTTATTTTCTTTTTCTATTTTTTCTTCAAAAGGTAATTTCGATGGCGACTGCATTGGGGGCCAACTTTGATGTTTACGATCCTGATTTCCAGACGTGGTTCATCCCTCTGGAAACAGAAGAACAAGTTTTTTTTTTTTTTTTTTTTTTTTTTTTTTTTTTTTTTTTTAAACCCGGACAGCTGCCATAAGTTTAAGCTTGTAAGGAACACATTAAATTCAAAGTTTTTGTCAACGGTAAAGGTGATCATATTAAGTGGGATTATCTAGTGACCCTGTTTAATTTACAAATAGAGAAAGGAATTTAGGGAACAAACTTAAGAAGAAGCACATTCATTTTCACTTGAAGACCTATCTCGCCACTCAGCATTTTACCACCTCTATAGCACAAACGTACGCCGTTTGTCTGGAATTTGGACTATCTCAATTCGACGGGTGTGAGCCACTTATAGAATCTATCCTAATATTTGACCTCCATTTCGACGGTTACAACTCCAAGTCCCTTTCCCAGATAGACTTCAAACAGCCGCTACGTGAGCAAAACTATGAAAAGATTCACACCTCATTACTATAATACTATCAGCAGCTGAGTACAACCGCAATTTGACGAGGTTGGATAGAGTCCCATTACTCCAAACCGGTAACAAAACCGGATTGAAGGGCTTCCTTGTTCTGATCGACAGCCTTCTGAATAAATAAACAGACTTGGTTGCAGAAAAGGAACCATTGAAGTTTATCTCCACATATAAATACTCACAGGATCATTTTGAAATGTTTTTCGGTAAGATTCGGATGCGCGGAGTTTTCAGTGACAACCCGACAAGTAGGCAGTTCACATTCGCCTCCAAGAGACTGCTTCTACACCTCCAACTGCAAGAGTCGAGTGATGGACATTGCATCCCGCTAGAAGAAATTCCAATCCTTGCGAATTCCTCGCGACCAGATCTCTTGATCCAAATCAGCTCACGAACTCACGGAAACATGAAGGCTTAGAAACGGAGGAATTCCAGAATTCGACGATGATGAGTTCAACTTTCGTATCGACCATAAAAGTTTATTATTATTTAAGAGAACTGTTGCCACGTATACGACCGGCGCAATCATTCATAGTCTTTCGAAAACTCCCCAGTGTTCCGAATATATACTAGCAATGCGAGAGTATCCAGTCAATAAGGATAGCAAATTGATCAGACCAAAGAATATACGAGGTCTAATAACTCTCCATCAAAAGACACCGCTAAAAGTTGTTAACACCAGTGAACTAATTTTTGAGGGCGCTATGAAGAAGCACTTTGGCCAATTGATACCAAGTGTGACGATCTTAAAGTTGGTCCCAATGGTTCTCCATCACTTCTATGAAAATGGGTCGTATGATTCTCTGTTCTCATCAATGAATGACCACTACCCAGATTTGGACGTTTTGTTGAACCACAAATACTTTCACTCGTCAAATCCCTAGTGACCAAACACATGACCACTAACCTACACCCCTACAAGAAAATTAGAATTGACACGTCCCAAAACAAGACAACTTTTGATCGATATGTGGGTCACTGCAAAGGCCAATAATTTTTGGACATCTTGTATGAGCCGCAAAAATCCACTTTTTTCAAATGATCCTCACAGAACTTCAGCGAAAAGGAGAATATTACTGAACGGTGCTAGTTTTAAATTGTGATGTGTTTACTTTATCAAGTACAGTTTAGTTTTCATGCTTCATTATGTGCATTTTGTAATACATGGTGCTAAAATTTTATGTTGTGCGATTCTACTCTTTCAAAACGTGTGATAGTAATTTAAGCTAGATCCTCAGCGACCTTTGGTGACATTTTCATTCGCTGGATACGTGCCACTGTCATGCACTCCGCGAAAGCGTAGCTTTTCTACCTTTGACAGTCCTTCACTGGTGCTAATTTTTTCGAAAATATTGGAAACTTGCACCCAAGATCAAATGCTCAGGAGCATTTTGAAACCGTTCTCTGAGCTTTCTACAACAAATTTTTTGGGTCACCAATCACAGGCAGAGAATCAGTAATGATCGATTCAGAATCTTTAGAATCCGACGGCGGCTGCTTTTGTCGCAATGAAACTCGCATATCAAAGCTCCGAAACTTGCATTCTTTAAAACATTGTCAAGATTCAACCATAAAATAAAAGCAATCGTCACACAGAACCATTCGCAATTTTTAAAATTTTGGGTACGCCAAAAAGTAGTTCCTATTAAGTTATGAACAACCCTCAAGTTTGGTTCTTTTATCGTCAGCCGTTCAAAAGTTATTAAGCCGTCCCGGGACTTTTGGACCACCCTGTATACGATGAAACTTCTGATATTGGAGTAACAAAACAAATGGCTTTTGTCGTTATTCATTTCGATGAGGAACATCAGGCTGTCAAAACTAGGTTCTTGGGCATGGGAACTCCTGAAAACGAAACCGCCAAAGCCTTACAAGATTGTATCGTAAAATTTTTATCGGACAGTAAATATTTTGATAATTTAGTTGCCACAGTAGCCGATACGACAAATGTCAATTTTGGAATTCATCATTCCGTTCCTGCACTTTCGTTGAAAGAATTTGTTATCTTTTTACTCAAAAATGCTTTTCAATTCGCTCTTTTACGTAACCACGACAACGTATTATTTCACGATTTCGCGTGCAAATAATTTTTTTTTTTGATCATTCATCATGTTTACAGGAAAATGCAGTTACGAAATAAAAAAATTTATTGTAAGAAAAGCTAACAAAGCGTAGGGGGAAAAGGCTACGAAATTCTGATAACAGCTCAAAAAGTTTTCATTGAAAGTTATGTCGATATTCCAAAAGAAAACTGCGTTGCTTTATTTGTAAAAGATGCTGCAGAAAGTAATTATCAAATAATTGATAAGTGTTAAAATAATCTAATGAACGATGTAAAAAAAGAAAGTGGTTTTTTACTAACTGACATTGGTCGACTGCGCAGTTGCAAATTGTGTTTACTCCAAAGCCGTAACTATACATTTTTTTTTTTTTTTTGGGCTAGGGGTACGATAACATACTGTGAAGGGGTGGGGAGTATTATTTGCTCTTTTCACATTGTCTCTCCCTCTTTTTCTTTTTTCCATTTAGCTTAAACTGTAGTGTTCCTCATGCAATAATCATGCAATTCTAGTTAAATAAGTTAACTCCATTTTGGCAGAATTTTTTTTTTTCAGTTTGTTGCATGTAGCCCGCAATTACTTGTCTCAGAAGTGTAGATGCTCCTGGAACGTAATCTTTGGCGAATCTTCATTTTTTATTTGTGCAAATCAAAACAAAACTTGTCTCTGTCTTAAAATTTTAATATGAATGTGTTTTCTTCAATGAAGAACCACCGCTCTGATTCATTTTCATTTACTATCATTGTGTACCAACGGAAATAATGTTGAAAAATGCCAAAGCTTATCTGTTTAGGTGCGCCTCCACTCCTAAAATTACCGAGACCAGTGGTTTACGTAATTGTGTTCGTCGAAAATGTTTTAACTAGTTCTAAGGCAAGAGAAATATCAGACTTGTGGAAATACATTGATAGTGCACGGATAAAAAGGTTTGTCAATGAAGCCCATATAGAGTATAGTTATTTCATGGACGCTGAGTTGAGAATGACTTTTGAAGACAGAAAATATGTCATCAGTAAGTCGTTCGAGCACAGAAAGTATGATGTTAGAACCCATACTCGCGTACCAATCAAGCGTAGAATCAACAATCAATTCACAATTAAACGTACCCAACCACCTATCATACACACGATAAATACATCCTCCAATAAAAAAAAAAAAAAAAACCATTTCTCCACAGCACCCAGTTCCAAACCACAACAAACAACAATAAGTTTAGGCGAAACAATTTCAGAAGGGAAATGGCTTTAAAAAAGAAATCATTCAAACATCAGTTTTAAAAGACAAGGAAATCAAAACTGTACCTGCAATGCTAAATTTCATGAAACAATTAAAACCAAACCCGATCAAAAACATAAAGAAAATAAAATTACCAAGATACCTACATAAACATTTCACAGGAATACTCACAACAGGAGATTGTAATTGCTTTTATAACGCAATTTCCATTCTACTATGTGAAAAAGAAGATTTGACACCATCTTTTAGAACAATAACATATGAATTTATAAACCAAAATGACAATTTCATAGATCCGCCGTTAGGAATAAAACTAAGCATAAATAAGCAAAATATCATACAAAATTATAATTATGCTAAAATAGGAGAAGTACTAATAATGTCCTACCTATTACAACGCCCAATTAACGTACATAAATCTAATGAAAATTCGTCAATCCGATTTCCAAACAACAATAAGCAAAACACGATAAATTTATATTGAAATCAAAATACGCAACACTATTCAGCAATACTGCCAAAATCAACAAATTCCGTTCCTACACTTTTATTGAAAGAATTTGTTATCTTTATACTCAAAAATGTTTTTCAATTCGCTCTTTCACGTAACCACGACAACGTATTATTTTACGATTTCGCGTGCAAATAATTTTTATTTATCAAAATCAAATATATAATCTACCTATAATCAAAATATATTTAAGTGACTGGGCTGAGTAATCTTTTCTTAACCGATGAACCCATTGATGGTTTAAGATCTCGATTACTGATCAAAGATCCTGAATTTATTACACTGAATCTGCTTCACACAATTTATTTCAATATCCTGATGACCGTAAAAGCTATCCAAACTCTCGACTTTTCCAAAATAATTTATCGTAGAGCGCATTCAATTAATGGCTTAGGCAAAATCAACACTTCGGTATAGGTATATTTAACTACACTGGAAATGAAGAGGAGCACGAACAATAATTTGGGGCGGCTGAACCATGTTTGATTGATCCAGATGAACCAATACCTTTAATTGATCGTCAATACTGATGATCAGCACAGATTTTCTCTCGACCTTCTACTAATTATGTTGGTAATTAGTGCACACTTTTTTTCGGTATTATTTAAAGTGGGTCCCTGATTCCAAAAGTCTGAATTTGTTTACGCTGTCAAGCGATTGTGGAGTGTAAGCGATTGTACGCATAGTGTGATTTATTTCCTAAATGTAACAGTATTTTGTGTTGTATCTACGAGGAGCATTCAATAAGTAAGTTCACCCCCCCCCTTCAAAAATCCACAAAATTGGTCCAAATTCAATAAACTTTAACTAAAAAATCTTCGTTAGGATATACTGACTGTGAATCCAGCAATTAAAAGTTCAAAACAATCGGACCAAAATTGGCCACGTACGGGCCACAGAGCGGCTTGGTGCACTCCCGCCCCCTTTTCATGTGCGAGCTGGCACAGCCGTTCAGTAAGCTCCGCAACTGCTAAAACTAAAAAAATTCTACTTATTCAGGGTGTGGCAAAAGTATCCACCACCCCTACCTTAGATTTTCAACGGTTGGAGATAAAAAATGATAAAACCTCTTCAAAATAACCACATTTATCACCTCAGCAAATTGAAACTCCTTTCGCAAAGCGACTTTATCAATCAATACCACTGTTCCGCGAAAACAGTTTCTTCATCAGATAAATTTTCGATCGTTTCCTCACCTCCCTCCCCAGCAGTATCATTTTCTCCTTCATCGATACAGCCCGGCAGGACGCCCTTTCTAAAATCTTCTCCATGGCAAAGGCGGAAGCGCTCGAAATTCCAGTTATCTCCACTGAAGTCACCGCTGAAGTCTCCATTGCCGAAGAGACTAAAATCTCCAAATGAAAAGGCCAGCAACGGACAAGATCTTCCAAAGTCCCTCCCCTCCACCAGTGAACAAGAAAATCACAAACTGACTGGAACAATGTTGACGCCTAACTCGCTCCCATGTTATCCCAGGAGAAAAATTTGAAAACGGTGAATCCAGTAAAAGACCAAGGTTTCCCTCAAAATTCAGATCATCATAGTGATAGAAATTCAAGATTATGGATCTTTTCCTCAGAGTGGTACAATGAACAACAACACTGAAGACGCCCAAGCCAAACAAAACCGAATAATTTTGCAATTGCAACAGCGGTGCCATCGTCAAGTAAGCACAATGAGACTGCTACGCAGCAAATTAGTGAATTTAGAAAAAGAGAAATGGGCCAGTCAAGCACCAAACTTAGGCAAAATATTTAATCAATATCAATTAAAATTCCTTCAACCGGGGGTGAAAAAAATAACAAAAAGGACAATACCCACCATAATGACTGGACTCAAATTAAAATTTACGAGTGGCACAACTGGGTAGGTATCAAGAACTCCTCGGAATAGGTTATCCCCTACCTTCAATTAGAACGCTCTCAAGGCATCTAGAACACATCAAATTTAACAGTGGAATCTTGACAGAGGTTTTCGACTGGTTGCTGTCAAAAGTCGGTGCCATGAATGAGAATGAGAAGAACTGCATCTTAGTTCTAGATGAAATGTCATTAGCACCAAAGACAGCATATGACTCAAGCACCGGTGAGTCAATAAGTCACATCACATTACCCGAACCTTCGTGAGATGCCACGCACCCTCCAACTTTCTTGCTTGGAGGCATCGCAGTAGTAAATGGAAACAGGCCGTAGCCTACTATTTTACTGGCCACTCAACGAACGGTGCCGTACTCGAGGAAATTGTGCTCCAAATAATTTTTCTGGCGAAGAATATCTGTTTACGGGTGCTTGCCATAGGATCAGATATGGGCATAGATAGGTTGATATTGTTGACGTAATGATGACGTCAGGTCTCAAATCTCATGCTAACTGTCAACATGATGACATTTAGCTGATTCTTTTTACCAGGGAGGCCATAAACAATAGCAGGACGCGTTTCATTTACTCGCTTTTTAATAAAAAGCTCTCTCAAGATGATATGTGGCGACAACTTCGCTCTTTAGGTTTAGGTAAAGCTCGTGAACACTGCACTGACCTGCCAGTATCTCTTAAAGCACTCAATAACACGTTTGTCAACTCTGAGGGGCCCTCAGATAAGGCAGTAAAAAAGTTTGTAATCGCTATGACTCGCTGCTTTGTAAGTCTAATTCAAGATTCACTTGCAAGGATGTATCTGCTGGCGAGGTAGACGAAGCGCTGGAGGGCTGAAGGGCATCAGACATCCATGGGCGAAGACCAAATACCTGTTAACATGATTCTAAATGTTTCTGAAATAGTTTTACCTGTTTTAGTTCATATGTTTAACTTTACCTTACAAAATGGAGTGTTTCCTCAGATTTGGCGAAAACCTCTTATTCGACCCTTGACCTCCATTTCGACGGTTACAACTCCAAGTCCCTTTCCCAGATAGACTTCAAACAGCCGCTACGTGAGCAAAACTATGAAAAGATTCACACCTCATTACTATAATACTATCAGCAGCTGAGTACAACCGCAATTTGACGAGGTTGGATAGAGTCCCATTACTCCAAACCGGTAACAAAACCGGATTGAAGGGCTTCCTTGTTCTGATCGACAGCCTTCTGAATAAATAAACAGACTTGGTTGCAGAAAAGGAACCATTGAAGTTTATCTCCACATATAAATACTCACAGGATCATTTTGAAATGTTTTTCGGTAAGATTCGGATGCGCGGAGTTTTCAGTGACAACCCGACAAGTAGGCAGTTCACATTCGCCTCCAAGAGACTGCTTCTACACCTCCAACTGCAAGAGTCGAGTGATGGACATTGCATCCCGCTAGAAGAAATTCCAATCCTTGCGAATTCCTCGCGACCAGATCTCTTGATCCAAATCAGCTCACGAACTCACGGAAACATGAAGGCTTAGAAACGGAGGAATTCCAGAATTCGACGATGATGAGTTCAACTTTCGTATCGACCATAAAAGTTTATTATTATTTAAGAGAACTGTTGCCACGTATACGACCGGCGCAATCATTCATAGTCTTTCGAAAACTCCCCAGTGTTCCGAATATATACTAGCAATGCGAGAGTATCCAGTCAATAAGGATAGCAAATTGATCAGACCAAAGAATATACGAGGTCTAATAACTCTCCATCAAAAGACACCGCTAAAAGTTGTTAACACCAGTGAACTAATTTTTGAGGGCGCTATGAAGAAGCACTTTGGCCAATTGATACCAAGTGTGACGATCTTAAAGTTGGTCCCAATGGTTCTCCATCACTTCTATGAAAATGGGTCGTATGATTCTCTGTTCTCATCAATGAATGACCACTACCCAGATTTGGACGTTTTGTTGAACCACAAATACTTTCACTCGTCAAATCCCTAGTGACCAAACACATGACCACTAACCTACACCCCTACAAGAAAATTAGAATTGACACGTCCCAAAACAAGACAACTTTTGATCGATATGTGGGTCACTGCAAAGGCCAATAATTTTTTGGACATCTTGTATGAGCCGCAAAAATCCACATTTTTCAAATGATCCTCACAGAACTTCAGCGAAAAGGAGAATATTACTGAACGGTGCTAGTTTTAAATTGTGATGTGTTTACTTTATCAAGTACAGTTTAGTTTTCATGCTTCATTATGTGCATTTTGTAATACATGGTGCTAAAATTTTATGTTGTGCGATTCTACTCTTTCAAAACGTGTGATAGTAATTTAAGCTAGATCCTCAGCGACCTTTGGTGACATTTTCATTCGCTGGATACGTGCCACTGTCATGCACTCCGCGAAAGCGTAGCTTTTCTACCTTTGACAGTCCTTCACTGGTGCTAATTTTTTCGAAAATATTGGAAACTTGCACCCAAGATCAAATGCTCAGGAGCATTTTGAAACCGTTCTCTGAGCTTTCTACAACAAATTTTTGGGTCACCAATCACAGGCAGAGAATCAGTAATGATCGATTCAGAATCTTTAGAATCCGACGGCGGCTGCTTTTGTCGCAATGAAACTCGCATATCAAAGCTCCGAAACTTGCATTCTTTAAAACATTGTCAAGATTCAACCATAAAATAAAAGCAATCGTCACACAGAACCATTCGCAATTTTTAAAATTTTGGGTACGCCAAAAAGTAGTTCCTATTAAGTTATGAACAACCCTCAAGTTTGGTTCTTTTATCGTCAGCCGTTCAAAAGTTATTAAGCCGTCCCGGGACTTTTGGACCACCCTGTATACGATGAAACTTCTGATATTGGAGTAACAAAACAAATGGCTTTTGTCGTTATTCATTTCGATGAGGAACATCAGGCTGTCAAAACTAGGTTCTTGGGCATGGGAACTCCTGAAAACGAAACCGCCAAAGCCTTACAAGATTGTATCGTAAAATTTTTATCGGACAGTAAATATTTTGATAATTTAGTTGCCACAGCAGCCGATACGACAAATGTCAATTTTGGAATTCATCATTCCGTTCCTGCACTTTCGTTGAAAGAATTTGTTATCTTTTTACTCAAAAATGCTTTTCAATTCGCTCTTTTACGTAACCACGACAACGTATTATTTCACGATTTCGCGTGCAAATAATTTTTTTTTTTTGATCATTCATCATGTTTACAGGAAAATGCAGTTACGAAATAAAAAAATTTATTGTAAGAAAAGCTAACAAAGCGTAGGGGGAAAAGGCTACGAAATTCTGATAACAGCTCAAAAAGTTTTCATTGAAAGTTATGTCGATATTCCAAAAGAAAACTGCGTTGCTTTATTTGTAAAAGATGCTGCAGAAAGTAATTATCAAATAATTGATAAGTGTTAAAATAATCTAATGAACGATGTAAAAAAAGAAAGTGGTTTTTTACTAACTGACATTGGTCGACTGCGCAGTTGCAAATTGTGTTTACTCCAAAGCCGTAACTATACATTTTTTTTTTTTTTTTTGGGCTAGGGGTACGATAACATACTGTGAAGGGGTGGGGAGTATTATTTGCTCTTTTCACATTGTCTCTCCCTCTTTTTCTTTTTTCCATTTAGCTTAAACTGTAGTGTTCCTCATGCAATAATCATGCAATTCTAGTTAAATAAGTTAACTCCATTTTGGCAGAAATTTTTTTTTTTCAGTTTGTTGCATGTAGCCCGCAATTACTTGTCTCAGAAGTGTAGATGCTCCTGGAACGTAATCTTTGGCGAATCTTCATTTTTTATTTGTGCAAATCAAAACAAAACTCGTCTCTGTCTTAAAATTTTAATATGAATGTGTTTTCTTCAATGAAGAACCACCGCTCTGATTCATTTTCATTTACTATCATTGTGTACCAACGGAAATAATGTTGAAAAATGCCAAAGCTTATCTGTTTAGGTGCGCCTCCACTCCTAAAATTACCGAGACCAGTGGTTTACGTAATTGTGTTCGTCGAAAATGTTTTAACTAGTTCTAAGGCAAGAGAAATATCAGACTTGTGGAAATACATTGATAGTGCACGGATAAAAAGGTTTGTCAATGAAGCCCATATAGAGTATAGTTATTTCATGGACGCTGAGTTGAGAATGACTTTTGAAGACAGAAAATATGTCATCAGTAAGTCGTTCGAGCACAGAAAGTATGATGTTAGAACCCATACTCGCGTACCAATCAAGCGTAGAATCAACAATCAATTCACAATTAAACGTACCCAACCACCTATCATACACACGATAAATACATCCTCCAATAAAAAAAAAAAAAAAACCATTTCTCCACAGCACCCAGTTCCAAACCACAACAAACAACAATAAGTTTAGGCGAAACAATTTCAGAAGGGAAATGGCTTTAAAAAAGAAATCATTCAAACATCAGTTTTAAAAGACAAGGAAATCAAAACTGTACCTGCAATGCTAAATTTCATGAAACAATTAAAACCAAACCCGATCAAAAACATAAAGAAAATAAAATTACCAAGATACCTACATAAACATTTCACAGGAATACTCACAACAGGAGATTGTAATTGCTTTTATAACGCAATTTCCATTCTACTATGTGAAAAAGAAGATTTGACACCATCTTTTAGAACAATAACATATGAATTTATAAACCAAAATGACAATTTCATAGATCCGCCGTTAGGAATAAAACTAAGCATAAATAAGCAAAATATCATACAAAATTATAATTATGCTAAAATAGGAGAAGTACTAATAATGTCCTACCTATTACAACGCCCAATTAACGTACATAAATCTAATGAAAATTCGTCAATCCGATTTCCAAACAACAATAAGCAAAACACGATAAATTTATATTGAAATCAAAATACGCAACACTATTCAGCAATACTGCCAAAATCAACAAATTCCGTTCCTACACTTTTATTGAAAGAATTTGTTATCTTTATACTCAAAAATGTTTTTCAATTCGCTCTTTCACGTAACCACGACAACGTATTATTTTACGATTTCGCGTGCAAATAATTTTTATTTATCAAAATCAAATATATAATCTACCTATAATCAAAATATATTTAAGTGACTGGGCTGAGTAATCTTTTCTTAACCGATGAACCCATTGATGGTTTAAGATCTCGATTACTGATCAAAGATCCTGAATTTATTACACTGAATCTGCTTCACACAATTTATTTCAATATCCTGATGACTGTAAAAGCTATCCAAACTCTCGACTTTTCCAAAATAATTTATCGTAGAGCGCATTCAATTAATGGCTTAGGCAAAATCAACACTTCGGTATAGGTATATTTAACTACACTGGAAATGAAGAGGAGCACGAACAATAATTTGGGGCGGCTGAACCATGTTTGATTGATCCAGATGAACCAATACCTTTAATTGATCGTCAATACTGATGATCAGCACAGATTTTCTCTCGACCTTCTACTAATTATGTTGGTAATTAGTGCACACTTTTTTTCGGTATTATTTAAAGTGGGTCCCTGATTCCAAAAGTCTGAATTTGTTTACGCTGTCAAGCGATTGTGGAGTGTAAGCGATTGTACGCATAGTGTGATTTATTTCCTAAATGTAACAGTATTTTGTGTTGTATCTACGAGGAGCATTCAATAAGTAAGTTCACCCCCCCCCCCTTCAAAAATCCACAAAATTGGTCCAAATTCAATAAACTTTAACTAAAAAATCTTCGTTAGGATATACTGACTGTGAATCCAGCAATTAAAAGTTCAAAACAATCGGACCAAAATTGGCCACGTACGGGCCACAGAGCGGCTTGGTGCACTCCCGCCCCCTTTTCATGTGCGAGCTGGCACAGCCGTTCAGTAAGCTCCGCAACTGCTAAAACTAAAAAAATTCTACTTATTCAGGGTGTGGCAAAAGTATCCACCACCCCTACCTTAGATTTTCAACGGTTGGAGATAAAAAATGATAAAACCTCTTCAAAATAACCACATTTATCACCTCAGCAAATTGAAACTCCTTTCGCAAAGCGACTTATCAATCAATACCACTGTTCCGCGAAAACAGTTTCTTCATCAGATAAATTTTCGATCGTTTCCTCACCTCCCTCCCCAGCAGTATCATTTTCTCCTTCATCGATACAGCCCGGCAGGACGCCCTTTCTAAAATCTTCTCCATGGCAAAGGCGGAAGCGCTCGAAATTCCAGTTATCTCCACTGAAGTCACCGCTGAAGTCTCCATTGCCGAAGAGACTAAAATCTCCAAATGAAAAGGCCAGCAACGGACAAGATCTTCCAAAGTCCCTCCCCTCCACCAGTGAACAAGAAAATCACAAACTGACTGGAACAATGTTGACGCCTAACTCGCTCCCATGTTATCCCAGGAGAAAAATTTGAAAACGGTGAATCCAGTAAAAGACCAAGGTTTCCCTCAAAATTCAGATCATCATAGTGATAGAAATTCAAGATTATGGATCTTTTCCTCAGAGTGGTACAATGAACAACAACACTGAAGACGCCCAAGCCAAACAAAACCGAATAATTTTGCAATTGCAACAGCGGTGCCATCGTCAAGTAAGCACAATGAGACTGCTACGCAGCAAATTAGTGAATTTAGAAAAAGAGAAATGGGCCAGTCAAGCACCAAACTTAGGCAAAATATTTAATCAATATCAATTAAAATTCCTTCAACCGGGGGTGAAAAAAATAACAAAAAGGACAATACCCACCATAATGACTGGACTCAAATTAAAATTTACGAGTGGCACAACTGGGTAGGTATCAAGAACTCCTCGGGATAGGTTATCCCCTACCTTCAATTAGAACGCTCTCAAGGCATCTAGAACACATCAAATTTAACAGTGGAATCTTGACAGAGGTTTTCGACTGGTTGCTGTCAAAAGTCGGTGCCATGAATGAGAATGAGAAGAACTGCATCTTAGTTCTAGATGAAATGTCATTAGCACCAAAGACAGCATATGACTCAAGCACCGGTGAGTCAATAAGTCACATCACATTACCCGAACCTTCGTGAGATGCCACGCACCCTCCAACTTTCTTGCTTGGAGGCATCGCAGTAGTAAATGGAAACAGGCCGTAGCCTACTATTTTACTGGCCACTCAACGAACGGTGCCGTACTCGAGGAAATTGTGCTCCAAATAATTTTTCTGGCGAAGAATATCTGTTTACGGGTGCTTGCCATAGGATCAGATATGGGCATAGATAGGTTGATATTGTTGACGTAATGATGACGTCAGGTCTCAAATCTCATGCTAACTGTCAACATGATGACATTTAGCTGATTCTTTTTACCAGGGAGGCCATAAACAATAGCAGGACGCGTTTCATTTACTCGCTTTTTAATAAAAAGCTCTCTCAAGATGATATGTGGCGACAACTTCGCTCTTTAGGTTTAGGTAAAGCTCGTGAACACTGCACTGACCTGCCAGTATCTCTTAAAGCACTCAATAACACGTTTGTCAACTCTGAGGGGCCCTCAGATAAGGCAGTAAAAAAGTTTGTAATCGCTATGACTCGCTGCTTTGTAAGTCTAATTCAAGATTCACTTGCAAGGATGTATCTGCTGGCGAGGTAGACGAAGCGCTGGAGGGCTGAAGGGCATCAGACATCCATGGGCGAAGACCAAATACCTGTTAACATGATTCTAAATGTTTCTGAAATAGTTTTACCTGTTTTAGTTCATATGTTTAACTTTACCTTACAAAATGGAGTGTTTCCTCAGATTTGGCGAAAACCTCTTATTCGACCCTTGACCTCCATTTCGACGGTTACAACTCCAAGTCCCTTTCCCAGATAGACTTCAAACAGCCGCTACGTGAGCAAAACTATGAAAAGATTCACACCTCATTACTATAATACTATCAGCAGCTGAGTACAACCGCAATTTGACGAGGTTGGATAGAGTCCCATTACTCCAAACCGGTAACAAAACCGGATTGAAGGGCTTCCTTGTTCTGATCGACAGCCTTCTGAATAAATAAACAGACTTGGTTGCAGAAAAGGAACCATTGAAGTTTATCTCCACATATAAATACTCACAGGATCATTTTGAAATGTTTTTCGGTAAGATTCGGATGCGCGGAGTTTTCAGTGACAACCCGACAAGTAGGCAGTTCACATTCGCCTCCAAGAGACTGCTTCTACACCTCCAACTGCAAGAGTCGAGTGATGGACATTGCATCCCGCTAGAAGAAATTCCAATCCTTGCGAATTCCTCGCGACCAGATCTCTTGATCCAAATCAGCTCACGAACTCACGGAAACATGAAGGGTTAGAAATGGAGGAATTCCAGAATGCGACGATGATGAGTTCAACTTTCGTATCGACCATCAAAGTTTATTATTATTTAAGAGAACTGTTGCCAAGTATAAGACCGGCGCAATCATTCATAGTCTTTCGAAAACTCTTAAATGTTCCGAATGTATACTAGCAATGCGAGAGTATCAAGTCAATAAGGATAGCAAATTGATCAGAGCAAAGAATATACGAGGTCTAGTAACTCTCCATCAAAGGACACCGCTAAAAGTTGTAAACACCTGTGAACTAATTTTTGAGGGCGCTATGAAGAAGCACTTTGGCCAATCGGTACCAAGTGTGACGATCTTAAAGTTGGTCCCAATGGTTCTCCATCACTTCTATGAAAATGGGTCGTATGACTCTCTGTTCCCATCAATGAATCACCACTACCTAGATTTGGACGTTTTGTTGAACCACAAATACTTTTACTCGTCCCTAGTGACGAAACACTTGATCACTGACGTACACCACTACCAGAAAATTAGAATTGACATGTCCCAAAACAAGACAACTTTTGATCGATATGTGGGTCACTGCAAAGACCAGTAATTTTTTGGATATATTCTATGAGCCGCAAAAATCCACAGTTTTCAAATGATTCTCACAGAACTTCAGCGAAAAGGATAATGTTACTGAACGGTGCTAGTTTTAAATTGTGATGTGTTTAATTTATCAAGTACAGTTTAGTTTTCATGCTTCATTATGTGCATTTTGTAATACATGGTGCTAAAATTTTATGTTGTGCGATTCTACTCTTTCAAAACGTGTGATAGTAATTTAAGCTGGATCCTCAGCGACCTTTGGTGACATTTTCATTCGCTAGATACGTGCCACTGTCATGCACTCCGCGAAAGCGTAGCTTTTCTACCTTTGACAGTCCTTCACTGGTGCTAATTTTTTCGAAAATATTGGAAACTTGCACTCAAGATCAAATTCTCAGGAACATTTTGAAACCGTTCTCTGAGCTTTCTACAACCAATTTTTTGGGTCACCAATCACAGGCAGAGAATCAGTAATGATCGATTTTGATTCTTTAGAATCCGACGGCGGCTGCTTTTGTCGCAATGAAACTCGCATATCAAAGCTCCGAAACTTGCATCCCTTAAAACATTGTCAAGATTCAACCATAAAATAAAAGCAATAGTCACACAGAACCATTCGAAATTTTAAAATTTTGGGTACGCCAAAAAGTAGTTCCTATTAAGTTATGAACAACCCTCAAGTTTGGTTCTTTTATCGTCAGCCGTTCAAAAGTTATTAAGCCGTCCCGGGACTTTGGACCACCCTGTATACGATGAAACATCTGATATTGGAGTAACAAAACAAATGGCTTTTGTCGTTATTTATTTCGATGAGGAACATCAGGCTGTCAAAACTAGGTTCTTGGGCATGGTAACACCTGAAGACGGAACCGCCAAAGCCTTACAAGATTGTATCGTAAAATTTTTGTCGGACAGTAAATTTTTTGATAATTTAGTTGCCACAGCAGCCGATACGACAAATGTCAATTTTGGAATTCATCATTCTGTTCCTACACTTTTGTTGAAAGAATTTGTTATCTACATACTCAAAAACGCTTTATACGCTCTTTTACGTAACCACGACAACGTATTATTTTACGATTTCGCGTGCAAATAATTTTTTTTTTTTTTTTTTTTTTTTTTTTTTTTTTTTTTTTTTAATCATTAATCATGTATACAGGAAAATGCAAGTTACGAAATAAAAAAAATCATTATAAGAAACGCTAACAAAGCGTATCGTCGAGCCGTTCGAAATTTATTAACCGCCTCGGGACTTTTCAAAACCCCCCTGTATACGATGAAACAACTGATATTGGAGTGACAAAAGAAATGGCTTTTGTCGTTATTCATTTCAATGAGGAACATCGGGCTGTCAAAACTAGGTTCTTGGGCATGGTAACACCTGAAAACGGAACCGCCAAAGCCTTACGAGATTGTATCGTAAAATTTTTGTCGGACAGTGAATTTTTTGATAATTTAGTTGCCACAGCAGCCGATACGACAAATTTCAATTTTGGAATTCATCATTTCGTCCCTACACTTTTGTTGAAAGAATTTCTTGTCCTTATACTCAAAAATGCTTTTCAATTCGCTCCTTTACGTAACCGCGACAACGTATTATTTTGCGATTTCGAGTGCGAATAATTTTTTTATTTTGATCATTCATCATGTTTACGGGAAAATGCAAGTTACGAAATAAAAAAAATTATTGTAAGAAAAGCTAACAAAGCGTACGGGGGAGAAGGTTACGAAATTTTGATAACAGCTCAAAAAGTTTTTATTGAAAGTAATGTCGATATCCAAAAGAAATCTGCGTTGCTTTATTTGTAAAAGATGCTGCAGGAAGTAATTCTCAAATAATTGATAAGTGTTAAAATAATATAATGAACGATGTAAAGAAGAAAGTGGTTTTTTACTAACTGAGATTGGTCGACTGCGCAGTTGCAAATTGTGTTTACTCCAAAGCCGTAACTATACATTTTTTTTTTTTTTTTTGGGCTAGGGGTAAGATAATAAACTGTGAAGAGGTGGGGAGTATTATTTGCTCTCTTCACATTATCTCTCCTTCTTTTTCTTTTTTTCCATTTAGCTTAAACTGTAGTGTTCCTCATGCAATAATCATGCAATTCTAGTTAAATAAGTTGCCTTCATTTTGGCAGACTTTTTTTTTCCAGTATGTTGCATTTAGCCTGCAATTACTTGTCTCAGAAATGCAGACGCTCCTGGACCGTAATCTTTGGCGAAACTTCATTTTTTATTTGTCCAAATCAAAACAAAACTTGTCTCTGTCTTAAAATTTTAATATGAATGTGTTTTCCTCAATGAAGAACCACCGCTCTGATTCATTTTCATTTACTGTCATGGTGTACCAACGGAAATAATGTTGAAAAATGACAAAGCTTATCTATTTATGTGCGCCTACACTCCTAAAATTACCTATACCAGTGGTTTACGTAATCGTGTTCGTCGAAAATGTTTTAACTAGTTCTAAGGCAAGAGAAATATCAGACTTGTGGAAATACATTGATAGTGCACGGATATAAAGGTATGTCAATGAAGCACATATAGGGTATAGTGAATTCATGGACGCTGAGGTGAGAATGAGTTTTGAAAACAGAAAATATGTCGTTCAAAAACATCAGTATGTCGTTCGAGCACATGAAGTATGATGTTAGAACCCATACTCGCGTACCAATCAAACGTACAATCAACAATCAATAAACAATCAAATGTACCCAACCACCTATCATACACACGATAAATACATCCTCCAATAAAAAAAAAAAGCCTTTTCTACACAGCACCCAGTTCCAAACCACAACAAACAACAATAAGTTTAGGCGAAACAATTTCAGAAGGGAAATGGCTTTATAAAAGAAATCATTCAAACATCAATTTTAAATGACAACGAAATCAAAAATGTACCTGCAATGCTAAATTTCATGAAACAATTAAATCCAAAACCGATCCAAAACATAAAGAAAATAAAATAACAATATACCTACAAAAACATTTCACAGGAATACTCACAACAGGAGATTGTAATTGCTTTTATAATGCAATTTCCATACTACTATGTGAAAAGAAGATTTGACACCATCTTTTAGAACAATAACAAATGAATTTATAAACCAAAATGACAATTTCATAGATCTGCCGTTAGGAATAAAACTAAGCATAAATAAGCAAAATATCACACAAAATTATAATTATGCTGAAATAGGAGAAGTACTAATAATGTCCTACCTATTACAACGCCCAATTAACGTATATACATCTAATGAAAATTCGTTAATCCGATTTCCAAATAACAATAACCAAAACACGATAAATTTATATTGAAATCAAAATACGCAACACCATTCAGCAATACTGCCAAAATCAACAAATTCACCAAACGCACCTTTAATTGATACGTCAAACATAAATTATTAACCAATAAATCAATTTTTTAAACATATAACCATCCAGTCAAAGAGGAATTCACCATGAATCCATTACAAAACGTGAGAGCAAAACCTTCAGTATTGTATAAAAACGTAAATTTTAATTACTTATTACTTACTATATTATCTTATTACTTATTTTGATAATATTGATGTATATGTAAGGTTATCTTGAAGCCTTTTTCGTTTTTTTGCGGCTTTACCGCAAAATTGCCATTTATCAGACTGGCCTCCCTTGCAACTCTACTTTCCCTGAATCCGAACTAATCCCCACTCAAATTTCCATCTACTTCCTTTTCCATTCTCTTCATTACACTAGCCTTCGATGCTTGATTACTTAATTACATTCAACAGATTGAATTCATTCATAAAATTTATTTTAACAGAACTTAATCCTCATATCTGTTCCTATTTTTTATTTTTTCCCCCACCCAACCCTTCTTCATTATAATTTGATTCCATAATGCCACGGTTCAAAATATTAAAAGTGTATCAGAAATGTTTCACAATAATATTTGGATTTTGAGCAGCAGATAAAATAAAAAAGAAAAATTCAACGAAAATTATAACCTATATTTAAATTTTTGAAAAAATTATTTAAACAAGCATGGAATCTACTTCGTCTTACCGGCCTGCCGGGAGGTATTTACTTTTGTTTTTCTTTATTTCTTTTTTCTTCTTCGTCTCATGTACGCCTTGTTTTGCAGCTCTTTGTCGAGTGTCTTTAACGCTGTGATTGGTATTTTGTCGGTTAATTTCTGTGTATCAGTTGCCTTTATTTAAATAGATAATCTTTATTTTTCCCTTCTTGCATAACCTTTCAGCCTTGCCCAATTTTATCATTCTCTTCTGATGAACCATTTATTTTCACAACAAATAATAAATTGAAATTCATTAAATTCATTGACATTACTGATTCATTTCTCATCCTACTCTATTTATCTCTTTGGAAATCTTGTTACAATATTCGCCACTTAGGCATGTACTCTCAACTCCTCCATCGTCGTAAATACAGGGTGTTGAAAAACTGTTCCCGAATATTTCAGGGGCGGATTCTACAGATCAAAATAAGACCTTTTTTCCCTATAAACATGTGTCCGAAAATGCCCCCCTTTTGAGCTACAGCCCCCCAAAGTTTTAAAAAATTTACGGTTTTTTTGGAATAGCGACCACTATTATGAACCAAATGTCTTAAAACTTGGTGTCCTGTGGTAATTTTACGCGTAGAATCCATTAATGACCTCGAAAAATTCAGAAATTGAGTCTAACTGTACTTTTCACGCAATCTTGTACCTTTAACGGCACGAATTTTATGTTACGGATTAAAATTTTTAATAATAATTACCAAAATCAGATGCGGAAAACCCTTAGAAAGATTTTTGATCCTCTTTGTTTCTTTCGATACGACGCGTTTTAAGCGAGATAATCGCTGCACAGGGTGGAAAAGTCAGCGCTTTTACCATAGCGGCCGGCCCGTAGAAGCAGCGGAGAGGCGGGTTGCATACTCACTGCCGTTTTTCATGGTAAAAGCGCTGACTTTTCCACACTGTGCTGCGATTATCTCGCTTAAAACGCGTCGTATCGAAAGAAACAAAGAGGATCAAAAATCTTTCTAAGGGTTTTCCGCATCTGATTTTGGTAATTATTATTAAAAATTTGAATCCGTAACATAAAATTCGTGCCGTTAAAGGTACAAGATTGCGTGAAAAGTACAGTTAGACTCAATTTCTGAATTTTTCGAGGTCATTACTGGATTCTACGCGTAAAATTACCACAGGACACCAAGTTTTAAGACATTTGGTTCATAATAGTGGTCGCTATTCCAAAAAAACCGTAAATTTTTTAAAACTTTGGGGGGCTGTAGCTCAAAAGGGGGGCATTTTCGGACACATGTTTATAGGGAAAAAAGGTCTTATTTTGATCTGTAGAATCCGCCCCTGAAATATTCGGGAACAGTTTTTCAACACCCTGTATATATTTAAAGCTCTCTAAAGCTGAAAGTCGTCAATTATGTCTGCTTACAAGTCTATTTTCAAGTCGTCTCCGAGTGAGGCAGTCTCATTGATATTGAAATTTGCTAAATCACCCTTAACCACTGAGGCTCAAGATTAATGGCTCTAGAAAGATGGAAAATAAGGGTTACAAAATAGTTACGTTCTGGGCCCAAATATTGTCACGGCTTTGCGGTCCTGTACGCAGATGAATGATAAGTACTTGCGGCCATGTAAAATCCCACGTGAGTATACACCATTCAACGTCTTGCGTGGACGCTGAAGCCGTAACATTTTGAAGTAAAGAAATAAATAGATATACTGTTAGATTGTCGGATTAGTATAACTTCAGGTACCTGCTGTCATGATCCTTAGTTGAAGCGACTTTCACGTAAGGCAGTACTCCACATATTCAGTTGATATTAAGTACCGAACGTCAGTTGTCAGGATCTTGCGATGCGATTACTTTGAACTAATTAAAGAGAATGATGTCTCCACAGAAGTATCATTCACATAGACTCAAAAGTTTATTGCCAGAGAATAATAATGGAAGGAGGAAAACGCAAGACGAATTGTTGTTTTTTTAATAATTTGTGGCAACAGTGTGTTTATCCCACAGAGAAAATCATTTCCATAATAACGAAAGAGATGGACATAACCTCACTTTCTTGATCACCATTCAACAGTAGGCGATTGTTAGTTGTAGAGGCTGTTTAGTTCCGACCAAATCTGATCCACGAAATCGGTTACCTGTCGCAAGTCCTTGTGTTGAGTCTCTATTTGCCTCTGGTTTTGTTGCATCACTTACATACTGAAAGACAGCGCGAACTGGACCTACACAGAGAATAATTTTTGTCCCTACTTACGTGAATAACGTGTTGCATGTACCATCTGTACAGGCGCTTTAACCGATTAACTGTTCTTATATCAAATTAATATATATTTATTATTTTTATTATGTTTCAACGTCAGGCCAGTGACCATGAATCTTAAAATTTAGAACGGCTGTTTTAATATTCAAAAATTTTCTCCTGTAACTCAATCACTTTTTTATCGACACATTTTATTTCTGAAAGCGGTTTTTCATTCTTGCGAAAAAAAAAAAAAAAAAAAAAAAAAAAAAGTTTACAATAGAATGGGTTCTACCGAAAACATATTGATGACTTTTTCTAGCCTTTCTAAGCATTTTTGATTTTACATTTATAGATGTCCATTGTCCCTACTACTTCAAAGTCTCTTTTTGATGCTTGCGCAAGGGAGCAACTTTGGTGAAAAAAAAACATGCAGCAGTTTTTTAATGTGTTGATGAAAGAGTGAAGGAGAAGTAAGCAGGCGCTTTCAGACGATTATTCTTCAAAAATCAAAAAATTTTGAGTAATTTTAATAGTCATGTCAACTCTAAGTGGCTGAAATATAACAGAAAATATCAAAAAGTCATGAATTATGAGGGGAAATGGATGGAGCAAGGGATTAATTTTATTTTGCCGAGAGATGATGTCAAGCGGCTGGTGCGATCGATTTCGAATGCAGGTCGTCCTTAAAAAAATTTTGCTGAACTTTCGATTTGGTCCAAGAGAAGGAGAGTTGAACCGATTTTAAAAAAAAATCTACTATTGAAGGAATAACTTTTGCTGCGGTAACCAGTCTTAGTATTTCTGGGAAAAGGGATACTGCTCAATTGGTGAGAGAGCTGTCTGAATCCCCCCCCCCTGAATTAGCTACTGCAATTAAAAAATATTGTGAATACAGAAAAGTTTCCCATAAAATATACACCTCAACTCATTCTTATGATTTAATCAGAGCTGATGCAAAAACTCACGGTGCAGATACATACCCAACTTATAAAAGTCTATTAAAAGCAAAGAAAGATTGTTATCCGCATTCAGATACCATTCATGAGACAGACAGCTCTGCTAAAGTAACTTTGAAAAGCATTGTTGAGCATACTATTCATCGATTGCTAAAATCCATTGATGAAAACTTTAAAACCGATCGAATTTCTGAAATGAATTTGTTGTTTAAGTGGGATTCAGACGGGAGTTCTGGTCACTCTAACTATAAACAGAAATTCGCAAATAATGGCAAGATTGTTCTATGTATTCGATTTGTATGGTACCTCTTCTATTGATATCAACAAAAAATGATTAGATCATTTGGCAAAATACAAAGTAAAATTTAACAAGATACTGCCGTTCGATCAAACTTTTAAAGTCGAGTCAAAAGAGGTAATTCAGATAGAAATGCAGCAAATTGAAGAACAGATCTCAGCCATGTCTCCTATCTCCTCGATACTTTCCGACCAGATATAATCATACCGTCTTTTCAGCTGACAATGATCAACGGAAAAATCATTGAGCACTGTGACAAATTCGTCTGTCCAATCATAAGTTATGCGTGGAGTAACACCAAAAGAAATTATTGACATCGACAAGCTCCTTACAGTCACGCGTAACGCTGATAATTTTGTAACAGTTCCTGCCGCGGTCCCCTCGATCTCCGCTGGAGGTCGTGGAGACCTCCACGACCATATAATCAAGGAGTCTGTGAAGGACCTGCCCAGGTTTAAGTGCGGGAGAAGCGCTCGAATGTTATTTTGTATTTTGAATTATAAATTTTTAATTTGTCTCATGATTTCTGACAATCGATACATCGATTTGTTGTTACAATTAGAGCAAATTAGTAAAGCTGCTCCTTTATAACGAAGAGTGATTTTTTTTATTTCTTCTTTACTTCTTTCAAACAAAATATCTATTAAGATAAATTTAGAAAACTAGCAGAAATACTCACTTTGACCAGTCGATACATCGATATCAAACTGCATCAAAATTGTCGGCGGTTACATTTGAGCAGTATAACGTATATTTTGCATACTTCAGCGTGCTGGATCAACATTGCTTCATTAGAAAAATCTTTAGTATCAGTGTAATTATAACTAATTTTAAAGGCCACCTTAATTCATCGCGCAAAATCGATAAATCAAATGCTCTTTGTTTATTTTTCGATTCAAATCAGTCTCGTACATCTATTTGGCACCTCTGAATCCGCCTAACCGATAAAACATTCTATTGGAAACCGAAAATAATTTTCGATCCCAGATTGGCCGTTGGCCACACTGTGCGACTGTATGTAAGTATGTAAGATAATCCCAAATAAGTTACATAATTTGAAAGTGCATAAAGTTTAAGCTATAAGATCACACAGAGATTTTTTTTCATTGAAACTGGTTGAAAACAGATTGATGCCCAAGGGGGGGGGGGGATGACTTTTCACCCCCATCGACTTTCTTGCCTATAAGTATGGACACATTTTATGAACATTTTTCGAAAATCAGCACCACTAATTCTCGGAAGTGTCCTCGGAAGTTCGGAACGGATCTTCTCTCAAGCCAACGCTACGTACCCTTAGGAGGACTTTTGTACGTATAATTTTGTATCGGAGCGAATAGGGCTGTTGCACACTTTTGCTATAAGCGATTTAATAGTCAATTCTGGTGTAAGAACCCCCAAAACTAACGATGGCAGCACTAGAAAATTCCGAAATCCACTCCTGAAATCAATAAACGTTTTTATTTGCGAGGGCGTAATGGTGGCTGAGGGCAGTAATAATGGGAGATTCCTATCTTAATTTCGTCACCCTCTCTATGCTGACAAGGATGATTCACAGAGTAACTAGTCACCAGAGTAGTGATTCTCTCTATGCTGACAAGGATGAGTCACAGAGTAATTAGTCACCAAAGTAGAGATCCACATCCGATGAATGCGGTACTGTGACACCTATATTGAAACTGGTGTCACATGAAAGTCGTCTCTTATTGGTCACTTCTTGATGGTGTTACAGTAATTGTTAGATGGGAATCTCAAATTGTTACTACCCTCAGCCACCATTACGCCCTCGCAAACAAAAGCGTTTATTGAGTTTAGGAGTGGATTTCGGAAGTTTTTAGTGCTGCCGTCGTTATTTTTGAAGGTTTTTACACCAAAATTGACTATTAACCCTTTCTTGGATAGTGGTACACATGTGTACCATTTTATGTAACATGCGATTTAATGGAATTTAAATGGACATTTTTCAAAAAGTTGTGTGACCCATCAAAGTTCTTAAAAAAGTCTTCACTTTCGAACGGTCTAAGTAAATCTCAAAAAAACTCAAATCCAAAAATGCGTGCATGAAAGGGTTAAATCGCTTGTAGCAAAAGTGTGCAACAGCCCCATTGGAGAATTTTTAGCAAAGAGAACTAACTTGTTGTCCTCCTAAGAAAGGTCTAAAGACGACGGAATGTCCTCGTTGGAGTGGGCGACGGGCGTGCTGCCTTCTCTCTTTCTCTCCCTCTATCTTCCTCTCCCTATATTTTCTTTTTCTTCCATCGAATTCGAGAAAATGTACTCTCGATAAAACCGATGGTTAGTTTAAAACTTTACCTCCCCGCATCTCCGCGCCGAAGAAAATTCTTCCTTCAAAATCTTGAGCGTGCACTAAGGATACATAAAATCATTGCGAGTGGTAAACCCGACTCCTCGCCGTCCCATTGAAGCTGCCTGCGGCTGTTTCCTTCAGTTTTCCTCGGCTTTAGAATATAGGTAGCTTCTTGTTTAGTGAGAGCTTTCCTCTGGATCGTATCAAGGCGCGGATAATACTGTTAATTGGTGAAGCTATAGCGTTAAATTTATGCGCTTTGGTAGAGGAGGAGAGGTGGGGGGACGTTAAAGTGGAATATTTAACGGGCGGGCAGATGTTGAACTGAAAATTGATCAACCCGTCGCGTCGCGCCGTGCAGCCTGTCCACACCCACCGATAGAATAATTACATCGTTTCCTGTTGAAAGAGCCCAAGTATATTTCAACGTTAGCTCTACGATGAATATTGTCTTGTATAATGCGCGTCTCATTTTAGAATTGACTTGAGCGTTTTTAGCAGAACGCTATTCAATTATGCAAATCGTCAAGCGACCAGTTGGAAACGGTTTGAAAGCCGTGTAGACTTGTGCTTGGTAACTTGGTTAGTGGTAGGTATAGGTCACGTTTGTTTCAGTGACCGCTTGAAGAGCAAAAAACAAAAACGCTTTTGCGAGGATATTTTTAGTAATAATTTGTGATGTATTTTAGATGCCGACAATCAAGTGCGAAGAGCATACAGTCAAATTAGGGCAATGGGTCTATTACAAACTTTTGCTGCAGCTTTGAGCGTTAATTCTTCATTAAAATGATACTAAAGTAACGATGCGACTACTTAAAATTACTGACATTCACTCATAAAGTCAGTAACAGCACTGATTATAAAAACTGTAAGTCACTTCCTGATTCCACCAGTGGATACCATTCTACCTTGTGTATTACCACTTTAAACAGACTATTTGGTGGCAAATTCAAGATTTCCTATTCAGCAAATTACGTATAAACAAGCACAATCATGTAGTTCTTGAAGGTTCTACTATGGGCAAATGGACTTTAAAAATCTGGTGTAAAATGTTGCGAAAATAACGATAGAATTTTTGAAAAAGTCTAAACTCACTCCAGACAGAGAAAATTGAATAGCTCGAAGTTCAGGTGGATTACTTCCTTTTTACGTGCATTTTACACCCCATAGAAAATTACCTGTGAATTGGAACAGTAAGGCTCTTTTAGAAAGTGAATGATACAATAAAACACCAACAAATCAGCATCATTTTGTCCTTTTATCTTCCTTTCCACTTCTTTCTTCTTTCTTTCTTTCTTTCCTTCTTTCCTTCTTTCCTTCTTTCCTTCTTTCCTTCTTTCCTTCTTTCCTTCTTTCCTTCTTTCCTTCGATAGCCCTGGCTTTATAAAGGCTACTCATAAGGTCTCTTGGTGATAATCTGTTAAAAATTGGAAACTTTACAGTGGCGTGCCGAGAATATGAAATTAAGGGTGGTATAATAAGTACTTTTAGAGTAAAGATAAGTATTCGGAGACTGCTCTCATATATAACTGTTCGTATTTTACTTCATAAGCGCCAAATTTTGTCGAAAACCAGAGAAATTATGAGATATAAGTAAGATATAAAGAATAATTCACAAAATCTAAGGGCATGCAGTGTGTTTGCCTGGCACGCCACAGTACTCTAACGTTTTTTTTCTACAACAACAGTTATGCCTTACGATTCTAGACTAATAACGTCACTTATAGCCAGTCTTATCGAATAGTTTTAATGAAGAGTGCGTGATCGGCCCGCAAAATTTGACTGCTTTAAAAAAAAAACAATGTATTTTGCGCAGAGGCATTGATACCGTTAGCGGGATGTATTGATTTTGGAGTATTGTTGGTGACCCATAAAAAATAGTTGAATGGGTTCTATCCCCTCCTCGATAAATTTCCTTGAATTAATTGGAAAAACGGTTCGCATTTAAAGCCCTCTCATTTTTCGCTGATACAATTATTTGTAGGAAGGAACGTTCCATTTATAGGCTTTATGGATGTCTTGAAACTAAAATGAGGTCCAACCTCATCTTAATTGCTCTCATTTTCGATATAAATTCACCTTGCATAGAAACCCGATCGCAGCATTACAAGATGTGGTGATTAATACAAACCAGAGCTGATCTTCTACCTGCTCCGACTCCGAGATCTTGTATTCAAACTAGCAAAAGCGACATTGCTAGTAGTGTAGGAACTGCCACAACCAGTACGTGAATACCCGCTCTGATTATTAAAAATCTGCCCAATTGCAGGTTTTGGAAACATTTTATTGAAAGCCACACTTGAAAACTAATTTAGGTTTCTGTTGTAGTTTTATAGCATTCTTTGCTGCGACAACACTATTCAGGAGTCCAACTTTACACCATCCAATCTTTAATGATAGCCCGGACACATGCTCGGGACTAACGGTCCTTATTCTCCACATCAAGTTGCTAATCCGCGCTTTCTGACTGGTTGAGAGTCCACCTACGCCTACGTCAAAGAGCCGTCCGTCTTGAAGATATTTTGGGCTCAGAAGTTTGACCAACAGACAGTTTTTCTTCCCCAATAGTAACGTTTGCTGCTCCCCAAGAGATCAGAATCATATTCTTCAACCCGAATTATAAGAGGGATGTCGCCCTTAACCAGTCTCTAACAGCCTCAGTTCCCACAGAAATTTTGCCCGTTTTTGCAAATGACCTTCGTGAAGCTGACCCAAATTTTTGGATCAGTGAAGATATTATGCGGCGCTGGCGGATGAAGATGTCGCCACACCCAAAACCAGCAATTTCGAGGACTTTGGCCATTTAATGTTTTTGTCAGAATATGACATTTGGCAACAACTGTTAGAGATGATCCGCTTCCAATCGTACCCGCCATAACTTAATACTCGCAATGCGGTACGGCGAGGACCTGAGAACCAGTTAAGAGTGTTGATTTATCACGGACTATTCACCCGCGAAAAGGGAGCCCCGTGGGTCATTAAGGGAAGATTTATTTTTTTTTATTTTTCGGCCGGCAAGACTCTCAAGTGATGACATCGTGGCTTCTATGTGTACATATATCTCACCCTCTCTTCCTATTTTCCTCATACCTCGCCTGTACCCAGCCCAGTGCCCACACTTCCGCTCATAGTCTCAGCAACGCTGCCATAAATGAAAGAAAATGACATCGTTCATTCTTCTTGCGACAGCCGTTTTGTTCATGGTTGCCAAAGCCAAAAGCAGCGAATCTGTAGTTCGCAAAAGTAAGAGGGTTTTCTCAAAGTATCCATAATTTATAAATTGACACGACGAACCATTTAGTTTGGAGATCCTGGATTTTCTGGATCAATGTGGGATTTTGACGTCACCAAATCTTTGTTTTGACACGAGACTTCTTGTTGTAGTCTAAAACAACCTTCAAATGGGAAGACCAATTTTCTTCATTAAATATACTTCTACAGTACGTTTATTTGCTTCAGCCAAATATATTTCAATTGTATGTTTGTTTGCATCAGACAACTTAGCCGCATCCTGATACATGATGGCTGTATCACGTGAATAGGAGGCACTGCACTACACAAGCACATTACATAAATATGCATATCATTTGGTCTAATTCATCTTCTATAAAGACCGACTATATTTTCTCACGTGTTATGTTATTTTTTTCTTGTCTTACCTAAAATAAAGAGAGAAAAAAAGCCAATGACAGCGACCATTTTTGCTCCGCGCTTTTCGATGATCTTTGAAACGCTTTTAGAGTTTTAAAATTGGAGTCACCGGTCTAAAGAGGAACATAAGGGCATATAGTTCATACAATCAGGCATAGTTAGCTACATTTTTTAAAAGACTCTTGAGTTAAATAGTAAAATTACGGTTAATAGTTAAACCATAGTAAGGTAGTCCACTCGAGAAACGGTGGAGGGGCAGAAGATAGCGACGCGACGATGGGGTATTGGCACGAAGAGACCGGAAACTCTTGAGTGCTTATTGTCAAGGAAATTAACACAATCGTAATAACAACTCAGATGCTTATCAATGCCTGTCTTACGATTATTGTGACGAAGGTCGGTTGGCTAATTTCGTGCCCAAGTTAATCTGGTTTTCAGCAAATCATAAATCGTACGCTTGCTAATTTCTAAGGGACGTCTGTCTTTGAGTGCAGCAAGTATTCGTGGCCGAATTACAAGTAGCGCAGCTTTTACCAAAGAAGCTTCAAATTGCTGAAGGACAAATTGTAATGTCTGAAGAGCTACGGCTGCCGAATAGATACCGTCAAAATTAAGAGCGAAAACTTATACGAATTGATCGTCAACAGGGCATGCGGGTCATTTTCTTTCAGATTGTTATTAAATCTTTTTTAAATATTAATCCATCGTATGCAGTGGCAATGCCAAGCGAATAATCTTAGAGGCTCTTACGCCTCCGATTAAATACAACAAATCTTAGATCCAGGCAAACCATACCCTAATTTGTTTACGCGCAAACAGCCACGTCGTCTCAAAACCATAATGAGCAGAACATTCAAAGCTAAACCAAAATTGTCGGCTCTTTTTTGTGATTAACAATTTATTGCAAATAATTCCGGGACTCGAAAAATTACCGCCAAAACTAGATTTTTATCTAATTTTATTTTAAATGTATTAATGCGCTAAAACCAGATTAGTTGATCCATTTCCTAAGCCTCCTCCTAAACCTTCCGTGAAATTCTCCGATACTCCTCGGAATACCTCCAAAATCCCTCGTGTTAAATCATATTCAGCCATTCCCAGAAAATTGTCCTACCCTCGTTCATAGAAATGTAAATGGCGGAGGAGATGATGAATGCATAAAATATCCAAGGATTTGTAAAGATTGCCAAAAACCTATGCCTCACCTAACCCAGTCTCACTTTAACTTGCAATGTTATTAATTGAATGATACTATTACAGTGGCTGACTCTTTTAGTTTGCTGATTACCAGTAAGTCATTACTTACTTAGTTGGTATTTTGTCGGTAATACAGGGAACTTGAAGCAGAGCCGTAACCTAAGTGAGTGCGAATAAGGCAGATAGATAAGATAAGGTTTCACTCGCGCTCGCGCTCGCGCTCACTGAGCTTAGGGCAAAATTTCCTTCCGATATTAAGGCTTTACTTCTCAACCAACTTTGTTTATTTAAAACTACGGAAATCCATTTCACATAAAAACTCAGAATGGACAATTCACAGGCAAGTACTTACTGATAGCAGAGAGAGAAGCTCACTGAAGCCCGTCAAAGTACTTTCTGAAGTCAAACTTCAGTTCTACTTAGGATTTTCAGACGCTAAGCAGAACAGTGTGAATTTCAGAAAAACTGAAGAAAATGCAAGACAGATGTAGCACTCGTTGACTACACTAGACCTTCCAATGGAAACGTTGGCTCTGTCGTAGAGCTACTGGAGGCATTCGAAGACGCGGTTGGTGTTATGAGGGAAAAAATACTGTCCGCCAGAGCACAGAATACAATGTACTTTGGAGAGTATTCTTTGGCCACAAGTGGCAGATGTAAGAAAGTTGTTGATGATGGGATCATGATACACGAAACTGAAGCAGACAGTTAAATCGGGAGGCTTTGCTGCACAACAACTTGTAGAGACGAATCTTAATTTTCCATAATTTTTAAATGTACCTGACTATACCAACTTGCATCCACTGACTTGAACTGAATAATATGAAATTGGGAAGATATGACAGACGAGCCGCGTATCGGCATTATCGGCGTGGGAGGCACACCGCGATTGTAGACAAATTCGATAATTTTAGACAGTTGTTCACTACCTAGCAATAATTTTACTCGCTAAAGTTAACCTTAATATATATTAACAAAATGAAAACTGCTATTTAGAGGCTCCCCAAATAATTATTTTTAATGATTTACGGAAAGGTTGACACGGCGAACCGCGGATACGAGAAAAGTAAACATAAACACCACACGACCACACCACACACAAGAAAAAGTCACGCAATCCTGGAGCGCGAAATTGTCCCCACGCTCTAGCTGATAAACTGTCAGTTTGACGTTTGATTAGTTGAGCGGATTTTTTTTTTCTACAGTTTTAAGATTTTGAGAAACTTTTAGAAGCTTAAGATAGTTTTTCAGATGAGTCACCGGGAATTTTGAAATATTACTTGGACATTTACACGCGTGGGGAATTCGGGAACACCAAACAGGGAATACTCGGGAACGTTTTTTCTGATTTTGGGTTGTAGCTGGCTGCTCTGGACCAGGTTCTTAAGTTGTGAATTTCGAAAAGACGGCCTTAAGGATTGATCAAATTTGTCGAATTTTCCCTTGAAAAAAAGGGTCGCAGAGAATTTATCGCCCTTTGGGCCTAGAATTATCATCCTTGTGAGACGAGGAAACCGAAAATTGCGGTCCCATGACAGTTAAAGAAAATATAAAAGACAAAAAAGGAAGTCAAGGAAAATTTTCACTATTCAGTATTTGGCTCCGAGGATGTCGAAAACCAAAATGAAGAGGAAAGTCAACATTTGAAACTTTCAGAACTTTTCTCTTGGATCAATCACCTGAAAAACAAAAGCAAATATTTCATTAGGGGGGGGGGGGGGATAGAATACCAGTTTTAGCGGGACGAAGGATCGCCCTAGCAAGATTTTTAAAGTGGAGCACAATGCTTCTGACACCCGTTCTGGCAGCAGTGGTTGGAAGTTTTGCATTCTCTTCCCGCCCTCCCTTTTTCAGAAACTCAATACTTTGCGCCTCTAGAGTGCTTCAGATTTAAGACTAGCGTCATGTGAGTATAAATTTAGTGACTTTACCCTAAGGGGTGAAATATTATTTAAAATCTAAACCTATTCGGGCAAGTTTCATGGATAATTTTTTTAAAGAAGTTCAACCCTCTCCACATTAAAAATGTCAAAAATAGGAAAAAAGTCTCAGGACAATCATAAAAGAAATCTCTGGGAAATACTTATCCAGCAGCCACTGAAAAAGGTTGAAAACTTTGAATAATTTCACGAGGACAACAATAGTGCAGAGTCTCTCATTAAAAGTGCTAGTGAAGAAAATTGCTAAAAAAATTGTACCTCACAAAATTGAGTACGTTGAGCTTACAAATCAGCAAGTATGCAATGATCAGTATAAAGGAAAATTGAGCTGACAGTACAAGGGTTGAACATTTACAAGGGATTATCATTGTATTGCTTAATTTTTGATAAAGTCTTGCCACTATCACCTTTTGTTGATTAATATTATTGTTAATCTTATTTTCCTCTTACCCCACAGCCGGAGGATCACGAGAGGCAGAGATCTCGAACTCCTTACTCTTTATGATGTGTAAGGACAACTGGCCCCTGAGCGGAACAGAGCGTGGGGGATTTAAACATTTTTGCAAAACATGTATCACTTTATATAAAGTGCCGAGTGCAAGCACAATGAATAGCTTGATGGAGAGCAAGTACAAAATCTTATATGAAGCAACAAAGAAAAAAATTTCAACAATCAACGATTTTAGCTTGTCTACGGACGTGTGGACTGAAGCACTAAACACAAAGAGCTTCCTGGGTGTGACAGCTCATTCCATCGACGGAGCTAAACTAAAATCAGTATTGCTAGATACTAAGCCTCTTGCTGAACGGCATACTGCCGAGAACCTGACCGCTGCCTTAAGCGAAACCATCACCAATTGGGATATAAAGAGTCTGCAATTTACCGGAACTGTGACGGAAAACGCACAGAATATCAAGAAGGCGGCAAAGGATCTCCCGTCAGCACACCTTGCTTGCCAAGCACACACTCTAAACCTAGTTGCCGAGGGAATCCTAAAAAAACCAGAGATAAAACAAGTGACGGACCATGTCAAATCAATCGTTACTTTTTTTAAACAAAGCGTCAAGGCGGCAGATGAACTCCGCAAATCTCAAGAAGGCTCTGCGAACATTCTGAAATTGAAGCAATCCGTTGAAACAAGATGGGACTCAACATTTTACATGTTAGAAAGATTTTGAACACTACAGAATCAGGTCAACGGCATTCTCATCAATTTTTCTGATGGACCGACAGTGCCAACTGCCCGTGATATTTCAACGATTAGAGAAATCAAAACCTTACTACAGCCACTGGAGGAGGAAACAAGAGACCTTTGCGCTGAGCAATACGTGACAGCAAGCAAAGTCATCCCAATGATTCGGTGCTTAAAGTGTCAAATTGAGGAGCAAGTTCCAGAAACAGAAACGGCAAGGAGCCTCAAAACTAACCTACTCCAAGAGCTTTCAAGATCAGGGGGGTGATCACGGAGGATCGTTATCGTTATCGAGTAGAACAGTGTTGAAGAAGAAGAAATAAGACGATAGCCTACTACAGCGCGAGTAACTGCTGCACTCGAAAACGATAACGATAACGATAACGATGACGATGACGATAACGATCCTCCGTAATCATCCCCCAGAGCGGTTTGGCAGCATGGAAAGCAACTTGCTACTCATAATTCCAACTATATTAGATCCCCGGTTCAAAACTCTGCATTTGCAAGGTCCGATAGAAAAAGCAACAGCTTTGGGCAAGATAACGTCATTAATTAGGATGGAGGATTTAACAACTCAGGTCGAGCAGATGGAGGAGGCTCCGGTGGAGGGTGAAACTGAGAAAACTGGAGGACTCTGGGGATATCACAAGGCGATGGTGAAGCAACAGTCAAGGTTGGCCAGAACAACGTCAGCTGATTCCATGCACAATGAACTTCGAAATCACCCAGACTACTTTGAATCATCCAGAACCAGCTCTCCCTCATCTAAGTGCAAAATTAGCAGAGTGGTCAATAACTAATAATATCACTGATATTGTCACTACTCAGTTGCTTCATAATTTAAAAAACACCCCAGTCCCTTAGAATGTCATGAGTTACCTCTGGATTCCAGGACACTCCGTAAATCGAAGCAACCCAAAAACATTAGTAAAATTACAGTTGCTCCAGGTCATTATGTTCATATCAACATAAAAAAACATCTACTTAAGTATTTCCAGAGAAATCCCAATCCATTAAGCACAATATCTGTCCTGTTTACTGTCGATGGACTACCATTGTTCAAAAGCTCGTCAAGCCAGTTGTGGCCCATTTTGGGAAAAATCTTGTTCGTCAAAGCTCCCTATGACAAAGTCTTTACAGTTGGTCTTTATCACGGTCACACCAAACCCAAAATTGTCTCTGATTATTTTAATGAGTACACCAAAGAAATCAAAACTTTGGTTAATGAAGGTATTATATTCCAAAATAAAACTGTGGCTGTTAAAGCAGGCGGCTTCGTCTGAGATTTGCCCGCCAAAAGTTTTGTATTATGTGTCAAAGGCCACACAGGCTATTCTTCATGCTCAAGATGCACGACAAAAGGAGAGTGGACCAATGGACGAGTTACTTTTCCATAATTAGATGCTCCGGCAAGATCTCATGAAAGCTTCATATCCCAAGAAGATAAAGAATTTCACAAGGGCGAATCTCCGTTAGTTACAGTCCCCGGACTCAACATGGTGTCTATGTTTCCACTCGATTACATGCACTTGGTTTGCTTAGGTGTAATGAAAGCTCTCATTCTGATATGGTTGTTCAGAAGCATACCCTAAAAATTGTCGCAACAACAAATATCCTTGGTGGCCGGTGAGCTATTGAGATGCAGATTATTCATCACAGATGATTTTCAAAGGAAATGTCGTGCACTCACCGATGTTAAATATTGGAAAGCAACAGAATTTCCATTATTTTTGTTGTATGTCGGGCCGTAGACCTTGAAGAAAGTCCTCTCACCAGACAAATATGCCCATATTTTAACCCTGCATGTTGCCATGTCAATTTTACTCAACACAGACTTGTGTCAGAAACTATGTGACTATGCTCGATCTCTACTGAGACATTTTACTGAATCTTTCTCAAGCCTTTATTCTGCTAACTATTTAACCCACAAAATCCATGGGTTGATACACATAGCGGATGATGTGGAGGTTTACAGAAGTCTGGATAATTGCTCAGCGTTTCCGTTTGAAAACTACCTTTTCAGCTTGAAAAAAAAGTCAGGAAGGGTGAAAAAGTGCTTGAACACATTTTAAGAAAGTTGAACGAGGAGGATAACATGACTACTGTACCTAATTTTGATGAAAATTGCTATCCGAAATTTCTAAGTCCTTATGATGGACCTTTTCCTTTTGATGTCTGCGTTGTTCCGGTTAACCGTCTCGATTCCGGTCCGCTCCGCCAGGGGAGGACCGGAATGGAGGTGGGAACCAGTGGGCTCGGTGGACCGGCCGTAGATTCGCCATCTTCAGTGAGTTTCTAGCTGCCTCTTCGACCGGTCACCTGAGCCCGTGCAATTCCTAATTTTCCTACTCTGTTCTGATTCAAAATGTATTAATCCCTTTTTCTTAAATCTTCTTTTCTTTAGTTTGTTAGCCTCTCTCTTCGGTTCGTTTGGTTCGTTTTGATTCTGTTTATTTCTCTTAAATAAATTATTGCCTTTCGTTCCGTTAATCCGTTGTTCTGTTCGTTTCGTTTGCTTCCCACCCGTTAGTTTATTGTTACAACCACTTTGGTCTGTAACAAAATTGGTAGCAGAGCGTGGTTTGTTGAGCACGGTGGCAAATTTTGGTTTACTATTCCTTTTTATAATTTGATGTCTTTATTGTTTCCCTTTTGAATATTGTTTCTCTCTCTTTTTTTTACTGTTAAGATTTTCCCGAAGCAACTGTCAAAATATTTTCAAAAGTCCTGTCTCTTATAATTTCGGTTTCCCGAATTATTATTTCTTTTCCTCTAATGTTAACATCCAGGCAATCTTTCAAAAAAAATTTATTTTAGGTTTAAGATTTGACTGTGATATTAGGTTTAGGTTAGTTTTAAGTACAAATTAATAGTGACAACATATTTATCAAAATATGTTTAAACGACGATCGTCCCGTCGTCGTTTACCCTCGCCTAGTCCGGGACGGGACAGGCTGGGGGCAATACCGACCTCCGACTCTTTTTATTCGCGGGGTGTGCTGGGCGGATTGAGGGGGGGAGGGAGATCGAATAACTAGCTTTTGGTGAAAGACTCCTCTTCCTTGCTCAATTCGCTGAGCCCCCCGTCCAACCTTTATTTTCTAGTCACCCTTTCGTTCCATTTTTTGTTTTTGCCTCCTGGCTCTGCTTCCCCCCCCCCACCATCTGTAGTCTGCTGTCTTTTCTGTGTAAGTAATTTGAGTAAAGTATTATAAATATTTTATGAGTATGTGTGATCGATCACTATAGTAATTTTTCAGTTAATTAAACAAAAAAAAAACAAAAACAAAAACAAAAAAAAACAAAACAAAAAAAATGTAGTGTTTGTAAAATTAAAAGGTGAAGTTGAAGTAAAGTAAATATGTAAAATTCAAATGAAAAGTTGAAGTAAAGTAAATATGTAAAAAAAAAAAAAAAATAAAAAAATAAATGAAAATGAAAGTAAATATTTAGTACGTGTGAGTTATAGTAACGTCGAATCAGTGCGAAAAACCAAGGGTCCAGGAAGTGACCCTTGGCCAAACAAGATTCGTTTCTATTTTGTTCAAGAAAAAAAAAAAAAATTCAGGTGTTGCAAAAAACCGAGCCTTGGTGAAAAGGTTTCGGCCACGCCCACCATATTTTGTTTTGTGTGAGAAGTATTCTTTTTCCATTGTGCCTAAATTAAAATTTCTTCGTTGCAGAATTTTGTTGTAAATAAATTATGCGTTTCGTCTCGTTTAGTTTCGATTTCTAGGTGCCACCGGGGTTTGTTTGTAGGTATTGATCTTTTTTTTAAAAATTTGTATAAAGGGAATAAGTGGAAAAGAAAAATTGTTTAATCGTTGTTTGTGATTTTTGTCAGATTTGCAATAATCTGTTTTTTTTTTTTATATCTGATGTCATTGTTATTTTCTTAAGAAGAGAGAAGTAGGGAAATTTCTTTAAAATCAAATTAGCGGATCAAGTTAACATGTAATTCCTTTTTGTTTGTTTCAATTGCTCTTTTGGGTCGTAAAATCTTTTGATCTCAATTAGTATTAACTTTTCAAATTATAAAGTAGGTGTCGTCAATTTGTTTTATTTAAAAATGCAAATGGTTGGTAAGGTTCGACAATGAAGCAAGTGATAGCGTGGTGTGTTCGGGTTGGTGGGTCGCCTCCGGAATCACTTCCCTGGGTCATTGTGGGGACGGCGCACCCCCCTGAACTCACTGCTCTCTCTCTCCTGACTTCCAGCTCAGACAATTGAGACAACCTCAAATTGGTACAAAAAAAAAAATTCAGTCGTAATCCTGAGGAAGTGTTACCTTCGCTTGCTTAAGGCCCACGTTCTTCCCTCATTCCCCCTTATCCCATTTATGTAAGTCAGACATCTCTTAACGCAATCTCCAAACTTTCTTTTATCTGTTGTGAACGGTCTAATGTTAGATTTGTTAAATAGACCCGTTTGGAAATCTGTCGGCATCATGGGGAAGGGATAGAAAGTGGACGCAAGTGTAACACCGGGAGTTCACCTTCTCTGTGGAAACTAATTTGGGGTTGTCTTGGCTGCTTGTGTTGGGAGTCAAGAAAAAATTTTAATATTCAATAGTTAATGTTCGATTTCTTTTCCAACCACCTTTTTCTTTCGCAGTCCACCGCTGACTTCTGAGGACTATCGTCCCCTTTAAGAGGGGGAGTATGTTCCGGTTAACCGTCTCGATTCCGGTCCGCTCCGCCAGGGGAGGACCGGAATGGAGATGGGAACCAGTGGGCTCGGTGGACCGGCCGTAGATTTGCCATCTTCAGTGAGTTTCTAGCTGCCTCTTCGACCGGTCACCTGAGCCCATGCAATTCCTAATTTTCCTACTCTGTTCTGATCCAAAATGTATTAATCCCTTTTTCTTAAATCTTCATTTCTTTAGTTTGTTAGCCTCTCTCTTCGGTTCGTTTGGTTAGTTTTGATTCTGTTTATTTCTCTTAAATAAATTATTGCCTTTCGTTCCGTAAATCCGTTGTTCTGTTCGTTTCGTTTGCTTCCCACCCGTTAGTTCATTGTTACAACCACTTTGGTCTGTAACAGCGTAAAACCCCTCATAAAAACTATTCAATTCGCCAACTTCAAAATCACCAACGCTAGATCATCGAATTGTTGTACTCTTAAAAAAGGGCAGATTATACTGATTGAAACCATTTCTTCCTCGTCTGAAGACGGGTGGATTCTTGTCGGAGGACAATTCATGAGGAAAAATAGTTTTTACAACCTCCCGTGTGAAAGCTCGCTTTTAAATATTTTTGGAGTTGGAACTTTGTCGGAGCTGAAACACTGGCGATTAACTGATTACCACAACAAAAACCTTCTGACTCCTGATAAAAATGGATTTCTTTGTCTTCCTCTTCCCCATACTTACTTGAGGGTGGGACTATAGGTACGTTATTTTACATCATTATTGATAAATATGTTTCTTTAGATCTCAAATGTTTCTCTGCTTCTTTACTCTGAGAGGCACATGGATTTTCAAACTAAAGCTGTTTAAATCAAAGTACCTTTAATATGTTTCGATGCTCCTCTAGTGTAATTATTTGACTGTCACTAAAACTGGAGGGTCCTTATGATCAATCACATCGTAATGGGGCTGTTGCACACTTTTGCTGTAAGCAATTTAACAGTCGATTCTAGTGTAAAAACCTCGAAAAATAACAATGGCAGCACTAAAAACTTCCAAAATTTACTCCTAAACTCAATAAACGCTTTTATTTACGAGGGCGTAATGGTGGCTGAGGGAAGTAATAATGGGAGATTCCTATCTTAATTTCGTCATTCTTTCAATGCTGACAATGATGATTTACAGAGTAATTAGTCACCAGAGTGATGATCCACATCCGATGAATGGTACCGCAACACCTAGTGACATAGGTGTCAAATGAAAGTCGTCTCTTATTGGTCACCTCTTGATGGAGTTACAGTATTGTTAGATGGGAATCTCCAATTGTTACTGCCCTCAGCCACCATTATCCTCGCGTAAATATTAGTGCTTATTGAGTTTAAGAGTGGATTTCGGAAGTTTTTCGTGCTGCCATTGTTATTTTTGGAGGTTTTTACACCAGAATCGACTATTAAATCGCTTAAAGCAAAAGTGTGCAACAGCCCCATTGTATCGAGTGGCTATTTAGTACATGATATTATGGTTGGTGTTAATCATTTGAACATTCCTATAGAAGCCCTTTCAATTCCTATGATGTGCGCTCAGTAGCTGAGGAATTATTGGTAAAATTTCGTTGAGATGTTAATGTTTCTAATGGAATGACAACTCGAAAAATTTACCACCCATAAGAATAAGAAACTCTCGATGGTCACTCAATTCAATCGTTCATAATCACCCTCCCGAATTAATCTGTACTTCTTCATTTACAAAAATTGTGGGTTTGCAAGAGTCAGTTATTTAAATTCTTAATTTTGGGATTAACATCATGAGCAGGATCTGCTAAAAATTTATGGAAGGATTCCCATAGGAGCCTCGCCTAGGGTTCTCTTTGCAGAAAAGTGGTCGCTAGATTAACAGTTAAAGGATGTTTCGGAACTTCACTACAGCAAATATTGACATTTTCAAGCATGAAACAGCAGAAGCCCACTTTGGACAAAACTGAGCTACCTAGCTTATTTTTTGAATTCTTCTATACTTGTGATGCTTAGTTCCAAAACATTTTGAGGAAATGTGCAGAAGAAAGGAAATATTGAAGTTAAAACCGAGTCAATTGCGAAAGCAATTCAGTTTTAACTGACTCCTGTGAATTATGTCAAAGCGGGCTTTAGCCCCTTTACGCTGATCCACAACAATATAGTTTTGCAGTACTTAAATGAGGTCTCTCTCTTTGTAGCAAATCAATTGTGACGGAGTTGAAATGATCGTTGAGTCAAAAGAATGCAAAGTTCATCTTTTCCACTCTATGCACATACAGTAACCTGTCTCAAATGTTGCTGTTGAGCAATTCCAATGTAATCTATCTGTAATAATGATGCTGGATCCTTATCAAGCTGTGCTCTACCATCAATACGTCTCATTTTTTTCAAAATGTAGACGATTCATTCGTTCGATGAAGTTTATTGGAAGATTATTTCAGTTAATTTACCTCAGCTATTGACATAATTCCATAATACTTATGGATAACTAGTTTTAAGCAAGAATATTTGTCATCAGTCAGACCTTATCATTGACCTCATCCTAATCAACAGATGAAGTGTTTTGACCTTCTAATTGCAGTTTTTGAGATTATTTAAATAGCCTAATCATTTCCTTTTTTTTCCAGGACTCATGTACCATATTGTTTGCTTTGAAGAGGAAGGAGATGCTGTAAGCATATTGCCCTCGAATTGGGTTGATGAGGGGAAAAAATACTACTGGACGAAGACTAAAGATGCTCGACGAGCAATTGAAAATAGAACACAGCCGGATAAGACGGATAAACGGGATGAGATTGCCGGAAAATTCCACTTTTTAAAAAAAGATATTGGTATGTTTGAGTTTGATTTCTCACTTTTCAATTTTTGGTTTTAACATGTTTGTTTTATTGCTGTATGATGTATTATGGCAAAATCTGGCGTTATCAGGGAATTCGATTCATTTTATCAGAGAAAACATGGAATTCTCAGGGAATTGTGAGAGAGGAAGACAAACATGCTTTGCAACGGCTACGGCGGTGTAAGTGTCGGGACAGGGTTAGTGAATTTGAATAAAAAGTTAGAAAACCCAATTAGTGTCTCCAATTTTCTACTTAACGTCCCAGTTTAATGAAAATTTGAGTCCCATTATTGCGGGAAGGTGATATTCCATTTGGTGATTTTACAAAACTATGTGTTATCATTTAAAAATGTCACATTTTATCGGTTGCATCCATACACAAAAAACTATATTCATGCAATGCTAGAAAAAGAAATTCCGGCTCTTAAGATCAAAGCCAATTTTGAACCAGATAATGTAGATTTGAAAGACGTGTTTCCTCTAAAAGAGCAATTTAAAACCACAACACAAATCAGTAAAATGAAGTATGAATCTTTGAAGAAGAACCGCTTGCACAAAACTGATGTACAACTTTTAGTCAACAGCCGTCTTGCAGAAAATAAAAATTCAGTTCTTGTTTATGAACCGCAAAGAAAATGTGGAGAAGTAGGCCATAATAATGTTAAAGAACTTTTGAATGACCCAGATCTTGTTCTCTTTGGGCTTCAAGAAGAAAAGCAACGTATTGAGATGATTAAGGGTTGCAAAAAAAAAGGTTCGTTATCGATGCAATCCACAGAACAAACTACAAATATGACTTTCAGTTAGTTAACCTTATATTTCCTGATGAATTTAGAGAAGGATACTCTGTTGCCCATTTTTTAACTGCGAATGTGTCGATTCCAACACCATGATAGCCATCTATAGTAGTATGAAACTTAAATGTCCTGATTTATTTGTTAACTGTCTTGCCACGGACGATGACCCTGCTTTATATAATTCTTTCTTTCCCGTCTTTGGCCCAGAAACAAGGTATATACTGTGTACATGGCGTGTTAAAAGCGCTTGGCACACTCAAGTGGGTAAAAATTTAGATTTTCTTCAAAAGGAACCAAAAGTAATGTTCCCAAACTTTATCAAGAAATATGCCAAATTCGTCCTGCTTTTTGCGATTACTTCGAGACTTATTATGCCAAAAGGCCCGAGTTGCGGGCCATGTGCCATAGAAATTTAAAACATGCCAAAACAGGCACCACAATGTTCTGTGAATCTTTTCACAATAAAGTCAAAACATTTTATTTTGGCAGAAAACTTGATCGTAGGATTGGTGATCTCATTAATGTGCTCCTAAAAATCGATAAAGATCATCATCTAGCATTGTTGTATAAACGCTTAACTGAAGAAAAGCCATCAGGGCAACAAAATTATAAAGAATGTCGGCACATGAAAGGAATGCGTATTTTAGATGAAGATGTTGCACAAGAGACTGAAAAAAAAAAAAAATCAAAATTAGATCTCAGTCGGAATAAAATACTTTTCATGATGTTGAAATATTATTTGATAATTGCACCCAGCACATGTCTTATTAAATGTGAGAAGTCAGTTTGTTTCAATTTATGTAACCACTTATATATTTGTTCCTGTAAAGATGTAGGCCAATTGTGTAAACACATCCATGTAATTCATTTGTATATTAGGCAGAAAAATCACACTGAGAAGCAAGATGATTCAGGAGTTAGTGATGATGAAAGTTATGATGACTTTCTTTTATAAGACACCCCTACTCAGGCTGTACCCATGTTTGATTTGCAAAATGATGAAAAGCTTCTCTTATCTCCTAAAGACCAACTGCACAAACTAGAAGCACTTTTAAATGGTAACGCATGCTAGTTAGGTCCATTGCTACCAAGTAATGAAAAGAGATTAACATTGATGGTATCTCAATGGAATGACTGGTTTGCAGTGGTGCTGGTGCATCATTCCCTCCAGTTCCATCAATGGAAAAACTCACGCCACCCCAAATGAATAATTAAAATGCCAAACAATTTTTTTTTTATCGTACCACAAAGAAAAGAGAAGAAACGGGGCGAGAATGGAGAAATACACAGCAAGAAAGGGCAGAAATCAAAGGTAAAATGTGGATGCGAATAAGTGCGCTGAATTGCTCTCCGAATTGCTCTCCAAACCTGTATTTTGGCGACGAGAGGACAAGAGAGAAGATGGCAAGCCATTAACAAAAATAATAAGAGAGGGATTCATACTGATTTGTCATCGGTAAAAATGGAAGAAGACGAATGAGGGGGAATGGTCTTCATGGAACAACGCGGCACTGACAGGTCTCAGGGGCTGCATGCGTTCGAACACGCGGCGCGGCACAGAAAAGAGGTCCATTTCTCCTCTCTGCTTTTTACCTGCGTTTAAAAGGGGTATGCCGCTACCTGCACTCCAGTTCTAATAGAAAACCCCTGATCTCGGCAACTCTCACTTCTCAATTGTCATCGTCTCAGGGCCCCTGTCCAAAAAAAGGGTAAAAAAAAGCTGACCGAGGAATTTTTGCTGTCACATCATCAACCAGTCAGCTAGCTATCAGATGGAATGACAATTCTGTCGTTACCGTACAAACTAATTGCGATCTATTAGAACCTCTCAAAAAAGTAAAAGATAGGTACAGCAAATCTGAAAAGAAAAAAATTTCGGTGTACACACCAAATTCTATTCTCAGCTACAATAAATGTGTGGGCCGCGTAGACATACATGATCAATTTTTGGCAACCTATCGGACAAGTATCCGATCAAAAAAATTGTGGTGGCCCTTTTTCCTTGGGATGTTGATCAAGCCTGGGTCCAGGGATGACGGCTTTATCGAAAATTTGGAAATAAATGTCCTCTCTTGGAGTTCCGCCGTCAGCTAACTCTTTAAATTATGCACACCCCCAGGCGAGGGGTGGCTCCGCTCTATATATCTTCAAAAATTATCACTCAAGCTGTAGAAACCCTTCGCGAAGATAAAGCGGGTCATTTGATTGTCGTAGGACTTCTTTCTCATCTGAGATGTTCAGAGTGTTCCGAATACAAATAACTTGACAAAGATAGCACAATGCTCGAAACAGGTCAAAATCCGTTTTGCTGTACAATGTGCCACTGATATACAGGGTGTTGAAAAACTGTTCCCGAATATTTCAGGGGCGGATTCTACAGATCAAAATGAGACCTTTTTTTCCTATAAACATGTGTCCGAAAATGCTCCCCTTTTGAACTACAGCCCCCCAAAGTTTTAAAAAATTTACGGTTTTTTTGGAATAGCGACCACTATTATGAACCAAATGTCTTAAAACTTGGTGTCCTGGGGTAATTTTACGTTTAGAATCCATTAATGACCTCGAAAAATTCATAAATTGAGTCTAACTGTACTTTTCACGCAATCTCGTACCTTTAACGGCACAAATTTTACGTTACGGATTAAAATTTTGAAGAATAATTACCAAAATCAGATGCGGAAAACCCTTAGAAAGATTTTTGGTCCTCCTTGTTTCTTTCGATACGACGCGTTTTAAGCGAGATAATCGCTGCACACTGTGGAAAAGTCAGCGCTTTTACCATAAAAACGGCAGTGAGTATGCAGCCCGCCTCTCTGCTGCTTCTACGGGCCGGCCGCTATGGTAAAAGCGCTGACTTTTCCGCACTGTGCAGCGATTATCTCGCTTAAAACGCGTCGTATTGAAAGAAACAAGGAGGACCAAAAATCTTTCTAAGGGTTTTTCGCATCTGATTTTGGTAATTATTCTTCAAAATTTTAATCCGTAACATAAAATTCGTGCCGTTAAAGGTACAAGATTGCGTGAAAAGAACAGTTAGACTCAATTTATGAATTTTTCGAGGTCATTAATGGATTCTACCCGTAAAATTACCCCAGGACACCAAGTTTTAAGACATTTGGTTCATAATAGTGGTCGCTATTCCAAAAAAACCGTAAATTTTTTAAAACTTTGGGGGGCTGTAGCTCAAAAGGGGGGCATTTTCGGACACATGTTTATAGGAAAAAAGGTCTATTTTGATCTGTAGAATCCGCCCCTGAAATATTCGGGAACAGTTTTTCAACACCCTGTACATACATACAGGGTGTAACAGATGTATCCCCCCCCCCCTGTCTAACTTTTGAACGAGTTGAGATAAATTGTTGCGGTTTGGACCATTCTTCATAATTTTAGATGAACTTTATTTTTTGGGGGTCAAAACCCCCCACCCCCCTTAGGGGGCCCCCCAGGGGGGCTATCTCAAAAATTTCAAATGGTAACTCCTATCTTGTGATACATCGTTTGAAAGGGCGTAAAATTCTAAGACTTTTGGCGCAAACCGAAGGTAGATATCGTTTTTCGTTTTCGATACATCGAAAGTCAAAGTTCGATTTTGACCCATTTTCAAAAATTCAGAATTCCCATTTAAAAAGTCGAAATTTAAAAAACTAGGGGTCTACAATACTCTAAAAAGCAAGTACTTTTCGAAAAAAATAGGGTCCTGCCATAAATTTGGTCAAAATTTGGTTTTAGAGCCCCCCAACAGTTGTCAAAAAAATTACCCGTCAAGGGGTCTATCTCAGAAATTCCGAGGCACGACCCCTATCGAGTGTTACATTACTCAAAAGAGCGCATTAAACTGAGCATTTTGGCGCAAACCGCAGGTCAACATCGTTTTTAGTTTTCGATATATCGAATGGCAAAGTTGGGTTTTTTCCTCTCTTGCAGCGAGTCTGTCTAATGGGGATCTGGTTCATTTGGCCCCGGGGGCAGCCTCCAGCCCCCCCCCCCCCCCTGTCCCGGCTCCCGCACCTCCCCCTGCACCCTGTCAGATCCCTGTAGTTTTACCTCCTCCCCGCATCCCCCCGCCTGCTCAGAACCTCTTCCATGCCGCTCTCCCCGCAATTCCGCCTACCGTTCGTTGTAACTTTTGCGACCAGCGCCAAACCACTCTGCCTGCAGTGCCCCCGCTTGTTGTCGTCCCCCAACCCCGAGAGGGCCAAGTTAGTTGAAGTGGCAAGGCGCTGCTACAACTGCCTTGGCCGCCATCGGCGGTCGGGGTGCAACAGCAATAAGGGCTGTGCATTTTGCGGGGAGCGCCACCACACTTTGCTCCATGCTAAGTTCCATCCAGAGCCGCCTTATATGTGCCTCCTGCGGGGCAGAGTGTGGGGGCGCGTCCCGCATCGCCGCCTAAACCCGAATTTTCATACTCTTCTCAGCCAGCCTACATCCCCGCTTTACCCTCACTTGCCTCCGCCTAATCTCGTCATCTCCCTTCCATCTTTGAGCCCTCTACTAGTGCGTATCCACCGTGCCAGCGCTACCACTGCGAGATACCGCGTAAGTACGCACCTCGGGTCGCACTCGGGGAGGTGTTGCGCCATCTTTCCTTTTTTGTTTTGTTTTTTTTTTGTTTCTTTTTTTCTCTCTTCCTTCTCTTCATGTTTTTTCCGCCTTTTGCTCCTCGCCTGTTTTGCTTCCTCCGCCTTTTTTTTCTCTCTTTTGCTACACCGCCTTTTGCTTTCCGCCCCTTTTGTTTTCCCAGGTTTTTTTTTGCATCACCCACCCGTTTCGTTTCCAGCTTATATCACAAGGAATAACCACCCTGGGGCCCCACATGCTGCCACGTTTGTTTGGTAAGTTTTTTTCGTAGCTCCGCTTTCGTATGCTTGTTGCCTGTTTTTTGTTGGTTCCCTACGGGACCCCAAGGCCGGGGGAATGTTCGCGCCGCATAAAGTCTGCGCTAGCGTTTGAATTTGCCGCCGTGTCGAAAGCTCCGCCCGCGGTCAGAGGTCAGAAGCCGAAGTTAGCCGACCCCGGCCGAATCGCCCCGCGCCCCGTCCAGCTGATCCGCGATGAGCTGACCGGTGCCCGCGACCCGGCACTTGTGAGTGTGACACAGTGTGCTGCAGCTGCTGGTTTTCTCTCTCCCCCCCCCCCCTATCCCTATCTCTCTCTCTCTCTCTCTCTCTCTCTCTCTCTCTCTCTCTCTCTCTCTCTCTCTCTCTCTCCCTCTCTCCCCCTCTCCCCGCATCTTCAAACCACGGTATTCGGGATCAAATGGGGTTTGGGTAAGAGTTTTTTTAGTCTAACCGCCCCCTTTCCTTCTCCCCGTTAGTTTTAGTTAGTCCACCTTTCTTTATAGCTTTTCGCCGAGCCGCCATGTGGCTCGGCATGCCTTAAACCTTAATAATACCTCGAGTGATGTGACGTCAGGACGTAAATTAGCGGATCGCGATGTAGCCCAAAATTCTTAGGTGAGTCGGAAATAAGCAGCAATTCTCTCTCTTCATTTTGTATATAATGTGTGTGTTTATCCCCAATTTATAACGAGAGTGAAGCCGGGCCCCCGATTGTCGATTCTGTTGGATCGCGTGGGCGATAGAGTGCTGGATCGATTATCGGAGTCCCGGCGATCCCTAATACAGTCCACTACAAAGACCCCGGACTAAACAATATCAGTTTTCCGTGTCATTCACAACCTATTGTGAGGAATTGAGGATATTGAGACGTAAAAAATTCGAACAGATGCCGTCAGTGTTTACTGTTTATTTGTTTATGAAGTCAGCTGTGATCACAGTTGGCATTGATTATCTGAATGTGCCGCGCTAATCTCGCGAAATATCGTGCACGTGGTGGAAAGAAACAGGGGTGAATAGTGTGTAGTGTTTTACGCAATTTGTGAGATTATTAATGAATTTTGGTGATTTCTGATGCTGCCATTGTCATGTTTACGGATTTTTACACACGAATTGATACTTTAAACGCTCTAGCTAAAGTATGCAATTTTTACAAAAATATCAGGCGGCAATGCAGTTTCGACGGACCCGACGGCGCATTTATATTTCCGAGAATACATTTTTTCATGCATATATTTCGCAAACCTGCACCCAAGCCAAGCACTTCAAATTTGCTCTAATTAGTGGTAACATATTTAAATGATTTATTGCTCTTTCAAAATTCGAGGCACCGGATGGATCAGTGATTTTCTTTTGAACTATCATTTCCGTTGAAAAATTTGCAATCTTATTTCGTTGAATCAAGACAGTAAGTATTGACATCGACCACGGGATTCCAAATTATGTTTTCGTTTTTTATTCTTCGAGAATTCATACATTAATAAGAACAATTTTATCATTGTACGTACAGGTAATTTATAGCGATGGATTTTAAAATAATATGCGAACCAGGCTGTTCTGGCTTGCTAATTACTAATCTTATTTTCTCTTAATGTTCTTCATTCGACTGGAAAATATTTTGAGAAAAAAGAACAAAACCAATTTGTCTCCAGATAATGGCTTCGTTCTTGTTTTGAGTTACTGTTTTATTACAATTATTTTTTTTTTTTTTTTTTTTTTTTTTTTTTTTTTTTTTTTTTTTTTTTTTTTTTTTCATTCGCGTGATGAAGGACTTCATCTTATATATCAATCAAATATTCCATAAAGGATTAAAATAAGGATTAATTCAAAATATGGTTATTTTATTACTGAGGTAGGTAATCAGTTCTAACAATTGATCATGCATATTTTAAATATTCCAATAATCCACTAATTAGTGTTATTGTTTAACGTTCACATCCTCTTACTTTTCCCACGGATCGAATCGCCGCTCAGACTGTTTTTCAATATCACTCGGCTTTTGTTTTTTGTTTTCGTCGAACAAGAGGAGAAAAGATGTACACACAATTTTATAACTTGGGTTTTTTTCTGTCGACGAAACATAAATGTCATAAATCATGCCAGTCGAGCTTTTACTGGAAATTTCTAAATTGCTGTGCTTCGAACCCCACGATAAAACTTTAATCTGCACCCGCAATAAGTGGCCTTACATTAGCAGCATTACATTGATGCTAGGTAACTCTTCTATGAGTAACTATGAAAAAAAAAAATATATATATATATTCTCAGAGGTCATTGAAACGTCAAATAATTGATGACTATGCATTGCACTGAAAACAGAGGAAGGATTCGACAAATTTTAGCCGGGGGTGTCAGCCTACATTGTGAAGCAATTTGGACTATTCATATTTCCAGTGCGACAGTAAAATGATACAATACGGTTCCGTGTCCATTATCCAGTCATGCAATTACTATTCACTATTAGATTATTACTTTTTAACCATCCCAATCGCTACACGATGTGAAAACCACCTCAAGGTAAAATTTACACTTCCAGTACTTTCAGAAAGGCTCTAATGGGAGCAAAACTCTAATGATTGATCACAAACCGCCGCTGTCAGGACCGCAATGGACTGAGGTAAAATTATCATGAAGGAGTTGGGGAAAGTTGGAAAAGTACAAACAACAGACGTTTGAAAACTTAATAGAACCCATTTTTTTCTTTAAATATCTACTGAATCCTAAGCTCGTTGTCCCGGTATTTTCCTAAGAAATCAATTGCTCTTTAACCATGTTGTTGTTGTTTTTCTTCTTCTTCTTTTTCTTACGAAAGACACGACATTTACTTCAAAAAGTTTTTCTTCGGAAAAGAAAAACTTTTTCAAGTAAACAAAATACTCTCCACCTGGCTTTAAAACTTAAATAAAATGCGATTGTTAGGAGAATGCCGTTGCCACGCCAATCTCAACAAAATTACATCATTTGACTCTTTGGGACCTTCTTTAATGAGACGGAATTACAGTGAGTTAGAGAAATATGATGGGGAGGCGGTAAAAATTAATTTCTTTGAAAGTTAAATCAATCGCAAACTTTCTTGATAAGTTAGGATGGGCAAAAATAACTTACAACGAACTTTGAAAAGAAACTCTGCACCGAAAATCCGTCTATTAAGATGAATCTAAATTCACTCAAGATCTAAACTGCGCTTTTAGACTCTCGTAAGCTGCAAACTCTCGTAATTAAAATCACGCGATAGCTTATAGAATCGCTCATAGCTCGCCATACGTTAAAAAGCTCCAGAGATTCCAGGAAGAGCATCGAGCAGGGAGAGTCTGAATCACTACAGCATCACTATGCAACAGTCATTTTGTCCACGGGCTTAGACCTGCGATATTTTACCAGACTCCCATAGTAAACAAAGAAGGAGAAAGAAGTGGAGACGAAATAAAATTCACAAAGAATCTCTTTTAAAAAAAGCAAAAAAAGACGAATAGGAAAAAAAAATAAAGAAACAAGTTCAGATGTTTAACACTATTGTGTTCAAAAATACATTACTGAAAATCTATCTTGATTCAAAAGAAAACGAAAACGAATTCATGACAATTAACCAATATTTTATTAATTACACTTGCTTATAGAGCCATAGGCCTTTCAATCTTTAATCTTAGATGTAGATCATATTCAGTCGTTTAAAAAATCCATCAATTAACTTTCCTGGTAGCTGATAGAGCGGAAAGAATCGATCTGGGAACTACCCTACAAACGCACACTTTCTCTCACCATTTGTTTCCAGGAGGGGACCCCCAGATCTCCCCCCCCCCCCCAATAAATAGCTGCGGGAGAACCCAAACTCCTTGCTGCTATATTCTAGGAGTGGCCCCCAAAGCGCCAATAAAATTCTATGGAGGGCCCCCAGACCTTTTTATAAACTCTAAAAGAAACTTCTAGACCTAATAAAATTCTGGGGAAGACCCCCAGGCCCCAGGTTCCCCTTCCTTTAAAACAGTATTTTAGGAATTACGAGGGACAATAATTTTGTATTCATCAGGATTGAATTTTTTGCAAGAGGCTAACGATCGGAAATACCTCGAAAATGTCTGCGCCATCGCAATACTTTTTCAGTTTCAAACTTCGTTAGTTTGAGAAAATAAACAAGCAGGAAGTATTCTTTCATTGGTAGAAAAAAGTGTAGACAAACAAAGTTATAATAAGTAACTGTCATTCATAATATCGAAAACATTAATTTGTGTCTCTAGTCGTTGTTGTTCATTCTAACTTTCAGTCTTGACACATTACTATCATTCGGTTCCTATAGATACTTTCCGCAATATCAGGAAAGTTACTCCATTATAATGCTTTACTATGATTTAGGCAAGGGGTCTGTTGCAAACTTTTGCTACAGCGATATAGAGTGTTAAATCTTCAGTAAAATCGCGTGAAAAGTCCATTGGTGGTATCAGAAAGTCATAAAATGCAGTATTAAACTCACAAGAGGCGTTTAACTGAAACCCAAGATGGCGGTAAAACATCGAGCAACCTGTGTGCACGCACCGTGAACATCCATGATGGTCAACGTTAACAACCTCACCGCATCGGAGGTTATGAGTTTGTTTGCGTTGTGATTGGTTGTGATCGATGTTGTGAGGTTGGCCATCATGGATGTTCATGGTGCTTGCATGCAGGTTGCTCGATATTTTACCGCCATTTGATTTCAGTTAAATGCCTCTGGTTAGTTTGTTATTGCATTTTATGACTGTCTGCTACCACCAATGGACTTTTCAGGCGATTTTACATGATGTTGATCACTCTATAGCGCTGTAGCAAAAGTTTGCAACAGGCCCATTATCTGAATCAGCGACACACTCATGAACGATCGTGCGATTGGTGACATCAAAAGATGCATATAAACTGAATTTATCTTTGGTCTATTAGAATTGTGTTTCAGAATTATCTGTTTGACCAAAGGTGTAAAATGTCCTCGATCCTGCGATCCTAGGATCGCAGATTCTCGGTGTAATTCATCGGAAGTGGCGTGTCGTCGTAAGCTGCAGCAGGTGCGCTTCGAGCAATTTACGACTTACGCGCAACCTCCGAGGCCCAGTTGCGTGTGTAGGCTGCAGGGGCAATGCTTGAAGTATATCAGCGGTCTTGCAGGCGCTACACGCGTTTCGCGCCAGCCACATGCTCATCATTACGCTCAATTTTTGCCGCGATTGATCATATTCGCGGAGTCAGCGGTTTTTTAAGAACTCTTACACATTTTTGATTTTTAATGAATTGTTACAATCTAAAATAATCAATTATTGAAAAAAAAAAAAGGTAAATATATAAGGTAAAAATTTTATCACATTTTATTACTTTTACCAATAATTCTAAAAGCATTGCAACCGCGCATTATTTCTTAGCGAATAATCCAATCGCGCTAACTTCTTCTAAAAAATTACTGCGACCGCGCTTACAATTAGTTTTTGTAATAACTTTTGCGACTGCGCTTACTTTTTGACAAAATTATTATTGTAACCGCGCGGTATAATATATTGCGTAGGCTTAAACTTGAAATTCCATGACTTGGCGTAAGCAGAAAGCAGGGATTGCAGGATTGCAGGTTAAGGCTGAAGAACTTGTTGCACCCCTGTGTTTGACGTCTTACGAAATCGATACTTTGACGTCTTTGCTATGAATATGAGATCTATGACCACGAATCTTGATCGCTTGAAAAAAATAAAAATAAAAAAGTTCTCCTTGCGTTTCTAAAAAAAAAAAAAACAAGTTGGAACTTGCAACACTGGAACAGTGTTAGCAAAGAGAGCATGAGTGTCGGCCGTAAATCATTGTAAGTGTGGAGTTCCATATTGATAGTACAAAACTGCGACAAAGTCAATCGCAACGCTGCATTTGTGTTTGTATAACAGTGATCGCTGTAAAAATAACTTGATAGGTCAAAGTGGGAATGAAAATTTACTTATAGCGTGTTGAAACAGTTGTTCACGAGGCGAGGTGAATACTGTGGTTTTGAAAATCGATTTCGATAGTGATAGTTCCTTTAAAATCGGATGACGCAATACCAATCCTAGCAAGCCGCAAAGTCTAGTCTAGTTATTTGGGACTTTTTTAGATTTCTCTCGCTTGAACCAAAGTCATCACGATGGAAATTCTTCGTCTTTATGGTTTCAGCTCTTTTTGTCTCAGATTAAAAAATGAATGTTAATATTGATCAAATGTCATCCGACACTCATCAAGGCCCTTAAGGAACGTAATATGAATTTGAAAAAAGCTCATTCGATTTTTAAGGGAGCTTAAACGGTCCACGAGAGACGAAATTCGCGGATACAGAGTATCCACAGCTTATTTCAATGTTCGATCTGACAAGACCGTGCGCCTTTGAAAAATCGATATCTCGATAGTGAATCGATGTATTGCAATTCGGTTTGCACCGGTCGAAAGCGCTTGCTTGTGACTGACAACCTCGAAAATTTCAGATCCATCCGAGTTTATTTAATGACCTTACAGGACCTCTCGCGGCCGCAGTTAGACATTTCTTGTCAGAGTTACGCTGAAACGGGGAGTAGTTTGATATTTTTAATAAGTCCCCCTAAGATGATATTTTTTGGCTCGAAACTGCATTGAGCCCTCTCGGGACATCATTGGGACCCGAAAAAAAGCGGAACCGATATAATACGGCACACGACTGGTTCGTGAGAGACGAAATTCGCCTTTTTCCAGCCTCCAGCGCCCCTCTAAGGTCGATCTGACAAGACCGCACGCCTTTGAAAAATCGATATCTCGAGAACGAATCGATGGATTGCGCGCTGCGGTTTGGATTGGGCGGTAGCTTCAGCTTTTAGATAATTCTTGAAAAAAATTCAGATCCATCCAAGTTTTTAAACGGATCTTATGGGACCTCCCGCGGCCGCAGTTAGACATTGTACGTGAGACTTACGCTGGAGTTGGGGCCACGCCCCCCCCCCCCCCCCCGATATAGACTTTATCGGTCCGACATTTGTCAGGGCCCTTAATGAACTTCATGTGAACTCAAAAAACTCACATATGACTTCTCACGGCGCATGCTAGGTCCATGAGAGTCGAAATTCGCGGATTTTAGAGAATCTTAGATTTCTGACCCTATACCGCGCGCCTTTGAAAAATCGATATCTCGAGAGTAAATCGATGTATCGCAATTCGGTTTGGACCGATCAAAAGAGTAAGCTTACCGGTACTCGCCGTTAAAATTTTGGATCCATCTGATTTCATTTTGAGACCTTACTTGAGTTACTTGGACCCCAGTTGGAATTATTTTTTCGGAGTTACGCTGGCAAGGGGGTCGCTCCCTCTCTTGGAAAACTGTGGAGGGGGCCCTTTGCTGGGGCATACATTCTATTTTTCACTTTTTTTTTTTTTTTTTTTTTTTTTTTTTTTTTTTTTTTAATTTTATATTTGTGTCTAATCTAAGTTGGGGGAGGAGGAGGAGAGTACCTGCAAGTCAACCGGCAATTTACTTTTGATAGTGGCTGCGGGTCGAGGGTGCGGATTGCGGACTTTTAACTTGTTGTGGGGTTTACAGGGTGGCCGTGTCTAAACTTATGAGAAAAGAAGGCAACCACAGACCGGAAGAACGTTCAATTTCTGGTTCAGAGACCATGGACAAAGACATGGGCACCCGCAAAACAATTGCCCGGAGGGGCAACTTTTTGAATGTCAATGGAAGGTCTAGGGGACACCACCTAGAGACGGGCAAGTCTAGAGAACCCCCCCCCCCCACTTCCGCCCAAAATAGAAAATAAATCAATTATCCTTCCAAATGGTAGAAATTGTAAGTGATTGTAGCATGTAGTTGTATCAAAAGTAATTCTATTTTTGACGTGTTTGATATTATGAATAAAGTGACAGCATCAGATGATATAAATAGTAAAAAGCTGAGTACAACTATTCCTTCTTTATTTTCATTGTCCTGATGAATTCTAAGAGTTAACCTATTTAAATTAACAAAACCAAAACTCTTGCCTATACATTCTCTAATCATGTAATTATCGACCAGAGGATTCTGAATTTTCAAGGAAGTTCGCAAAATTCTCGTTGCCAACGGTAGTTGCCAATGTAGACACGTTCATTCTAGTAGATTTTAAAACTTCTTTCGGCGAGGGAGATGACGGGTGGGAAGGATGATGTCGTCTGAATCAGGAGAGGGTGGGGTAAAAATCAGGGGGAGGTCTAGATCTGGGGGGAGAGGAATCCTGAAACTGGGGGGCGAGCTGTATAGCGGCAAGGGGTGGTTGGGCACCACTGCTTAGGGGGGGGGCTACTTCCCGCCCTGCCCCCCCCTAAATTACGCCCCTAATTAAAATTGTAAAGTAAACTAAGAATAAAGTTTGTTAACTCTTACTCCTTTCGTTATTATTTGATCTTCGAATGTTCCGATTCTTTTTTATTGTAAAGTTTTGATTTTTCTGAATTAGGGGGGGGGGGCGCCCATTGACAGATAAGGGAGAAAGGTAAGTGTAGGAATTTGCACGGGAATCCGGCGTAGTGTGCCGCAAAAATTACTACCAATGGCGGATCCAGAAAATTCTTTTAGGGGGGGGGGGGGCTTCACGCCTATGAATTTTCAAATTTGCAGGGAGGAATTTATGGGATTTTTTCTGTTGAAAAAAGGCAAAGGCTACCGTGAGTTGGGGGGGGGGCGTGCCTTTCCCGAATCCGCCGCTGATTACCATGTAACACTGAGCCACGATGACCGATGTCGCATAAAACCAGGTAGAAGACCCGTGGCGGGCGTGGCATCCGTGATGGCTGTGAAATTGGGATGAAGTAGATGGACACACATCATTCATGCAATCTGCACAACGCGGCAAGCAACTGTTGTAGGCGTAGGTGCAGTAGTTCGTGGGGAGGGCAAAGGGGACGGGAGGTCGTCGCAAAACCATGGACGAAGATATAACTAGACTGTTGTTAGTCCTGTTTTGCTCTCGACCCCAGCGCTCCAAGCAGCGGTCAGCTGAACTACTCTTTCAAGTGAGCGATCCTGGCGATGTGTCCATGCTCACATGCTGTGCTACTGCTAAAACCGTTGTTGGAGTTGGTCTGTTATGGCATGGCTGTCAACTGTTGTCGGCGACCCAAGAGGATCAGATAACTCAGTATCTCAATGGAAGATCGAAAGCAAGGGAAATCCAGAATCAACTTTGGACAAGGTAACAGAAATCATCAGCAAATTAAAAGAGTCGCCTGATCTCTACTAATAAAACAAATGTCTATGTACTCTTTCTTGTTTGATTCCGTTTTGAGGTTAACTGTGGTGTATAGTATTTCAGTCCTTGATTAATCATTTTCGACAATTCAGGAATCTTTCAAGAAATACTCCAGACGTTTGCTTTTTAGCGGATTTTGCTTCCTTTTAATTCGCTGATCATTTGTTCCCTTCGTTCAATCGTGATTCAAATTACCTACACGGTATACATTTGCGGGAAGGCATGGGAGAAAGGGAGCCGGAGCGGCCACCGCTGCAGCGGTTCGCTTTTAGTTGACCCTTACTGCTGCTTGGAGCGCTGCGGTCGCGCTCGAAAACCCGCTAACAGGTTTTAACACGGGCGGAGATAGGAAGTCGGCAGTTCTTAGTTATATCTTCGTCCATGGCTCGGAATGGTCTTCAAATTTTCCTTAGGATTTGATCTAGAACGCAACGTTCTTACATTTTCGAAAAGTTAACTCTAGCTCTCGCAATTAACGATTAAAGGCGGAAAAATCATGGTTTCAGGACCGCGGAACAGTGGCGTTATCTAGCGGATGAGAATCTTACTACAGGTCGCTGAGGATTCACCTTAAAACGCAACGCCGATCGCGTTCCTCAAACGAACTCTTTTAGCGGACCGAAACATCAACAATAACAGGATTGGAAATTTGAAATCATCTAAATGCATTTTAAATCGCAGAATACACGAAACATGGACACAATCCTCTGATATAAAACCCCAATATCTCATACAGAAAATTTCGTTGAAGTCTGATCCAAATTAGTAACGTAATTACATTCCCAAAAATGCTTAACCTCAATCTTGGCCAAAAACTCCCGCCACAAAGAAAAAGCGACAAATTGGGAGGACACCGGATTGGCGGAATCACATGGGTCAATCGGTCCTCGAGGACCCGTTCTCGATACTGAAACCAAGCGATCCCCCGAGCGGACCCCCGAACCATGCCGTTCCTATAAGAAAAGCATTATTGACCTTGTAGAAACGATTTCAATAGAGCATGACACTCATGCTCTAAAAAAAAGGTAGTAGTATCTTCAAATGAGTGCGTAAACAATACATAGTTAAGAGCGTTAATTTGAATTTACGCAATGAACTGCGTAACGGAACAATACGTGCGACAGCCTGATATGACATTTAATTTTCTCGTTTTGCTGTAGGATATTACAATTAGTAAAATTATAGACAAGGCTGCTTGTTTTACCGTCGCAGTGTGTCGAAAAATTCTTCCTTAAAAAAAATAAAATAAAATAAAATAAAATAAAATAAAATAAAATAAAATAAAATAAAATAAATCATATATCATAAATATAAATAAATGAAGGAACAAGTTTGAAACCTGGCGTTCTGGAAATTAATTTGATTGGTTTTTTGTGAGATTGCGATTTCAAGAAAAACAAAGAACGACTTTACATCTTTTTTTAGCACAAAGACATTTTCATTCCTTTAATTTTTGTCTATTCGTTTTGTTGTTGTTAAGCATACAGGGTAGCTGCAGAGTGTGAAGTATCGAATAAACATGTCGATTTGAATCACACAGTGTGAAGCGTCTTATACAGGGTGGGGCAAAAGTCCGAGTACGGCCGATTATTTTTTGAACGGCTTTAGCTAGAGAAACGAGCTTTGGGGTGTGTTTCTAGACTAAAAAAAACTATCTTTTGGTGGCCCACCAGGGGGGGGGGCTGTAGCCCCCCCAACTTTTTTTTTTCAAATGGCAACCCCCCCTTTGTGATACATCATTTGAAAGGGCATAAAATTCTAAGACTTTTGGCGCAAACTAAAAGTCGATATCGTTTATCGTTTTCGATATATCGAAGTTCAAAGTTCGATTTCGACCCATTTTCAAAAAATCAGAACTCCCATTTAAAAAGTCGAAATTGGAGAAACTAGGAGTCTAAAATACTCTAAAAAGCAAGTACTTTTCAGAAAAAACTACGGTTCTGCCATACATTTAGTCCAAATTTGGTTTTAGAGCCCCCCAACAGTGTTCGAAAAAATTGCCCCTCAGGGGGCTATCTAAAAAATTCCGAGGCACAACCCCTATCGAGTGATACATCGCTCAAAAGGGCACACTGAACTGAGCATTTTGGCGCAAACCGCAGGTCGATATCGTTTTTAGTTTTTGATATATCGAATGGCAAAGTTGGATTTTCATCCATTGTCCAATTTCGATAAATTGAAAACTAAAAACGATATCGACTTGCTGTTTGCGCCAAAATGCTCTGTTCAGTGTGCCCTTTTGAGCGATGTATCACTCGATAGGGGTCGTACCTCGGAATTCTTTAGATAGCCCCCTGAGGGGCAATTTTTTCGAACACTGTTGGGGGGCTCTAAAACCAAATTTGGACTAAATGTATGGCAGAACCGTAGTTTTTTCTGAAAAGTACTTGCTTTTTAGAGTATTTTAGACTCCTAGTTTCTCCAATTTCGACTTTTTAAATGGGAGTTCTGATTTTTTGAAAATGGGTCGAAATCGAACTTTGAACTTCGATATATCGAAAACGATAAACGATATCGACTTTTAGTTTGCGCCAAAAGTCTTAGAATTTTATGCCCTTTCAAATGATGTATCACAAAGGGGGGGTTGCCATTTGAAAAAAAAAAGTTGGGGGGGCTACAGCCCCCCCCTGGTGGGCCACCAAAAGATAGTTTTTTTTAGTCTAGAAACACACCCCAAAGCTCGTTTCTCTAGCTAAAGCCGTTCAAAAAATAATCGGCCGTACTCGGACTTTTGCCCCACCCTGTATGTGATTTTTTACGCCATAGTTACCATTCCATGTTGAATGTTATTCATTCGTAAGTATCTGAGTCGCACCTGAGAGTTTGATCTCAGAGATTCAAATCATCAGACAAGCAGGAACCCTCCCTCCCCTTCCCTAAAATATGAGTAATCAGTAATGAACATTTTAAGGTCAGCCTTTAATTAAAGACAAAAGTTGCTTTAGAACTTTTTACTGGCACAAACTTACTTTTTAACTGACAACTGTGTTTTAACTGAATTTGTGCACAACGATGGGTTCAATTCAATCACAGACTGTAGATTAATATTTATTCAGTATCTATAGAATAATTTCACACTTTGTTTTAAAAATAATTGGTCAAAACATAGACGAATCCGTGATTCAGTAATTAAGTACAATCAAAATTTGAAATCTGATCGACGAATGTCCGTAAAAACTATCACAGTCAATGTTTTTGTTTTGGTTTTTTTGTTTTTTGTTTTTGTTTTTTTTTTTTGCAAACGACCAGTTTCTGCCGATGGCAGCTCGTGCAATTTGGCAAGCATGTTTTTTACCATTTAAACTTGCACAAAAGTATCCATTTCTTGGAGGTTGAATTGAAACATCGGAAGATTGATTGTTATACATATGCTTAAATAGAAAGAAATGCCTTGTTGACAAATTGCACTAGCCTCTACAGGTTTCTCCGGTACGCTATACATACGCGGTCTTTCATGCGCATTTCCACTCGTTCAAGTTGGCAACAATGGTACTTCAGTGGGATGGGACTCAAGTTGCATCTTTATCTGTTTTATGCATCAGTAAAATTGGAGCGCCTTTTCAGTTTGCAGCTCCTCTTAATATTGATTCCGGTGTGGTGGTTCACAACTTTCAGACCTCATGCTCTGGCATGCCAGTTCAGTTTTTCACTGCGTTTGCGTTCTCTCTCGTAGGAGTTTCTTTTTTTTCCGCGTGAACGTATAAATAATGATGTCATTTGTCGCACCCAATTCGTAATTTCCCTTCGCTTCCGTGTGCTTGCTGCGGCCGCTTAGCCTCGTTGCCGCTTCTAAGAGTAAAAAGGCATTGCATTTTAAACTCGCGGTAAACACTCCAGTTGTTGTGCTAATTAAACTAAAGAGTCTCGTAGTAAAAATAGGAGGTGGCGGAGAGAGAGAGGAATTGCAGTAGTATAGGATAATTCATTCATGATTTCTGCCGTTTCCATTAAATTTAGGTAGTAGGTATACTACAATCAACGAGCTTAACCACAAGAGAAGATTTATGGGAGGGCCCTCTGAAGAGGGGCCTCTTAAAGTGCCTAAAAATATGACCTTTCACAAAATAAATAACAGTGGCGTAGCGTGCAATTTTGCAACGTTGCAGTTCGTCCATTTACACCCATGAAAAAGATCGAACTATTGGCAGTGACAGTGAGCACTTTTGCATTCGACCTTTTACGTGGGTCTAAATGGATACAAAACACCCTTGCCAAATTGCACTCTACGCCACTGATAAATAATTGTACATATACACTTTTGCTCATTTTTCCCCTCAAAAACACGTTTTTGCGTGTGACAGTATTTTTATGGATAGACACTGTGTACGCTCGCGCATTTTTCTTTTATTTCTGTCTCTATTTGATGATTTGATTGTTTAAGGTGCGTTATTTCCAATTAATTGATTATTATTAACGGCAATTTACAGACAATTTCAGATCATGGTTGAAGGAGAACGATATTTTAATTGTGGATCGGGGTTTTCGCGACTGTATTAAATTGTTGGAGCAGATGGATATTCTTGCAAAACTGCCTCACTTCCTTCATAAGAATAGCCAGCATACGACACAAGAAGCAAATGAACCAAGATTAGTCACGTCTGATGGGTGGTTAAAGCTGCAAAATGGCTTGATAAAATCGTTTAAGGCCCTTGCTAACGCCATGTCAAACTTGCAAATCCCATACATAGGCAACTACGTAAAAAATGTATGTAGCATTTGCAATGCTTTCCGGCCACTAAGGATCACTGACGATGAAAATTCCGGCGTTATTTCCAATTAATTGATTATTATTAATGACAATTTACAGACAATTTCAGATCATGGTTGAAGGAGAACGATATTTTAATTGTGGATCGGGGTTTTCGCGACTGTATTGAATTGTTGGAGCAGATGGATATTGTTGCAAAACTGCCTCATTTCCTTCATAAGAATAGCCAGCATACGACACAAGAAGCAAATGAATCAAGATTAGTCACGTCCGATGGGTGGTTGAAGCTGCAAAATGGCTTGATAAAATCGTTTAAGACCCTTGCTAACGCCATGCAAAACTCGCAAATCCCATACCTGCAACTACGTAAAAAATGTACGTAGCATTTGCAATGCTTTCCGGCCACCGATGATCACTGACGATGAAAATTCCGTCATTATTTCCGAGCAAATGTTAAATCTTTCCAAAGTTCCGAATGAACTGCAAAGTATGGTGACACCAAAAAACTGGTCACAATTATTTTTTTCGCTCGTTCGTCCGATCGACGATAACGTTCCAAACTTGATTTTCTAAAATAATAATGAGTCTAGGGTTTATACTCGCCAAGTCAAAGAAAGCGGGAGTATGTATACAAAAATCTGAATGAAACTTGACAAGATCAAGTTAATAATGAGCTCGCGCGAAAGACGATGAATCGGGCTGCAGTACAAAACAACACCTAAAAATTGGACAACTCTAACCATGGGCAACAAACGACAGCCAATGAGCTACAACTTTAGAGTGGCACATCAAGGAACGTTCCGCTGGTTCATTGTTGTCACCTAGGGCGCCGCCATCTTGCCGTAAAAATCGATTTTGAGGTTAAGTTTTGTAGGTTGTTTCCGGTCGTTTCGTAAACAAACTCGGGCATCGCCGGAAACGGCCTTCAAAATTTAACCTCAAACCTTGGAATCTGCCGTCCAAATTCCCGCCAAATTCCGAACGACCTACAAAATTTAACCTCAAACCTTGGAATCTGCCGTCCAAATTCCGCTTTTTCCCGGGATTCCTTCTACCCTGTGTGGCACAAGGTGGACCAGCTCGCTGCCACTCTAAAGTTATAGCTCATTGACGACAGCTCAAAGATTTGAACGAAGCAGTGCAAATGAGAATAAAAAGAACTGTAACAATAGCCGGAAAGTAGGTCTAGGAATACACTATCCAGTTAAAAAGATCAGCAGATAGTTAAGTTTTCCTACTCATCGGTATTTACATGCATTAAACCACAAATTGAAGGCGCTTCCTGACCTACATAATTTTATACGATATTCGCTTGTTGTTAAGTATGGATGGCTGTTTGCATCAAAAGGCAATTCCTTCGATGTATATTTTATTTGGCTGCGAGTGAACATATTTGTTTGGGCGTAACTTAATGGAAACGAATGCGTTTTTAGTAAATACATATTAATGTTGAACGATTAAATAGTTACCTTATTCGTATGAGTCATTGAAGAGATCATTTTCCAATTTCCAATAATACTCAGACTTGACAAATGATAGTATAGTAACATCTTTTTCAATACTTTTTCTTTCTTTTTATGCACCTCTACTTCCTTTTACACTTCTTTTTAACCACGTCCATCCCATTCTTCTTACTTCATTTCTCTTTTTTTTTTTTCTCTGTAACCTCTTCTTCCCAGATCCATAACCATATGATCTTAATCGATTGTGTAGATAAGAAAGAAGAAGTCATTAGAATTGACTCTTTAAAAATTCAACCGGAAATCTTGACACAATTTTATTCAAGCAACGTTGCCAAGTATGTCAAGTTTATTACCTCATTCTATAAATATCTTTCAACACCCCCCCCCCCCCCCCCACACACCCAAAAAAAGGGCCAGGATGTCAGTTTCGATTATTAAGGATTAAAAATGGGATAAAATAAATATACGAGTTGCGATCGACCATGTTTCCGGCTAACCCGGCCTTCTTTTTATCACCTGACTTTGGATGCGATGCGTTACGTTGCGATGCCTACTTGACCACAATGAATGGCCCTGGTTATAATATGTCAACCTGCAAATTGGCAACACACATGTATCTGCAGAGTGGATTTCTGTCCAAGCTGCGAATCGATTCTGAGAACCGAAATCAAATTGAAATACCTTGCGAGGTTGAAAGTGGATGGATCATTGATCGAAATCTGGGTTTCGGTGTTCTGATGAAAATCTGTTTTGAAAATGTCAGCGAAATAATATACTATGCGGCGGAGAGGAAGCTGTACGTAACAACCTCGGTTGCTATATAGGTTAGAGTCCCTATATGTAGAGAGTTGAGACAAGAGGGTAGTCAACTTCTGATTGGTCGATGAATTTTAGGGTCTACGGACGCCGCCATTGGATGCGATTTTGCACTTTTGTTTTGTTTACCAACGGTCTTTTACAGATAAAAGAGTTAATTTGCGACGAATCTGTTAATTTTAATCATAATGCACCACAAGAATGTCCATAAATCTCAAAAGAATCATTAAAAAGCGTTAATACATGTCGATCAACAAAAGCAGGGAAAGATTACATCGTTTCAATCTTAGCGGAACTGTAATCTTTGCTGTGGAGCAAAACACAACAACGGCCTCAGAATGTAAACAAATGTGCAAAATCGCATCCAATGGCGGCGCCTATGATTTCTCTTGTCTTAACTCTCTACATATAGGGACTCTAATATAGGTAAAAAATAATAATACTTAAAGTAAATATGAGTTGTTCAACTGCGAAGGTCAACGGTAAACTTGAACTTTGATGAAGCTAAAAACTCCTAAAAAAGATATAGCCCGAGCAATTGCATGCTTTGATGGCCTTGACTATTCCACTTGCTTCCTACCCGCACGATCGTCTCCCTTAGATTCTTCGAAATCAGTTCATCAATCTCATCTTGAAATTTTTTTCTTCTTTCTTCCTTTCTGTTTTTCTTTTTCACCCCTCATACGTCTCCTGATTTTTGATCTTCAACCAGAGCTGCCGTTTTGTGTATGCATATTTACTTAATGGTGCTTTTTAAATCACCAACGATTCCACCGGTTAACCAAAAGATTACACAATTCGATTTAGTAGGTATATGGCTGTAAAGCACGAAAATACTCTCATCAGACTGATCTGCAATCTTTCCTGAAGCGGTGGAGTCATCTGGCTTGAAAAAGCTGCGTGGATATTAGATAAAGGGGGGCTCTTGCTAACTTTTGCCATAAGAGCTTGAATAGCTAATTTGGAGTAAAATCCGGCGGGAATTACTGTCAGCACATTAAAAAATTACGAAATTAACTCACAGACTCACAAAACAAATGCGTGATGGCAAAGCTACGCAGGTATCACAGGGGATTATTTTCTAATTTTATACTTTCCTCTGATAGTGTTTCTTTATAGAGAGTGGCAAATTAGACAGGAATCCCCAATAACAACTGCGTAGCTCCACCATCCGAGACCAAAGATGGCGTAGCAATGCACTATGCAGATTGCAGGTATCATCAATGCACGTAAATTTTGTTTTAATTTGTCTCTCTCTACATCATAGAAACAAACAGAGAGAGTGTTCAAATTAGATTGGAATCTCTCATGGTAAACCTGCGTAGCTCCGCCTTAAACTTTAAAGTCATTTAGTGAGTTTGTGAGTGAATTTTGTAATATTTTGATGTATGTACCTACTCGTCAGGGTTTTCGCTGGATTTGACACAAAAATCAACTATTCAATCGCTTACAGCAAAAGTTATAGCAAGAGCCCCATTTTACAGTATGGTTCCACCGGACTGAAAAAAAAATTACAGACGCGAGGATTATTGTGCATTATATCACCGAGAAAAATTTTCGATTGTTCCAATGAATGTTCCGATAGTATATTCCTGCGCTTTATTTCCCATAGAGGCGATCGGAATTTCATAGATACAATCGGAATTCGAGTAGATTCAATGGTGCAAACAGTTGCAACGATAGGTCTTGTGATTGAAATAAGGGGAAAAACAACTATGGTTAACATTCTTATAGTTTTAACAGCCACCTTTTTCTCAGTGATAGTCATCAAATGATTTTAACTGAACGGTGTAATATTTTAGTCAATTAGTAGAATCATCGTTGAATTAAAAGAAGTCGTGAAATATACGTACACAAAGTGACAGCTTTGCGATATTGAGATATTAGCGACAAGAGAGCGCGATAAAAACGAATCCGGATCCAGCAAAATGGCATCTGTGCTTTCTTCTCATTTGAATGTATGAGAAACAATCGATTTGTAAAAGATGCATGGCCCCTTCAAGGAATCGAGTGTTTCTGATACCTACGTTCAAATGGGAAGAATGCACAGTTGCCGTATTGCTGGATCCGCCCATGGAAAGAAACGGCAACAGCCTCTATTGAGTGCAATGAAGAATAAGGCAAGGAAGGGAAGGGGAGGAAAGGGAAGGAAAGAAAAGGGAAGAATCATCAAAACAGAAAAGATGATAGATGGGTGATGAAAAATCACAGTTACAGGCAGCAAAGTGAAGGACTCCAAATTAAGGACGTGTTTGACTTAATTTAACTAAACTGTTCAAAGAATGTTGACCGAAAGAAAAACTGCCCGAGGAAGTCGAACACCGAACCTCGACGGCGATCGGAGCACAGTGAATCAACTCCACGCTCGCAGTTGGGACAAAAATAATCATTCTTGGCGATGCCTCCGTGATTCTAACGGCCAAAACATCTAAATCGAAAAGATATCATTATTATGGTGCAGTGTTGCCATATGGAGTACGAATAAAATAAATACTATTGGTTTATCGTCGAATTTCAACCGCTCAAAAGAAGTAAACAAACCAGATCTGGCAACATTGATGAACTTTTATCACTGACATCAGGCACTTTTCTGGATAATTGTTGGGTTTCGAGCCACAAAATACATTTTAAAACATCGACAGTGCTATCTAGGCGATCAAAACAAATTAAGTCAGTCCATTCCGAAAGTACCTTTTCCCCAAAAACTTAGAAAAAAAAGAAGAAAAAAACTGACCAATTACGATTGGAGCACATATTAGGAAGCTCTTAAATCTCGGTAAAACACTGTTTAGATGATTATAATTAAATCCTTGGACACACTGTGGATACAATAGTTGATGAAGCAAAAATTATTAAAACAAATTGAAACTTAAAACCAAATATCAAAGAAAATTCACATCCCGGAAGAATGACGTTTTTCAGGCTTCCGAACAAAAAACCTAGGGATTTTTTTTGGCAATTTGATGTAGCAAAAATTATTGGGACTGATTGAAATTTCACAAGAAAAGACAAAGGAAATTCACAACCTGGAAGAATGAAGTTTTTTTAGGCTTCCGAACAAAAACCCTCGGCATTTTTTGGCAATTTGATGTAGCAAAAAATATTGGGACAAATTGAAATTTAACACCAAAAGTCAAAAGAAATTCACACCCCGGAAGAATGACTTTTTGAGGCTTCTGAACAAAAGACCAAGCAATTTTTTTGGCTTTAAGATACCGGAGGCGTAGCTCTTGGGGTCAAACGCAAATGAGGAATGAAACGGCTTCTAGGGCAAGCCGTGGAACAACCAAAGGTGATACAGCAAAAATTCTATCGTTGAAAAGGAGAGGGGTCATTCCTCGAATTTAACAAGCTACAGAGTTGCCAGGTTCGAGCCTCGGAAAACTGCGCGAACCATTGTCAACTTATGGAGATCGAAGCTTTTTGTCCACGCTTGGAATAATTTAGCTACGGTTTGCAACACCGACTAGCTATACCCATAGAGTGGCGACCAACGAGCTACGGCGATAGATATAGAAATGATTTGTGGGGCTTGATGTTGAAACTTCAAGTAAGGTACCCATGATGGAAATCTCTTATGGACGTTTTTCTCACAGGCTTGGTTTGTTTGTCCCATATTTTTTAGCCTTTAAATTAAAAAAAAAAAAAAAAAAAAAAAAAAAAAAAAAAAAGTGACAAATACATTTGAAATTGATTATAAACGAAAGTGCAAGTGTTTTAGAGTGGCTGTCTGGACACATAAATAAATCGATAAAGCTGTTTCTTTTGGAAGTATTTGTAGGTACGATAAAGAGACTGACACATAAATGGAAACAAGCTAAATTTTCTCACCTGGATGGTTGTATTACAATGATAAGTCCAGATAATCTCTCTTAAACACTCGCACTTTTGTTTAAAACCAATTTCTATTGGATTAATTACAGATTGTAATTTAAATGTTAAAAGAGTGAGGCAAACAAACCAGATTCAAATCACCCAAGCTGTCACACTTTAAGATAGGACTCGTAACATGTATCAGCCTCTCTATCGCTATAGTTTGTTGACCCATAGAGTGGCGACACCAAGTTATAAGTCCTATCCTAAAAAGCGAGGCGCAAACATGGACGATTAAACAGCCTCTGAATTAATTGTTAAAGTTAAATCAAAAAGTCTAACTAACATTTAAGTATTACACGGAAAAAAAAGATTAGTGAAAATAACCATACGGATACTTGATTTTGGCACCTGCTAGATGTTATGGTAATGTTGACCAGAAGTATGGTACATTTACCGATACTTTGAGTAAATTCGACATGCAATCAGGTAACATCACCTAGTACCTAGTCAAAATATAGTATACTTCTAGTTAACATTACCATAACATCTAGCAGGTGCCAAAATCAGGTATTCGTATGGTTATTTTCACCGTAGTTTTTTTTCCGTGTACCTACTTACATACGGTCAGTGGCAAAACGTGCAATTTGTCAACCTTATGCATTTGGCTCATTAAAACCCATGGAAAATATCGAACTATCTAGGAATTCCCTATGACCATCGGATTTGACCTTTACTATGGGTTTAAGTTGACAAAATGCCGTGTAGCTTAAATAGCACGCTTCACGCAGTGCATACTGCCTACCTGCGGGCTGATCGTTTACTTTTACCTTATACCAATAGTTAAAACTGTCTATGAGAGACACCATTGGTCGAGCATTGTAGGACTTTGCCAATGCAATAGTAACCGTAAATAACAGTCCAAGTCTCGGTGGTATTGTAAATGCTACTTATTAGCTAGACTTATAATACTGCCGGGAACGGGAACCACGGGGACTGTTAACTATATGGTCACTATAGCAATGGGTAAGTCCTTCATTGGTACTCACATCAATATAGTGTCTCTCAAAAACAGTCTTAGCCAGTGGCGGCTCGTGCAATGTGTCAACAATGAATTCCCTCCATTTAAACCTATATAAAATTATCGATTAGGTTAAATGGTAGAATAGCGTGCGTGGTTGTCAGCCTGTAATGTATTTTGAGACGCTGATTTCAAAATGCTATCAGTTTTCATTAAACTGACCTAGATTTTACGTAAATTCGAAATTACGTCTTCTTAGCAAAAAATTCGAAATTCTGGATAAAGTATGAGTTTTGAGTAAAAACTAAGGCCGAATTTGAAATCAGGGGGTCAAATTACATGGAAAATCTCGCGATAGGGGTGAGAAAGAGGTATCTTATGATGACAAAACCTGGTTTTACCTTCATAACAGCCGGACACACTATGTCGTTAAGGCGTAAAAATCGGTTGTCAGACTACACGAACCACTACTGGAAGACTTTAAGTTTAACGAAAAAATAAACGATCAGCCCGCGGGAAGTGACATTTGAATCAGTGTGCGAGGCGCGCGGTGGTGCGGCGCGGCATCGCTATATGACGAGTCTGAATAGTGGTCACCGGTTTTGTCAGTTTCCGACTGATCAACCATCTGATCAAGTCGTGTTCGAGTTCGAATCAGCAAGTCTCGAGAGGCGTTTGTTGTCATTTCAGTCGGTCTTATATCGGTCGTCTGCTTTGAGTCCGGAAAATAATCAATCGGGTGTAGAGAATCGTAAATTATAATTCAGTCAATTTTTCTCCACCTTCTTGTTTAGCAGAACTTGACTCGAGACTTCTTCCATTGCGAAGTAAACAAAAATTTAAATGATTCTCGGCGCACTCGGAAAAATGATCGAAAAAAAGTCAGCTTGAGTTGAGATAGAATGGATTCACTTTAGAATAAGGAAACTTAATTATTTTATTATAAAAGAAGCTATCTTATCCTACCTGTATCGTTTGTGTGCTCAATCAATATTATTTCGCGTCTCATTTTTTACGAACCCCTTCCGTGCGATCCTCTTAACGTACCCGTAACATGTGGCTTCATAACAAAGTGGCATTAGACTCGAAGCTTTTTCGTCTAGAAAGTGTATACTTGGAACACGCAGTGGTTAATAAAAGTTCGTCACCAAAAATAAGTCCGTCTCGTAACTTTGAAATGATAGTTTGATAAAGTTCATCGATTAAAAAGTTTGATTTAAACAAGAAATGACCTCCGAACCCTTACAGCTAGTATTTTTATTGACATATAAAGTTGAAGTTTACGAAACCTAGAATATTTTAATCTAAAAGTTCGAGAGAGGATTGAATAAAAGTTACCGATACGGTGTCTACAGTGTTTTCATATCCCGGAGGTAGATCTTCGTGACAGTATTCGAGCAACTTAAACACTTCTTCCGCATGCTCAAGTAAAAAGGTAAGAAATCGTTTAGATTTATTCATTTTTTATTTATATGAATATTTGGTTATTTATAATTTATTTTATCTATTTTCTTAATTTTTTTTCCTTTTAATTTTAATTAGTAATTTTTTATCTAGTTTTAATTGCGTTTTATAAATGTTTTATTCTCTTAAGGGAAAATCTTCAGCATTATACTGGGAGCCAATGTCTAATGAGAAGAGAGCTCATTTTAGATGAGAACATCGGGTATAAACTTAAGTAACCTTTGGCACCAATTGCGGATATTTTTGCCTTCAAAACACATGAAAAAAAGTTGCAAGAAACACAGTTTTAGACTGAAGAAACGTTCATAACTTAAGATTGAAAGTTATCTCGACAATCCTACGCTGTTTCATTGCGTTCTAATTACAGTGTGAGGCAAAAATTAGATTCTGAATAATCATGAATAAGTTTAGTTTATTATTCATGAGTATTCAAAATCTAATTTTTGCCCTATACATGTTCCAAACGGGGGAAACATTGAATAATGCCAAAGTTTTCTGGTTGATCCGGACATCCCCACAATTTAAATGAGCTCTAGTCGATCACGAAACGAAATGAATGGCTGGACGAAAAACACCTCATTATTCTAAAAAGTCAGCTATTTATGTTCTACAATCCCCTTACTCTACACGTCAACTTCATGAGGGTCATTTTGACTAATTAACCCTTTCAATATCACGCCAGAGTATACTAGTTTCTGTGACTTGATCTGCCTAACACGCTTTCCGCAGTTTTTTATTCACAGTAATTGCGACTCCAAACTGTTAATTGAATAATAATGTTTCCTGGAGCGCCTTCAATCCGTTGTGTATGCAAAATCAGCACCGCGGTGTAGGAATATTTAACTATACTCACTTAATTTGAGGAAGCGAACACTGATTTATCTTTGTAACCTGGTCATAAAAGGGTTAAAGTTCGAATTTGGTCTCAAAAAAATGTTTGTTAGAAATTTTTTTCCCCCCTTACTCTTTAATAATATGCAATTCATTATTTTCATGAATGGTGCGTAGCTTCTTTCATCCGGTCCCTCATACATCAATCCATATATTCTGGAGCTGATTATTTGTATTTTTTTGTTTTATTCAGCTGATCTGGCAAAGAAAGAGTTCAGCGTGATAGTCTTTTGATGAAATTTCTTTCTATCGGTTATAAAGTTAGATTCAAGAAACGAGAGTTTTCTTCTTATTCAATGGTGTAAGGGACGTAACGTGATTCTAGACACAGCTTCAATTGAAAAAATAAAAAATAAAAAAAAAAAAAAAAAAAAAAAAAAAATAGACACATATTGCGGTGGTTAAAGGCACGGTTAGTGGCCTTAGACCTACCTCGATGTGATATAGCTTTTATCTCAGATTATAATAGAATTACAGCACCTACCCGTAAGTCAAAAAGCAATCTGTTGGAATGAGCTTTATACTAAATGGCCATACCAGGCCAATGCGGTGCAGTGTTGCACAGTGGCGGTCTTCAGCCGGCACCGCCAATACTACATTATTTGATGCTGGGAAAAGGGATCTTAACTGGTCGGGAACAGAATTTGAGTTATTGCTATTTTCTTATAGATAGAGTATCTCAGTTCAAATGAGACTATGTGAAGTGAAAAATATGGAAAATTCGATATTTTACACCCGCATTTAAAGTTTTGATTAAAAAAAGGCGAATTCGAGAAAATCGCGTTCAAAGTTACGAAATATGTTTCTGTCATGAATTACAGAATACTAGCGCTAGAATGAAAACTTTATAGGAGTAATCCTGTAGGTTTTTCAACATAGAACACACAAAAACGATTCAGTGACAAACATGAATCGCTCGCAAATAAAGTCAGAAAGTAAACCAAAAGTTGGGTTCCGCATTTCTGACCAGTTGAGGCCCCTTTCTTATATTAAACCAAATCAACTCTGGCAAGCTCTCGCGAGCGAATATTCAACTAAAATCCGAGCAATTCCAGTGCGCTAGGATTTGCTGAACAAATTTCACCTAAATCTCGTTTTCGCAAATTTTGATCCTGGACCACATTTATGGCTCTCCTGAAAAATTTGCTTAGACCAGTTAACCCTTTCGCACACGAATTATATTTCTATATAAAAAAAAGAAGTCACTGTAATCTGGGCCCAATGAATGTACGGTACAAACGGGCTTTAGGTCGTACCTAAAAATGGCGATTCTAACCTCACATTTCTTTAACGGCACATTGGAATGTTGGGAGCGCTCCCGACTTGTACGTTACTTGGGGCGGGTTCAGAGCCTCTCCAACCCACCCTAAGTGCTATTTTGAGGTTAGTTTTGTGGTTTCGCCATTTTTAAACGGTCCGATGCGGTCCGTTGGCTGGTGGCCGATGCTTGTTGAAGTACTTAGGGCGGACTTGGGGCCGAGGACCGTGTGTATGTACATTTATTGGGCCCTGAAACCTATATCATTAAATTGAACGGAGTCAATTTTTTCGAATTTCCCTAAAAATGTCGTTCGTTAAACGGGACACTGTGAGTGAGCGGGTTAAGGTCCCTATTCCCTGGATGCACCACATATCATTCATTTCTAACCCAAAAACTACTTGAGCTCAAGATTCAGCCCGTGGACTTGAGAATTACAAGATGCAGACTAGAGTAATTTGTTCGTGATTTTGGAGCTCGAATTCCTTGGACGCCCTTTATTGAAGGATTTTATTACGTAAAGATTATTTCTTTATTGATTTTTTATTCTAAATCATGGCTAATCTTTGTGACTGTCAGCCCTTCTATTAATCGCTTTGACTTGGGTGGTTATACGGTATGCTCTCCCACATCCGTCTCAATTCTCTGATAAATGCCAGTCCTGATAAATGCTCTTTTTTTTCTTTTTTTTCCTCTCCTTGATGAAGCCCGCGACAATGTTGCTGTGCTTTGAGAGCATTTTATAACTATTTCTTTTTATCTCTTTTCCATTAATCTTGATTCGATTGTCTATTCATGGTTTGAACTTGCATAATGGATAAACTTTTTTGCCGTTCCCTTGAGTCAATTAAATTTTCTTTTTAATTTCGCAAGGGTTACCCACGATTTTTTATCTAAAACCCCTGGATACCCTGTGTAGCTCCATACAACTAGAGATCTGCATGCATAGTTGTATGATCTCCAACTATCCTTGGTGCGGAAAGGGCGTGCGTAAGATATTCCAAATCTGAAGTGCGGAATTACGTAATTTGGGAGCTAAAATAGGATTATAACTACTCTACCTCCCTCGCCGATTGATAACATATGCTATGAAAAGGTTGAGTAGAGGAGACTTGTTTGATTAATATTTACTGCTCCCCTTTCAAAACGCTTAAAAATAGTGACATTTTTCAAAAGGACCAATATTTTTTTGTCGTGAACTGTTTTCCCGAAAAAAGTTTCAGAGGTTCGTCCACATTCCAGTTTTTCCTTAAATGCTAATGGTAATTTGATAGTTTGGCGCGAAGAGCTGGACCTTTCGTTGAAGAAGAATTATCGATTTACGAAGAGGTTGAAAGCGTTGAAACACTTGACAGGAAACGGAGGTTCAGAAATCAGTTTGATCATAGAGTTCTCAGACTTCTGTGAAATCAACGGAGTCCTTCATTTTGTTTAGTACACGGAAGGCGGCCAGAAGGTCATCCGATTTAACAGCGAGGATACCCGACTTTTAAAAATGAAGGCAAGGGCTCTCCTGTGCCAAATAAAGTGAGATCCCGGTAAACCGATTCCGCTCTTTTAGACGACAGGAGATCAGATAGCGGGAATCGATTGATTCCCTTGGTTTAAACGACGTCACGTGACCTTGTAAATAAGTCTAGGAGTCATTCGGTCTGAAACGAACTATACTTGAACGAATACCAATCAGTCACGTGACGCCATTTAAACCAATGGAATTAAATTAGTAACCGCTAACTTGTCTCATTGTCTTTCAAAAGAGAGGAATATGGCTGCCTACCAGGTGCCTGAATGAATGAAAACTTCACGAATGGCAACATCAATAGTTTCCTCCTGGCGTAGCGTGCAATTTGGCAACGTTATACTTTGTCCATTTAAACCTATTAAAAATATCGAGCTATTGGGTGTCCGGTGAACACCCTCGAATTTGACCTTTTGCAAGGGTTCAAATAGACAGAATACAACGTTGGCAAATTGTACGCCACTTTCTCCTTGGTTTTGAAAACGAATCCTAATGATCCATGATGAAAATACATCAATGAGCGATCGTAGAGTAGAGAGCACGGGTATAATCACGTAGCGCATAAAGCCAGCGGTAAATTAATGCTTACATATCTGCATCAACTGACAAGGGTATCAACAAGGGGTTAAATATTGCTGCAAGCGTAGAGATGCGGAAATGACGAGCGAGCACGTGAGCAGAAAAGTGAGAAGTAGTGAAAATTGCGAGAAACTATGAGAATCAGAAAATAAAATGAAAGAAAACAAAAGAAAATGAGAGAAAATAATGTTGGTTAATCAAGAGGCCAAAGAGGAGTGAGATGAGACGAGGTGGGTGCGCAGAATATCGTTGAGGGAGAGAGAGAGAGAGAGAGAGAGAGAGAGAGAGAGAGAGAGAGAGAGAGAGAGAGAGAGAGAGAGAGAGAGAGAAGGGGGCCTATAGAGTCTGAAACACAAACATTGCGTAAAACCCTATCAAAACAAAGGCCAGCCCACGAATCGCGACCGCATACTAAAAGACCTTGACCGAGCGAGAAACGAAACTCCCGTGGGTCAATGATTTACCTTCCGTTAAATGAGTGGCCCTTTTGATCGAGCGTTGTAAAACTTGACCGTTAGGACGATGACCATCGCAAAGTTTCCCATTGGCTCTTGATTACTCACTGGAAGCCATTCACGAACGGGCAATTTAACAAAAGTCACCATAACAACAGCAAAGTCTTACAATGCTCCACCAATAGCGTCACTCAGAGACACATAAAACAATCGGTTTATTTAGCGAGGAAAATGACGATCGACCAGCAGATTTACTGATAAGTGATAAAACAGAATCACAAATTGAATAAGAGGATAACAGGCACTGTACCATGCATTGCTGATAGTGAAAAGACTAATTAAAGGCGAAGTTTGAGCGCCAAATAAAATAAGATATTGTTAAGGTAAGAACATAGCTGAGGATAATAAACTCAAGAAAAAGGCAGAAACCTGCATTGTTACCGCAGGTAGTAAATAAAAAGTCCGCTAAAAGAAACCGCTGATTAAATAAATACTGTTGTCCAGCAATCAGTAATGTCAGCGGAGAAACAGCGATTGCAATATAAATACCAGCATTTGTGATGAACCAAACATAAGTAAGTGAGTAAAACCAACTGAGAAAAACAAATGAAAACGTTAGGTCGCGGGGTGAACTTACTTCACTAGCTGAGCAACCTATTTTCCCGCCACGCGACACACATTTCAAATTAAAGGAAAGGTCAACATTTCTGATTTTGATATTTTGTCCTGGTAATCCCGGTGAACAACGCGGGGTTCAAAATAAAAAGAAAACATACGTGGTCAATAATTTTCCCTCTATACCTATACTTTTATAAGTTGAATCATAAAAAATACACGGACAATACAAATTATTGATGAAAACCATACTTGCGCGGTGATTTTGACCCCGAACACACAAGGTTCGAATTTGCTCCAACGTTTGATGATATCAATCAGATTTATAATGAAGTTTATCGTGGCGTTGAATTGTTGCGAAAATCAACCACACATCCAAAAGTAAAGCAGTGATAATTTTTGTCACGGACGTCACATTTTGACAATTAAAATCAATGTAAACAAAGTTATGTTTGAAAAATAACACAAAAATAATTACCAAGTAAAGATGGTGGTGATAAAAATAATCCCTGAAATTTTCACAAAACTTTATTCAACAGTTTTTGACTAATTGAGAAAATGACGCGTCACGGACGTCACCAAAAATAGCCACTCATCTATGAGACCGTCTCTTCAAGTTAAATTTTGTCGCGAACCACAAGAAAAAAAAAATGTTTCCTTTAGGTTGACTGAACCCAAAGGATATAAACTTAATGAAAATGCCAACCTGAAAAAAAAAAATAATGTGAATTTTCTAAGTTAGGAACTGTTTTTCCCCGTCACGGACGTCACAGGCAATCGTCACGGACGTCACCAGGTTAGGAATTTTTCCAGTAATTGATTTCTGTTCTTTTACAATTTAAAGGAAATAGATTCAGGATGTAAATTTCAAGTAGCTTAATCTCCCTACAGTAATTTTATTATTATTTTAATTATTTATTTTATTTTTTTTGTGCTTAAATTGTCATTTCCTTTGAATTATGGCTAAATCTAATTTCTGATCAGCTTTTTGTAATTAGGAGTGCGAAGGAAATTTTTGAATGGAAGCACGTTAATTCAAACAAAATTCAAACTTTGAGAACAGTAAAATCATACCAACTTGGGCAAAAAATCCCTTTTTAAAAAAAAACTCACAAAAAATGAAAAAAAAAAAAAAAAAAACAGATATAAGACAAAATAAAAAACAAAAACTAAATTGGTTCCATTAAATTAATGATACGTAGATTCTCATGAGATAATTTTTTTTTTGGAAATTTACAAACTCAATTTTTTACTCTCAGGACCTTATCGTGGAGAATCACTGTATGGTTAATTTTTTGAGGAAGTTTATCCGTGAACGGTCAAGATCCCCATGGATTGATTTCTTGAGAATAAGAAAATATTTCTTGCTCATTCACAAAACAACTCTAAACTTTTGTCGCGCGGCGCGACCGCGGTGACAAGTAGAGGATACTTTTTTGACAACTTTCATTTTTATCCTCAGCACGTGCAAATGATGCTCGAAATTTGTTGCAGGTTGTTTATTTTGAAAGCTGCAGTATAGCGCCGAGGTGTCCAATCTGCTAAGAACTGGATAAACTTGGAGTAAATACATAAATATCAAAGTCTATTGCCAGTCTACCGCCCTGTTTTCTAATCCTATTTTTCCTGCATTCCCTTCCTTGAAATTCAACGAGTTTCTAACCCAACGTTGCCAAAAGTAGACGGACTATCTCCGTTAGTTCAGTTAAATCTATGTAAAATATAACTCATGTCGCTCCACAAACTTCGGTCCAACTTTCAGCCCTGCGGTCACCGGAAAATAAAACTTAAGTCCAAACGCTGAATAGTTCGGTAGGAATTACAAAACTTCAATCAGAAGTTTCGGAGGCTTCGGTAGTGACGGAATTGAGGTCATAACATTAGTCATACTTATACCGAAGTCTTCGAAACACCTAACTGAAATTTCATTCTCAGTCTCACAACCAAAAACTTAAGTTACTGCAACTGAATAAATTCACTGTTTCATACGAACCGAAGTTCAGTTTTCATAGCCGGATTTTTTCTTCACCGTGCAGACTTGACAGCACCGCGGCCGTTCCAAGATGAATAGGGTTGAATCTTCTCAGAGGAGGGGAAGCAGGAGGAGGAAGAGAAGAAAGAAGGTACTATTTTGAGAAGAGTTTACCAAAGGAACGCACCAATAACAAAAACGTAAAAGTATTGGCTGAAAATATCAACTAAATCAAACGCGGAATGATTTGTGAGGCAAGTATATATATAATCGTGAACTCTTGGTACTTTCCGAGTAAACTTAGAGTCAAGTTTTGATGAAAACTTTCTTCTCCTCGGAAAAATACTAAAAAAAGCTAATAACTTCCTAGATTACATAAAAAGTGAAAATGTATCCTCTAGAATTTGCGTAGCACCGGAACAGTATCAGTATTCCGTAGATTGCGGTACAATACCAGAGACTGAACGGTGCCTAAATTTTAAGATTCATTAGTCAGATTTAGGTTTTAAAAGGGCCCTTTTGTAAATGGGACGTGAGTATGCGTCTAAAGTTTGTTTTGTACGAAAAAGAAAAAAAAAAGTAGTCGGTGAGCTGAAACCATGGATGCATTTTGTTCGTTTCCACAAGTTTCGCAGTTATAAGAGTGCCATTTCGGCCCAAAATACGTTGTTTTCAATGGGAATTTTGCACTGTGGCGTCATATCCGACACACTATTTTTGGAACTTTGCACGAATATGTATCTCCGAGACTATATAAACTACTTAACTAATTCTTATTACCTATAATTGTAACAAAGATAGCTCTGTTTTGGGGGAAATATTGTCGCCGATAATACTGATACTTTGTCTCTATTTACCGTGTCTGTCCGCGACTTTTTCAAGCTCACGCCAAAGAATATTGAGAATTATTAGATACTAGTGCGCTAAATGTTTTCAAGCCATTTAGGAATAAAAAGAAAAATATTAATATTTATGTCGAGCTGAGCCAGAAAAAAACCATTATTCAGCTTTAAGTTTTTTCCCAAAACTCTAGTAAAATTATTGAACTGGTTTGATGAAAATAGGTGAAAAAATCCGAATAACGTTAGATCAGCAGTCTCGGCAAAGTCAAAACAATAAACCGGTTTTTGGTAGAGTAAAGTTTGTGTGACAATGTATGTATGCTAACTGGGAGAATGCGACAGAGACACTCAGTCTGGTCTGGAAGAGAAAAGGAAATCGGTAAAGGAATGAAGGAGAAGAAACCAGTCACTCAGTCAGGTTATTCACTGTTCCTTTTTAGATTCCATCAAATTAGTGGACTTGATTGTGCAGTGTGCACAGTCTGTCCAAAAGTTCTATCTCTCGTTAAAATCAAGATGGCGGCAAAACGATTGAAAATAATTGATAAATATATAGGTATATTCTGAAAGTACACAGTAAGAGCTATAAAACATTGTTTTGTTGATTTTCATTGCATCACTCAGCAGCTCACACGAGAGCCAAAAATATATTAACCTCGATAAGTAACGATGCTTAGAATCGCGCTACTAAGAATGTACATTCCTCATTTTTCAACGCAAAGAATAAGGCAAAAAATGAGAAAAATGTACATTTTTATTAAAATGTTAATAAGAATCTCTTATGAGAAAAAAGAAAAAAATCATTTGTTGATCCACAAGTGCATTGAAATGACCTCCGCGCTTGTCAATGCATTGCCTCAATCTTACGGGTCACTTGTCGATTGCGGCGAGCAAAAACTCGGACACCTAGCTAGGACACCCCGATCTATCACAACCTATCACATCACACGTTTCTTGAAAGCGCTGAAAAGTATGGTAAAAAAATGTTTACTAATATTTAAAGGTTTTAAGAAGTTAATCCAAGGCACATAGGTCTGCGTTAAAAAGAGCGAATACGGCAACGCGATCGTAAAAAGATGACCACTTCATAGTTGCATCAAAGTCTCACTAAAGTATAAACACTTTTATGATTATATTGCGGTTGTGATTCGGGATCTGCATAGGTACCAAGCAGAGTTTGCTGATATGGTTTCATTAAAATTTACTGAAGTACCTGATTCTCGATTTTGTATCGGATAAGTAATGTCACGTGGAACGATCGCTGGGCTCATCGACTTAAGAATTGTTATTCCGCATGCCGAGAATGATCTCTTTTGGGCTCTCTTGTGAGCTTTTGAGTGACGCAATTCAAATCGACTAAACATAGTTTTATAGCTCTTGCCGTGTATACTTTCATAATATACACAGTTATATGCACTTATCGTCAATCGTTTAGCCACCATCTTGATTTTAGGGAGGGACAGAACTTTTGGCCAGACTGTGTACAGATTGCTTGGCTGTTCCCCCTCGCCGCTAATTTCCAGTGGCAAACAAAATAAATCAATAAAGTTAAATGAAAAAGAAACGACGAGAGAGGAGAAAACGGAGAAAAGAGAATAATAGAAGTGGAGAAAAAGCTCTTCGCCTAATTAAGAATGCAAAGACTTTGAACTACTCACAACTGAAAATAAAAAAACAAAAAATTCTTCGAATCTAATTCCGACTTTGTTGAAGGTTGAACTAACGACACCTTTGCGTATAGGGCATTTCGGGTAGGTCGTATTATCTGATCATGTTAGATAAATCGCATTGTCTCTGCTTAAAAAATTAAAATGCCGCTTCAAAACCAGCGTATACGAAATTTTGAGACTTCGTTCTTGGAAAGGAAAATTAATTTCGCTGAGCTCGGACAAAACGGGTTCATGAATCAACGGACAAAATCGAATTCTGTGGTATTTTTGATTATATGTATAGGGTCTTTGAAAATTCTCAATTTAAGACTTTTCATTACTTTTCAATTTCACTTGAAAAGTACTCGAAAAACAAATAATCTAGCACCATTTGCCCAACCAACTGTGAAGGGTATAGGCTCTTTAGTCCTACTTTACTCATGTTTTTCTCTGACTCACCTCATCGGAGGGTTGCAAAAAATGTTCGCTCTCGCGAACCGCGTATCGCATGAAAGTGAGGGATAAGACTATCGGAAAAACGGCCCTAAGATTCCAAAAATATAGGTCATTTTGAGGACATACGGTGGTAAAATACGTGTAAATGAGTAAAAAAAAAAAAAAAACAAAAAACAAAAATAAAACAAACAAAAAATCATCTATTTCAAATTTTTGTGAGGAGATTTTTCGAAAGTACTGAAAGAAAAAAATCCCGGAAGGCGCAAAACTCCCGGCGCGAAACATTTTTCACCTCTGCCTCATCGACTGATGAAGAGCCAAAATCTGAACATGACCTCAGGAAGCGAGAAAAGATTAGACAACGCTCTTTAAAGATGCGACGACGAGACGATCAGAACAGGTTTTGTCATCATGCGCTCCAAATGTGTCTCATTACTCAGCTTGGGGTAAATGACCATCTTGTTCTCCGATATTTGTGTGTATTCTGGTCACTTTTATTAGAATATTATCAGGATTGCTCTTTTTTGGGGGATAAAAACGCCATACTTTCATCTTCCTACGGTGTGCTTGTGCATTCTAGTAGCGTAAAAATAAGTAAATAATTAAATAAAGAAACAACAAATCGGGCCAAAAACATTTGGCCTCACAGCGGAACGATAAAAAAGATTTTGTTGGACAAGGAAACTTGACTGAAAGGAAGTCCATCTTGTTTTGTTTTTTCTCTTTATTAGAAAAGACTTGTTTCTCCAAACGCGATCGATAGACAGTTCGAATCTAAACCCAATGGATCTGTAGCAAACTTTTGCTACATCTACAAAGAGGGTCTTTACTGAGATAAAAGCACTTGAAGCATTGAAAAGTTCTAAAATTGACTAGCAAACTCAATACATGCGTTTGGTAACATTCAAAACGGTTAGTTGAATCAACAGATGAATTTGTGCTCACCATTTTTTACAGATTGTTAAATTACCTAAATCCTTTTCTCAAAGTGTGGCATAAGTTTGCAATAAGGTAGGTGACCCAAAGGTGGCCCGGCTCTTAAGGTGGCCCACCCCCGCTTATTTCAGTTAATTACACGAATTGATGATAGATGGCGTTAGTGCTGAGTAGCGGTATACAGGGTGGTCCGAAAGTCCCGGGACGGCTTCATAACTTTTGAACGGCTGCAGATAAAAAAACCAAACTTGGGGGATGTTTATAACTTAATAGGAACAACTTTTTGGCGTACCCGAAAATTCCGGGGGGCACCCGTAAAGGGGGGTTTCGCCCCCCAACTAGAAATTTTCAAATGGCAACCCCCATCTTGTGATACCTTGTTTGAAAGGGCATAAAATTCTAAGACTTTTGGCGCAAATCGGAGGTCGATATCGTTTTTCGTCTTCGATACATCGATAGTCAAAGTTCGATTTCGACCCATTTTCAAAAAATCAGAACTCCCATTTGAAAAGTCAGACTTCATAAACTAGGAGTCAAAAATACTTTAAAAAGCAAGTCCTTTTAAGAAAAAAATACGGTTTTGATATTTGTTTAGTCTTAGGGCCCCCCAAAATTATTTAAAAAAATGACCCCTCAGGGGGGCTATCTCAAAAATTCCGAGCCACGACCCCTATCGAGTGATACATCGCATCGCTTGAAAGGGCACACAAAACTGAGCATTTTGGCGCAAGCCGCAGGTCGATATCGTTTTTGGTTTTCGATATATCGAAATTTGCCAATGAGTAAAAGTCCAACTTTGTCATTCGATATATCGAAAACCAAAAACGATATCGACCTGCGGCTTGCGCCAAAATGCTCAGTTTTGTGTGCCCTTTCAAGCGATGCGATGTATCACTCGATAGGGGTCGTGGCTCGGAATTTTTGAGATAGCCCCCCTGAGGGGTCATTTTTTTAAATAATTTTGGGGGGCCCTAAGACTAAACAAATATCAAAACCGTATTTTTTTCTTAAAAGGACTTGCTTTTTAGAGTATTTTTGACTCCTAGTTTTCTAAAGTTCGACTTTTCAAATGGGAGTTCTGATTTTTTGAAAATGGGTCAAAATCGAACTTTGACTATCGATATATCAAAGACGAAAAACGATATCGACCTCCGATTTGCGCCAAAAGTCTTAGAATTTTATGCCCTTTCAAACAAGGTATCACAAGATGGGGGTTGCCATTTGAAAATTTCTAGTTGGGGGGCGAAACCCCCCTTTACGGGTGCCCCCCCGGAATTTTCGGGTACGCCAAAAAGTAGTTCCTATTAAGTTATAAACATCCCCCAAGTTTGGTTTTTTTATCTGCAGCCGTTCAAAAGTTATGAAGCCGTCCCGGGACTTTCGGACCACCCTGTATACTATCGCTTCCCCCACTCCAAAAATCAAGAGCATCGCGCGATTCACAATCAGTCGGCGCGGAACAGTGCAACGTCCATTTTCGCAGGGCTTCAGCTAATTTTCACGGAAGTAAACTATCGTAAATGCTAATCCCTTAAATTGATTCCACCTTTGACTTTCAATTCATCATAATCACTATAATTTCTGGTGTAAGTAGGGTCTAGATTCCGTTTTTGAACGATAAAATAGCATTTGAATACTTACTAATGAAATTTAAAAGGGAGTGTCCAACTGTCCACCTTTAAAAGCATCACAAATATGAGGGGTGGCACCTTAGGTGCAAGTTTTGCGCGATGTAAAAACTCTACTTTTTTTAAAACGCAAAAAAATCCCCTGAAAAACAAGCAAATTTTAAAAGATGAAATTAACATATAATAGCTATACTCTGTTCACGAAAAGAAGGCGGGTGAGAATTCAGGTAGTAATGTACTATTTAGTAACAGTGCGGCTGTACCGGCTACTCCAACCCTTCGCAGTGGCTGTTGTTCTTCCGACTTCTCTCTTGGCACGGAGGATTTCCAAGAACCGACAGACTCTAAAATTTACGCACGTCCAGTAAAAATTGCGAACGGTCAAAAATAAGAAAAAACGGACGAAATTTTCGGTCTAAAGGGCCAAAACTCGACAAAAATAGTCGAGTTTGAATACTGATGACGCTCATAAATTCGATAGTAGACGAAATATCCTGAATTTAATTCGGACTGAAAAATACGAATTTCTGAGAGTTATTAATATTTAAACTCGACTATTTTCGCCGAGTTTTGGCCCTTATTTAGGGCGAAAATGTCGTCCATTTTTTCGCATTATTGACCGTTGGCAATTTTTACTGGACGGGTGGAAATTTTAGAGTCTGTCGGTTCTTGGAAATCCTCCGTGCCAAGAGAGAAGTCGGAAGAACAACGGCCACTGCGAAGGGTTGGAGTAGCCAGCATAGCCGCACTGTTGCTAAATAGTGCGTTACTACTTGAATTCTCACCCGCCTTCTTATCGTGAACAGAGTATAACTGTCTGAATAGTAAAGTAACATACTTAGTTTTTTTGTATCTCTCATGATTTATACGTGCATATTGGCCCCAAGCATAGGTATGGCCACCTTTGGGTCACCTACCTTACACCAATAGAAAAATCTAAAATGACTCTTTAAGTGGATTACTTCATTGGCACTATGGCGTAGCGTAATCTGGCAACGTTGCAAATTGTCCGTAGAAAGCAGGGACTTTAACCCTACCGAACAAAACGGTGAACCTAAAACCGCTCCGAACTACGAGTTTGCTGAACAGTGAACCAAACCGCGAACCGTTTATTGTTAAGTTGGCAAACCGCGAACCTAATCTCGAACCACCGTTTAAAGTTCCGGTTTGAATCAGTTCATAAAAAATGAAAGGCTTTCCAACTCATTTTATTGCTTCAGATTAAATTGGTGGATTGCAGATTTCGGATAATCCATACAGTCGATTGATTAAAACGAGCAAAGAAGTGTGTTTTTATTAACAACATGGCAGTGTCGTCAGCAGTAAGTTTTTTATTGCTGGACGAAAAATGAAAAACATACGATTGGTACTCCTCATTAGAAATATTTCATTTTCCAAATTTAAACTAAAATCTCAAGGAAACAAAGTCGCCTTTCGACGTCTTCCTTTCATACTTTTTTCCATTGGTTGTTCTATTTACTCTTATCTACGAAAATTACGTGTCTATGAGAATATAGCCGTATTTTTCTTTGCCATCAAAAGCCATTTGATGGCCATTGGCAGGTATAGCTCGTATTTTACTTTTCCGATGGCCATCGGGAAGGGGCGGAGCCGAATTTAATTATTAATTTAATTTCACAATGTGGCAATGCTGTATAATCGGGCGATGGTCATCAACGGTGACGACATCTGGAGCTCATCAACCGTTTGGCCATCGCCGATGACGGATCGTTCGTCGCGCGCCAAGCGGTCATTGGCGTAAAGTTACTCAATGTTAGCGCTTTTTCTGTGATTAATCAGAGGAATATCATCGCAACATCGGATTGATGACAAAGCAAAATACGGCTGATGTCAAAACAAAGCGCATCATTGGAACTGAACCTGTTAAAACCAGCTCGCACTTCTGTGAACCGTTTGGAACCGAACCTAAAGTTGTCGCGAACCGGTTCTTTATGGAGGCTTTGAACTGTGAACCGAACCGACATATTCTAAGCGACTCAAGCTCGCTCCTGGCATAAAGTCATGAAAAAGCTAGAATAGTTAGATAAGCCTACAGTGAATGTTCTCAAACTTGACCTTTTTCAGGCGTTTAAACGAGAAGAATGCAACGTTGCAAGGTTGATCGCTTTGCCAGTGTCTAATAAACTGATCGACCGGTTATAATAGCGAATCTTGGAAAGAAACGCGAAAATTTTTCTGAACGACAAGTTACGCTACGCAAAACTGTCGCTCTCAAGATATTTCATGGAATTATTTAATTAATTCACCGAAAATTTCACCGATCGAACGACCTTCCTGCATTGCTTTCCAAAATTTCAGGCTTGAAGGTGACAACTTCTTTCCTTTGATTTCGATTTAGAAAAAATAACACAAGGTGCATACCACAGCCATCCAGCTGGCTGCGCGGCTATTTGGTTGACTTTGAAAGATGAGGTGCAAGATTACAAAAATAAATAAATGAAATACCTTAACGTGATTCCAGGAGTAGTACTGTGACCTGGTCAAAAAATTGGATGATTTAGGTAATTTTCTGGAATTATTTTGATCGCCTTTAATAAGTCAAATTATCTTAGGCCCTTAGGTCGAATTTAAAAAATGTTGGGCCCAAAATATTTTAGTAACTTTAGCAAGTAATTTTCAGAAAAAAATACAATTCTTCTAAAAAAAAAATCCTTAAAGAGTGGTTTTGAGCCCTTAAATTTGAAATTTGTATAAAAGGTCAAACTTTTCAGAGGATGAAAATACAGCAGCGACTTCGACATTCAAAAAGGAAAAGAAGAAGAACAGGAGAATCGAGGGTAGACGCGTGTGGAGTGACAATGAATACAAGTGCGATGACCCTATTTAAACGAGCGAAAATTCTGAAATGGATTAAGTATCTGAATTTAAAGGCAATTTCCTCATCAATCCGTTGCAAGTTTCTCATGAAAAACATTCATAATGAGTGACACTTCCTTTCAAGTGGGTAGTTGGCTGGTGGAAGGGCGTGTGAGAGGCCCTTTTTTAAATATTCAATTTCTCTTGTAATTCAAATGTTTTCGAAAACCCGATATACCACAGCTCCCGCATTCTGTTTTTTTAATGACATTTTATAATTTACTGACCACCGACAATTCTACCTATTGACCAAAAGAGTTCTCGTTGTCAGTTCAGTTGAGTTTATAGCTTTAATGCGGTAAAATTGGGTGCTCGCATCTGTAATCTTTCCTCAGTAGGTGAAAACAAACATAAATGAACATTAACAGTCAGTGTCGACTTCACCGGTTGAGAAAATTGTTCAGATCAAAGAATTTTCGTGCATTATATTGCAAAGTCATACACTCAACTGAACTGTGTGAGATTTTGGTCAATCGGTGGGATCATCGTGGGTTACTTAATTGAAAAATGTTATTATAAATTTACACTAGGAGGCAACTCTACAAGCTTCGACATGGAAGTTTGCTCTATACTCTGGAAGAAATCATGAAGCGCTCTCTATTTATACATAGAAGTAAAAATGACACAGTTGATGAGCCTATAAAGTTTGTCTTCTCAAAACCAGATTTTGTCACTCACGCGCCCTTCTTTCATCAAACTCCTTATTTGTATAAGCAGCAAAGAGAAGGGCACGGGCTAATTGAGACTCTCTCATTGAAAGAGCTGACAATTAAGAAAGATCCAGCAAGCATAAGTATAGTGAATAGTCGTGTCGATTTGGAAATCTCGAAGCAGGATACAACATAACATCGCACAGTTTCTACTTTAACATCAAACGTATAAACAAAACGCATTTTTTTTCTCTTTTTTTTTCTTATATTGATTCCTGCGGTATGCAAAAATAGCGTATACCTTCTTTTTATTAACTGGAAAACATTGAATAAATTTGCCGCGGTTCCTTAAGATCAGACTGACTCCTCCTTGATAATACATCACTGAGCGACCGATAAAATATGCTTTCGCCCCATATTATGATTGAGAAAAAAAGCTCCTTGGAATCGCGAGAGGCAGAGTTAAAAAAATGCCTACCTGCAGGCCGCGGAAACGCAGTAGATTCTATGCTGGGTTAAATAATTTTCTTCACAATTTTAAATACATAGATATATACGTTATAATTTCCATTGAATTATTCGATTTCTTTCGTATCAGCTGTTCAACATCCCAAAATACATAAGTACCCCCCATAATATACATAAATCCCATTAGAAAATTAATAGCTCGTAAAACACGCAAAACGCAAGGGACATTCAAACAAAGAAGAATAAGAACCAAAAACAACCCCCGAATAGATACTAAAATTTACGAAACAAAAAAAAAACAATTTCTTAATACAAAAACACCACCAAAAAACCCTAAAAACACATCACAATGCACAACTCGTGAAAAATGAAAAGGGCAAAAAAATTGCGCAACAAAGCAACAAACATAACTACCAAAAAAAAAATTTCAAAACGAACACTCACGAAAAATACCGACAAAACCACATGTTACGTCTCATCAAACAAGGCCCATAACGCGAGAAACCACGCGTCAGATTCATACCATCTACGAAATGAATGAGGAACTTGACCCAACGAATAGATGAAGTACAAAAAAATAAAAACCACAAATTACGAATAGGATCGTCGAACGAAAAAACGGTAAAAAGAGCAGAAACATACGTATAAAAAATATATGCATATTAATATGCAGAAGCAAAGATAGGATACAAAGCTATAAGCACTTCAAAATTTAAGTAAGGTGAGACGTTTTGGGACAAGAACGAGCCCATATTTTCAATCAATGAAAAAAATAAAATTTATTTAGTTTTTATTCATTGTTAGTTTTATTTATTTATGCAGTTTTCTTATTTAGTTTATTTTTTTTAATGATTGAAAATGGGTTCGTTCTTGTCCCGAAACGTCTTGCCTTAAATGTTTAAGTTCTTATAGCTTTGTGTCCCATCTTTGTTTGTATTTGTTTCATGTATCGGGGTATTTAAATTTTCTGTACAAATATACATATAAGTATACGTACAATTTTCAACGAGTGGTGTTTTCTCACTCAGAAGATCATGGAACGTACACATTTGATAAAATTTCCGGAAAAATCCAACATCGCGCCCTCGGCAATAAGTAGATTCATTGAATCTACTTAAAAGAGTGCTTCCGGCTACATTAATACTCCGGAGATTGCGTATTATTTTGAAGAAGGTGCAGAAATGAATGGTTAATTTTAAAAATGGCGCATCAGCATGGAAAAACACGCGTGTGATGCGCCCTTTCACAACTCAACCATTCAAATGAGGTCAAACTTGAGCGAGGAGGGTGCTCTAACTCTCAACTTATTAGCTCCTCTAATCGTTCAAAACAGGCTGAGACTTATTTGGATTGGTAGAGGGAAAATCTATTATCTCAGCGATGGAAAAAGGTGGAATTTGGCTCGTGTATTTTTTCAATTAATTCTAATGCGTGAGGAATTATAAGTTCGGAAATCAGCTACTTATAATGCGCTCTTGGTACGGAGGTATATGTTTCCGAAGGTAGGTCGAGGGCTCTTAAGTTAGGTATATAGTTAAAGCTGGCGTGGATATTGGGAGTTTCCTCCTCCCCTCGCGAACAATTCTATACTTGAACTGTTGAAAAAACATAATTTTCTTTTTCTAACGTACCCTTGACCATATAGCAAACTTGGCGCCTCTTACGAGGGTTTCAGCAGTACAAACTGACTTAAGAGCGAGTGAAATAGAGAGAGGTTGATCAGAAAACAACATATATGGTCTCAAGTCAGTGGGGGGAGAGGGGTGGGGGTCCAGCAAACAACTGCGGATCAAAGAATTTGTCTTCGCCTCTCTTGCTCTCTCTATCCCCAGTTGGACTTTTGTGTTAGAATAGAATAGAGAGCAGGACAGTGGGGCAGTCAGGTGACTTTCACCTCTATCTCTGGCATGGGCGTAGCTACAACGGGGCCGGGGGGGGGGGGGGGGAGAGCAGCCCCTCTTAAATATTCGACGTTGATGTGGAGAAAAATACAGTAATAACTTAAAGAAAAAAATTATAAATGCAAAACTAATAGCGAAATAAAAAACAACGTTATAAAAAAAGTCATAAACAGATAATTGACACACGCTTTAATTACATACTTCTTTTTGTTGTTTGTTTTTTTTTTCTCACATTCTACGCGATGAGGGCTTGATATTTATAATTTTTTTATACTTGTCAGCCAAACGTGGACAGAACCTTTTAAATTACGTACGGTCGGTGACAGCTAACTCAGTAACAGGTAATGCTCCTTTTGGATGGCGAATTTCTGTTCCAGTAGCCTTGTTTATGCGAGAGATCTCAACCTGGGTTGAGTCAACCCGAGTTGAGTTTCAACCCGGGTCCAAGTCCAACTCGGATTTGCGCAGAAACATCCGTGTATTTGAACTCGCGTTCAAAGGATTTCTTTCTTCTTCTACTCTGTGTTTGTTTACATTTTTGACGAAAATGGCGGCGATGCTTGGTGCGGTTCGGACAAGTGCATAAAAAAAAAAATAAATAAATAAAATCGAAAATTTCGACATTTTTTCTTTGCTCGACTTATTAGAGGCCACATCAGAAGGCCCTCCCCCCCCCCCCCCAACCGAAAAACCCCAAAAACTGCATAAAACCCACTGCCTCCCATAAGCGCGAGACCATAAACTCCAACTTTGCGCCCTCTGATAAGAATCAAGCAAGTGCAAACATTCATGTAACTTCATTGTTGAAGTCTCATATGTTTTCTGAAGAACTACCATGGCAACCTTTGGAAGTAATAGGTTTCCGGAAAAATTTACAAACAGTTTACATTCAAGCATGTAAGTTCCTGTTCGTTACTTCCACGTACCCTAACCCACCCCAACCTAACTTTCCGTTTCTATGACTGGACTTTTCACATACCGGACAACAACGTTTTAGAACTTTTCTTCAGGTGGACACTTCTTACATAGGACATTATTGGGTACTGGACAAATTTACTCATGGACTAAATTTCATGGACATTTTATCATTGGACATTTTTACATTGGACGTTCCTGTAGTTGGACATTTTTCATTGGACATTTCCACTTACAACCATAACGAATAGAAGAAGAAGTGTTACGACTCCCACCCCCCCCCCCCCCCCCCATTGAGTTTTGTCTCGCGCTCACCTGTAGCGCTGGCATCGCATTGATGGCTTATCTTCGTACTGTTTACATTTGATAAGCACGTAATAGCATGAATTTGTGCTAAGTTTTTTACTTTTCTCTTGATTTTTTCGGCATTACGTTGTGAAAATGACTGAATGTGACATCGACGACCTACTCCTAATAAACTTATCACATCTTTCAAGTGAAATCATCTAATTTGGATTGTTTTATCACGGATTATCTGAGGGCACGATGAGCCACAGACAGGATCCGGAGTTGATAATGATGGAGATATTTGAGGTGAGTTATTATTTCAACGAATTTACTTTTTCTTTGTCTTTAATTTTTAATTGATTTGAGGGGTTTTGGACGGTTAATTTCCCAATGTTTACAGTGGCACTTCAGTCAGATAATTACCTATGTCTCATGTAATTTCGGAAGTAAGATTCTAAGCTGGTTCGTCGTTATTCTCCCAAGTTCTAGTCAATTTTCAATGGTGTAAGTTTACTTATGTAGTGTTTCTAGTCATTTTTAGATTTTTAATCAATCCTAGTGCAATAATTAAAATGTAGTGTAGATATTCTGTGTGTTACTACATAAGATGGGACGTACGTGTTTTGTGCCCAAATGTAAAACGGGCTATGCAAGCTGTTCGGAGGCGGAACTTCATCTCTTTAGGCCCCCCAAAGATAAAAGTGAGCTAGAAAAGTGGCGAAGTGTTATTCCACGGAAAGATAGGGTGCTAAGTGCAAAGGATTTTGTGTGCCATGAGCATTTTGAAGAAGATGAAATTTAAAAATTTCATGAGCATGACATAAATGGTGAAAAAGTACGTATGTCTCGAGGTAAATGGGAGCTGAGAAAAGGAGCCAGGCCCTCTATCTTTCTCAACTTGACTGATTATTTTCAAAAAACGACACCAAAACGAAAACCCCCTGCTTCACGAATTGTTGTCTCTCCTAAACGTTTTAAAAATCAATCTGATACGTCTGCACAGTGCGCTGAATTTGAGCCGTCAGCAGCTGACTATAGTAATGATACCTCTCGAAATTCATCCATTTCCTTAGAGATCGGGCGCCTGAAGAAAAAACTCCAGCGATGCGAGAAAAAAATCTTAAGCCTAAACAAACGAGTGAAAACCTTAGAGGAGGACAATTATTTGCTACGCCAAAAAATTGATAAAATAACATCAGGAAGTTTATCATCCACACAACTGACAGTCATTGAAACAATTGTCGCAAAAAGTAAAGTAAAGCCAACGGCCATGCGTTACTCAGACATTTTTCTCTTGGAAGCAATCCTTTTTAGAATTAAAAGTTCCAAAGGCTACGCACATTGTCGTAATCATGACTTGCTACCTCTTCCCTCTCCAAGTCACCTAATTATCTAATGAAAGGGCTTAAAACCAACTACGAGATCAATGAAGAAGCTGTTAAAGCTATGGCAGCTAATTTAAAAGACAAAGATGAGCTAGGTCGTACTGGTGCGGTAATTTTTGATGAGGCAAAATTGAAAGAAGCCTTGAAATTTAATCCGCAAACTTTCCAAGTTGAAGGATTCACAAATTTTGGAACTGTAGATGCCCAGCAAGGAAAATTAGCGAATCATGCTCTCGTATTTTTTTTCGTCCCTCTTCTTGATAGCTGGGTTCAGCCAGTAGCAATTTTTGCTTCCCACAATGCAGCCCCAGGTCCAGTTCTAGCAAAATTATTGATACAGATCATTATTCATCTTGAACAAAATTTCATCCGTATCCTAGGGTTCGCAAATGATGGGAGCCAGTCGAATAAAAACTTGTGGTCAGCTCTGGGAATATCTGGGAAGATCGCTAATTTCTGCAACTCCTTTCTTAATGCGTTTGACCAAACTAGGCGCATTTATGCGTTTTTGATTTTGTCCACATTCTCAAGTGTATTAGAAATAATTTTTAAAGTATAAGAAATGTCTTTTTGATAATCTAGTCATTAATTTCAATTACTACGTGCAAGTTTACGCTAAGGATAAGTTAATAGCTCCAGGGCTCACATTCTGTCCAAATCTAACTCCTATCCATGTAGATCCTAATGACTTTCAAAAGATGAATGCTCGCCTTGCATTTCAACTTTTTAGCAATGCGGTGGCTAAAGCTCTTCTTCATTACCAGAAGAAAAATGATGAAGCATTTGTAGGTTGCGAGGCAACTCCACAGTTCACTTTGAAAATGAATCAGCTGTCAGACATTCTCAATTCTAAAATAACGGCGGAAGGTCTAAGAGAAAATTCTGCGGACTATGTTTTCCTGAAAGATTTTGAGTCCTTGTTATTCAACGGGAATAACACTTTTGCCTCCGATCGAACGCTTGAGTCTTTAAGAGTAACTGTTCGGAGCACGCTAGACGTCTCAAAGTATTTGTGGTCAAAAAGACTAAAAACAGTCTTCACTGTCAAGTTCAATCAAGATCCAGCAGAACGGCATTTTGGTTTACTCCGAGGTCTTAGTCCTGACGATGGCTTTGCGACTTGTGATTTTCTTTCACTGCATTTATGTGCCCATTAGAAATGCCATAACCAGTTTTGGTAATGTAGAGGCAACAGTTGAAACGCCATCAACAGCAATGGTCTGTCAAATGCGACAGCTTGCCAAAAAAGTTGAGGCAAAAAATCAGGCCGAAAAAGAAGCGGCCATCGACATTATCTCCGTGAAGGTAGTTCCGGATGCAGACTTTATCAATTATGATGGAAAAATGCCCTTTGACGAGTCTTCAGATCTGCATCAACTTGTTTATGATCTTTGTGGGTACACAATTTTTTCCCAAAAGAAAATGATAGACTGTAATCTGTGTTTTATGCTCCTCCAAGAGGATCCCAATTCAGATTCCCAAGGAGGTCCCTCTTTGAGTGAACTCTCTTGGACGAGAATCAAGGATTATGGAACAGCGTCAAACAAGAGGAATTTAATTCGACCAAATATTAATCTCGTACAAATAATGTTGACCATTGAAGAGACGATTGGTTCTCAGTTAGAATCAGAAGTTGCGATGTGGGGTGATTTATTCTATGATAGTTCGGAAGCTATTCCATTTTCCTATGTGCCATCAGAAAGAGGTTGTTCCAGCTCCCATAAGGAATGGGCTATCGGCAAAAAAATTTCATATTTTCAGAGTCGATAGAACTCGTCAAGATGCGTTCAACGATGGCCAGTTTTTTAATTTTGGTCAACTGGTAAGGGGGGAGGGGGGTCCAAAGTCAAAACCTTCAAAGTCCCATAACTTTCGCCCACATAGATATTTTCACATGTACTTTGCGCCAAAAGATTCGTCTTAAAAAGAGCTTTTGATTGATGTGTATGAAAATTAAATTATACAAATTTTAAACCAATTTTTTTCAATTTTTACAATTTTTCCAACTTGAAATTTTTGGTTTTTTGAGCCTGAAAAATACGCGCAACGGGTTGAGGAGAATAAAAAACTGTAAAAATAAAAGTCAAGGCTATGTTCTTTTGAATGGCACAAACCGCGATCCGGGGAAATGCTCCGTTCAAAAGTTATAAGCGCCTAAAGTTGCGCACCTCCGAAATCACGGTGCGTTCAGTGCATGGTTTCAGTGGCGCGTACCGATCTCGGGTGAGCGAGGGTGACGCGCGCCATTGAAAACATGCACTGAACGCACCGTGATTTCGGAGGTGCGCAACTTTAGGCGCTTATAACTTTTGAACGGAGCATTTCCCCGGATCGCGGTTTGTGCCATTCAAAAGAACATAGCCTTGACTTTTATTTTTACAGTTTTTTATTCTTCTCAACCCGTTGCGCGTATTTTTCAGGCTCAAAAAACCAAAAATTTCAAGTTGGAAAAATTGTAAAAATTGAAAAAAATTGGTTTAAAATTTGTATAATTTAATTTTCATACACATCAATCAAAAGCTCTTTTTAAGACGAATCTTTTGGCGCAAAGTACATGTGAAAATATCTATGTGGGCGAAAGTTATGGGACTTTGAAGGTTTTGACTTTGGACCCCCCTCCCCCCCTTACCAGTTGACCAAAATTAAAAAACTGGCCATCGTTGAACGCATCTTGACGAGTTCTATCGACTCTGAAAATATGAAATTTTTTTGCCGATAGCCCATTCCTTATGGGAGCTGGAACAACCTCTTTGTTGTAGTAAGGAGCATTCACAAAGAATTCTGCCTCTATTGATTTTTCATTACATCAAATGTCGCTTTTTTTTAAGAGTAAAAGAGTATGTCAGAGAAAAACGTTGCGACACAGCAGGAAAGAAAGCGAAAAAAATGTCGAAAGTAGTAGATTAAATTGTGCTCATGTTTGCAAAATCAGATTTTCCGCAAATCTATTAAAAGAAGGAGGCTTTGAATTCTTTTTATTCTTTTTCAATTTAATATTTGTTTGATGTAGTGTTTGTTTACACGGCCTTTTGATTTCCTACAAGCCATTTGTTTCTTCCTTTTTTCTTTTGTGATTATTTAGAAAATTAGAAAATTCCAAAGTTATCTATTCATCTTATTTTTTTCTTTGGGTGGTGTTATGTAGTTTTGTTAACTTTACGTTAACGTTAATTTCATCTAACTAACTCTTATTTGTGTGTTAATATTTTTGGTCTCAAAGAGAACCGCATTTTTTCCATGTTCCAACATAAAGAATTTGGCTTTACCCCCTCTTCAAATTAAACGGCAAACCGTCATGATGCAAAACTTTCCCTAGAGAGGTACTAATATAATAATCATCAGTATTTTGATTGTATTCAATTTTAAGATTTTGTCCCTTATTTTTTCTCAGGGGGCGCATACTTTTGAGAACAAAACTGATGTCCGGATCAAATTCACTCTGCTGTCATCAGGCTGCCTTTTTTCAGATTTTTTTCCCTTTCTGGTCCATGGAACGTATTTTATGCGTACACTTTTCTCACTTGTTCTTATAAATCTTTTCTTTCATTTTTTGACTCTTTTGTATTCCTTTTAAAGATACAAATTTAAATTAAACATTCCTCACATTTATTTATTTCTCTGGCATTGTCTACTACTCATGTCTTCATTTACTTTCTTTAATACAACCTACATTCATTATTAATTCAATCTTCTAATTTATTACAGCCCTCTATTCTCTTGTCAATAACTATTTATTTCTTTTTTAATCCTCATCATTACTAGCACGAAAGTGTGTACATTTTCGGTTTGCTTGTTTCATTCCTGGCATCTCCTATCTCTCTCACTTTCATATAACTTCGCCTATAGGCATCTTTGTCTACATTTTTAGAGAGAGATAGCGCTAGTACAGGTCACGTGAGAGTGAAAGAGATAGAAAATGACAGTTGAACCAAGCAACCTGAAAACGTGCGCTTTTGCAAAAACATTGACCCGTGATGTCATTACTAAAACAGTCTATTACGAAAGAAAAAAAACTGAAGTAGGTCGAAGACCATTAAAAATTATCATTCTTTGTCTGACAAATTTGCTCCAACATTGCTGCAATTATCGTGTTGCTGCACATTGGGTACTATAATTTAACTAAACGTGCGTTTCATGTCATGATCTTACCTCAAGTACCTAATTTTAATTTCTGTAACTTAATTAGTTTATTACTCTTGTGGGCTAAAGATTTGTCTCTGGTAACACATATGATGTTAAAGTCTACCACACATGGTAATGAGAGCGAAGACTGTGATCTGCTCGATATTACAAAGATTATATCAAAATTTTGCACTTACCTCTTGAACTATAATTAGACCGACCTGTGTCCAGATGATTATCTTAGCGTTGAGGCAAAATATTGTTAATTAGGAAACTGACTATACAAAATTAGTAAACTAATTATACAATACTAGTGTTTCAAAGCTAATGTGGAAGGATACACCACCTGCAGTAATCGTAAATAACCAGCGATCTTCGTGGCACTTTTAGAGCAGGATCATTTTGAGTATCGGGTCCTGACAAGTAGTGGTGCCTACTTCCAAACCGCATCAAAGCGCATCACTGAGCTGTTTATTAGCGACAAGTCGAAACTTTGCGCAAACCAACTGCTCATCAATGCGCTTTGATGCGGTTCGGCAGCAGGCACCGCTAAATGTCAGGACCTGAAACTCAAAATGATCCTGCTCTACTTTCCGATAAACACAACAGTCTTGCCTACTTTTAAACTTCACTACAGTAGAGAATCACATGACTAGAAGCGAATCTGAGCCATACGCACATCTGATATTCCTTAAAGATGATGAAACTGATTGGGTGTAGAACATATTAAATTATTAAAATAAATGAAAAATCATCGACTCGCTTTCTTAGAAACCTACTAAATTCGTATGTAAACAAACCGATCCGGGAATAGTGAAATATGGTGCAGATAGTCTGTTTGTTTACTTAGTGTAAAAGCAACTAAAGATAAAATATTTCTGAAACATCTTAAGCTAGTGTTAAAGAGAGTAGTAATGAGTTTTCAGGAGATAATTCTGTGTAATACTTCAACACTGGACGCAAACATGGAGGTAAACAATTTGGCTACCGAGCAAACAAGGTACACCTTTATAGATACTTATATTAAATCACAGGAACTCCATTTTAGACCAAATAGCTTCACAGACTTGATAGTCGAACTTTTTACTGTCGATATTTCCTACAAACCAAAACATCTGATTAAAATTAAATGCACAAAAAGGTGTAAATAATGGACACATTATCTATTTAACAACACGTAAAACCAATGATCACCGACATCAATGCGATGCCAGCGCTCCCGGTGTTGGGACGCGCGCAACACCGTCAGTCGTAACACTTCTTCTACTCGTTATGTTACAACCCTAACGCGGGACCGTAATCGTAATGGCGGCAACGGCCGCCTAAATCTTATGGCAATTGTATGCTGCTTCTTCTTGCGCGGTGTCGCGAGAACACCTCGTGCATGAAGATGGAGTTGATCGAGATAGGGGAAACCCAATGTAATTGGCGGCAACGGCCGCCATTACGGTCTTGCTTTTGAAAGCATTGTATGAATTTAAGAGTGCATTTCGTGATTTTTTAGTACGCTGATTGTTATTTTTACAGGGTTTTACCCCATCATAAACTATTAATAAGCCTGTAGGAAAAGTTTGCAACAGTTCCATTGAAGGTAAAGCACTCAAAAATAAAGCCGGGATAAATATTGGAAATACGAAAATTTCTATAAAACCTCAATAAGTGCGAGTGAAGCAGATAGACAAAGTAACACTAACACTCGCACTCACTAAGCTTATTATGGCGAAATGAATTTTCGATATTACAGCTTAAATTCTCAACCAAGTGCGCTCATTATGGGCTCAACACCTCCTTAAAAAAATTACGCAGGTGCCGCCGGAAAACTTTTGCCTGGAATCACCTTAAGAACCTGGATTTGCACTCCCGCAGTTCATTACGAGAGAATTCAAAGCTTTCAAAGTTTCATTTTCCGATACCTTCTCCGTATAAGTCAACTTTGGTGACATACCTGACAACGCCTCATCAAGAGTCGAAAAAGTTCGTTGAAAACACTAAAATTGCTGAACCTCAATAAAAGGTCTAGGGGGACACCACCCAATGATAGGATTGATAGGCAGATCTAGGGGATCCCTCCCAAATAAAAAACAACCTAGTTTTTTATCCAAATTGTACGCTTTCAAGCTATTGTAGATGTACCGATCAATCATAATTTTGACGTGTTCGGTATCAAGCAACAAAAGATGATGATGAGGATAGTAAGAGGAAAATGCTTACAACTATTTCTTTTGCAAAAACTTGATTCCCATTACATATTAAACTATGAATAAAGTTCGTCACCTCTTTACTCCTTTGAATAATATGTTATCTGCTTTCATTCCGTTCATTTCTAACTGTGCATTTTTCAGTGTCCTTCCCTGAGCGCTCATGATTGGACGTATGTAATAAAGTGAAGTGAAAATACTTCTAAGAAAATATTGTATATGTTACAGGACAAACCCGATTTTAGGCCAAACTAGTTTGTCCTAGGCCGAACCGGTTTGGCCTGAGCGGAACAGGCAAAACTAGTTTTGACTAGGAAAAACTAGTTCGGCCTAAAATTCTCTAGTCCAAGCCGGTTGGGCCTAGGACAAACTAGTTCGGCCTAAAATTCTCCAGGCCAAACCTGTTGGGCCTAGGACAAACTAGTTTGGCCTAAAATTTTCCAGGCCAAACTGATAATGTGCAGGCCGAACTAGTTCGGCCTGAAATTGTTCAGGCCAAACTGATTATGTGCAGGACAAACTAGTTCAGCCGGAAGTGACCGCAAAGGACAAACTAGTTTGGCCTAGGACAAAGTAGTTTCGTATAAAATTCGCATGTTCTTATGACGAAAAAGAAAAAGAAATATTCTGAGTAAGGTGAAGAATTAACGAATGAAAAGAAAAGCAACAATGTTTTTACTTCTTGGACCATTTTTTTAAAATTTAAAAGTGAGAACAGACTCAAGAAAAACGAGGACGAGCCTTTTAATAAAATAAGACAATGCATTTTGGTATGGACATTGGACAAACCATTCTGGAGTTTGAAAATCGACTGTTAGTTATTTTTGTTTGCGTATAATTTAAAATCATAGATGAACAAATATAAGAGTCCCGCGCCTCCATGGATGCCTTTGCTGTAGCTTGTATGGCGGGTTGCATTCTGGAAGCATGCGACAGCGGATTGAGTCGCAATGTAGATAATGTGTACCTACTTCACTTCTTTCATACTTTTTACTGTTTTTAGCTTATAATACCTTAAATTTAAAATTTATCCCAAATAAAGTTTCCCTTCCGTAACTAGGCTAATCGTTTGCCTTATTTATTCATCTGCAGCAGCAAAATATAATCCAATTGGTCTAGCCTAACGTTTTTTAGGCTGTAACAGTTTGTCCTAAGCCCAACCAGTTCGGCCTAAAAATGTTTAGGCTAAACTGATTATGTGCAGGCCAAACTAGTTTGGCCTAAAAATGTTCAGGCCAAACTGATAATGTGCAGGACAAACTAGTTTGGCCTAAAATTCTCCAGGCCAAACCTGTTGGGCCTAGGACAAACTAGTTTGGCCTAAAATTCACCAGGCCAAACCTGTTGGGCCTAGGACAAACTAGTTTGGCCTAAAATTCTCCAGGCCAAACTAAATCTCCTTAAAAAAAACAGTTCGGCCTAGGCCAAACTAGTTTGGCCTAAAATCGGGTTTGTCCTGTAACATATATATGTTACAGGACAAACCCGATTTTAGGCCAGACTAGTTTAGCCTAAGTCAGGCCGATCTGGCCTGAGCGAAATAGGCGAAACTAGTTTTGCCTAGGACAAACTAGTTTGGCCTGAAATCCTCCAGGCCAAACCTGTTGGGCCTAGGATAGACTAGTTTGGCCTAAAATTCTCCAGGCCAAACTGATAACGTTCAGGACAAACTGCGAAAATTATATGTGCAGGACAAACTAGTTCAGCGGGAAGTGACGGCGCAGGACAAACTAGTTGAAACTAGGCCTAAGTAGTTTCGCATAAAGTTTGTATGTCCTTACACTGACAAAGAGAGAATTATTTTTTTAATCCAAGGTGTATTTCGTTTGTGTTAAAGAAACTGAACAGTGTAATATTGACTAAGGGGAAATTACTTTAGCCCATAAGGAAAATGTCTGCTGCTATAGGTAAAATATCCCTTGTTGTGACAGTGATTCTCCTTCATGCAATCAACTTTTACTTCTCAAAAAGAAAACTGTCACAAGACAGTTTTCTTTCTAAACGCGTTTCCTTGTTTTTAAAGAAGTGATTTCTCTCAGTGTATGACAATAAAGGAAAAATGAATATGAAAGAAACTCGGCGTTTGAATCGGCATCGAACCCAGAACCTTCAAATCATGGGTACTTAGCTTTTTTCGTTCACTTTTACTGTTTTTAGCTTATTTTACTTTAAATTTAAAATTTATCTCAAATACAGTTTCCCCTCCGTAACCAGTTCAACCATTCGCCTAATTTATTCAGCTGCAGCAGCAAAATATAATCCAATTGGTCAAGTTTAACGATTTTTAGACTGAAACAGTTTGTCCTAGACCCAACCAGTTCGGCCTGGAAATGTTTAGGCTAAACTGATGATGTGCAGGACAAACTGGTTCGGCCTGAAATTCTCCAGGCCAAACCTGTTGGGCCTAGGAAAAACTAGTTCGGCCTAAAATTCTCCAGGCCAAACTAAATCTCCTTTAAAAAAAAACAGTTCGGCCTAGGCTAAACTAGTTCGGCCTAAATTCGGGTTTGTCCTGTAACATTATATAAGTAAGTACATCAAGAGTCATCCAGATTATTAACATTATTTTTTTTATTTTTGTTTCAGTCAACCATCTTTGGATTGAGAACATTACGACCACGAACTTAAAATCCAAAATATTCGAGCTCAGAGCACGATAAAAGTTGCTTAGTTTGCCCAACCACGGATGAAGCCGAAGATCCAAAATGTCATCTCATTGTGACTTCAAATTGATCGATGACATTTTAGTGTGTTCGATAGTTTTTGTAAAGGAACATTGGAATCGAAAAACTAAAATATCTAAGTGGAACCATGGGTTGGTTAAAATTGAAGGTCGATAACTCGATGAGAAAAACTGTCATTATAAAAGCGACGAAAAAACAAAACGGGACTGGGGGCAGAAAAAAAGAAGAAGAAAAAACGAGACAAAGGAACAAAACTATATTTATGATCAAATGAGATGCGAAAACAATCGAAGGGACCATCATTCGATAGACATAGAATAAATCAGATCAGACCCAATTAAGCTGATATTCACGAGGATGTATGGGTGATAGAATTCCTCTATCAATAGTTTTAAAAAAAGAATGATCTAAGACGAATAATGAATATTGAAATGGATCCAAAATTCAAATTCCACCAGAACATGAAAACAAAATAATAGTGATATTAAAATGAATAGAGATTAATAATCTTTGCATCTTGTGAAAAGCTGCAGATTTAAAAACTCACCAACGAGTACTCATTTCATTAGGGGTTTAAATTTTGTATAAAATCAACGAAAACCAAATAAAAACTGTGATAAACCGAAAAATGTAATTAATAGTTAGAAATTGAATTCCAGGAAGAGAAAGAAGGAGCCCAACTCGTTCGTAAACGGATTGACCCGAACCAATTCGAACAAAATCACTTTCGAATGAAAGAATTCGACTAATCGAGAGGAAAGTCTTCAAACTTTCAGGACAAGATTAAAAGCATCAGGAATCGCATGAGATTGATTAATTAGCCTGAGGCGTCGAGGTATTTTGATAGAAAACACCAAGGTCGCGCAGTAGTCGTAGAAATCGAGGAATTTAAATACGTCGAAGAATATTCGTTAAAAGTCGAAAGGAACCGACGATGAACGATAGTTTATGCGGTGACGCGTACTTATCATCGCTGTCGACCACAAGGAACGACTCTCACGCACTCCTTTGCCAGGCGCCGACTTTAACGCACGACAAGCTCGTGCGATCTTTGGTCCTCCTGTTTCTGGCGGTAATCTCCTACACTCTGAATGTCTACGTCATTATCGCTCTTCGACTTTTATCCTCGTCGGCTAGACACAAATCTATGAGCGTCCTTCAACTTCATCTGTCCATCGCTGATCTCCTCGTCACTGGGTTTTGTCTCACCGGTGACTCTTTATGGGGTCTGTCCGTCCAATGGCGAGCTGGCAACGCCATGTGCAAAATCTTCAAGTTCGGTCAGATGTTCAGTCTGCATCTGTCGACATTCATCCTCGTATATATAGGCATAGATCGCTTCAACGCAGTCCGATACCCGATGAAGTCGCTGAAGAAAAATAACTCGTGTTCGAGAGCCATAGTTGGGATATGGATTTTAAGCACGCTTCTAAGTTTACCACAGGTAAGTCGACACAGAAATTTTTGGCTGAAATTAGAGTCTCCATATGTAGCTAGAGTTATGACGAGAGGGAAGTCAACCTCTGATTGGTCACAAAGTTCGATATCTCGAATGCGAAAAACGATATTGACCTCCGATTTGCGCCAAAATGCTCAGTTTTTTATGCCCTTTTCATCGATGTATCACTCGGTAGGAGTCGTCACACGGAAGTTTTGAGATATCCACCCCTGAGGGGCCAAAATTTTAAAAACTTTTGGGGGCTCTAAAATCTACTTTTGACTACAGTTGTGTCCAAGCCGTGTTTTTTTTTAAAAGAACTTGATTTTTAGAGTATTTTGAACTCCTAAGTTTTTTAAATTCCGACTTTTCAAAAAGTAGTAATGATTTTTTGAAAATAAGTCCAAGTCGAACTTTGACCTTCGATGTATCGAGGACTAAAAACGACATTGACCTGCGGTTTGCGTTAAAAGTCTTAGAATTTTATGCCCTTTCGAACAAGGTATCAAAAGATGGGGGTTGCCATTTGAAAATTTTGAGTTTGGGGGCAAAACCCTCCTTTTCGGGCGCCCCCCGGAATTTTTGGGTACGCCAAAAAGTAGTTCCTATTAAGTTATAAACATCCCCCAAGTTTGGTTTTTTTATTTGCAGCCGTTCTAAAGTTATGAAGCCATCCCGGGACTTTTGGACCACCCTGTATACGTACTCACGTAGCCGATCACGCGGGGGCTAATTTTTTATGTTTCTTTTTCGGGGACTCATCAGAATAACGGAAAGAGCAACATTCAACTATAGATCTCACATTGACTATCATGAGCAACAAAACTCCATTGCTTCGCAGCTCTCATTGGCTACTGACCTCAACACCTTTGCTTAACAGCCAACGCCAACGTATGGTTCGGTTGGACGCTGGTTTGTTGAGACCTCGAAAAAAAAGTTGTCACCCGATTTTAACAAGAGAAAGATAGATAGTGTGTGGTCTCAAGTTTATTGTATTGTATCTGTTAAATTCAAGCCTGCTTTAAAAGGTACTCAAAGGAGGTTTGTAAAACTCTATCTCGGCTCCTCTGTATTTCAACTCCTCCCCTTTGACACTCTTTATCTGAAAAAAGCACAGCACTCAGGGGTGGGCAAGCATTTGAAGTACACAAAATTCAATTAGAACGAAAGAAGAACAAATCCTCCGTGATAAAAAACATACTTCTGTCACAGATACCAAAAAAACAATCTTTGAGATACTTTAAAAGTAAATTACGGAAAGTTTACAGCCATGAAAATATGCCGACTAGAAAGTCTACTGTTGCCTCTACACTAAATAACAAATCTCGGAGTCTCCAAGCCCAAGCGTTGAAGGGGAACATAAAATGGGAATGAAGTATTAGGTGCAAGAGATGCGGCCTCTACTGGCAAGATGGTTAAGACTCAATCACCCGCAAGGTGTGATTATCTCGTCTCTTCCCTCTTATCCCCGTTTTCATCAGCTTCTGATGAAACGTTCCCCGTTGTTCCGACACTTTGTCGAAATTGATAGAGTGATCCCCTCTCTTCAAAATATCTGTAGTCCTTGCCTGTTGTCCCTAGAAAAGATATACAGGGTGTTTTTTTATCCCCCCCCCCTGGTTTTTTTTTCTTGCTAATTGAGATAAAATGTTGCGAGTTGGACCATTCTTCATCATTTTGGCTGCATTTTCTTTTTTTGGGGTCGAAACTCCCCCAGCCCCCCTAGAGGGGCCCCCAGGGGGGATATCTCAAAAATGTCAAATGGCAACCCCTATCTTGTGATACATCGTTCAAAAGGGCGTAAAATTCTAAGACTTTTGGCGCAAACCGGAAGTTGATATCGTTTTTCGTTTTTGATAAATCGAATTTCAAAGTTCGATTTGGACCCATTTTCAAAAAAGCATTACTCCACTTTCGAAAGTCGGATTTAAAAAGTAACTATGGGTCCAAAATACTCTAAAAAGCAAGTACTTTTCAGATAACGAAATGGTTTTGACATAAAATTAGCCCAAATTTGATTTTAGAGCTTTGCCCCGAAAAGGGGCTATCTTGGAAGTTCCCTTCCGCGACCCTTATTGAATGATACGTCGATCAAAAAAGCATAAAAAACTGAACATTTTGGCGCAATCCGCTCTAAAATTAAATTTGGACTAATTTTATGTCAAAACCATTTCGTTATCTGAAAAGTACTGGATTTTTGGAGTATTGTGGACCCATAGTTTTTTTAACTCCGACTTTTGAAAGTGGAGTAATGATTGTTTGAAAATGGGTCCAAATCAAACTTTGAAATTCGATATATCAAACACGAAAAACGATATCAAATTCCGGTTTGCGCCTAAAGTCTTAGAATTTTACGCCTTTTTGAACGATGTATCATAAGATAGGGGTTGCCATTTAAAATTTTTGAGATAGGCCCCCTGGAGGCCCTCCTAGGGGGGCTGGGGGAGTTTCGACCAAAAAAAAAAAAGAAAATTCAACCAAAATGATGAAGAATGGTCCAACAGCAACATTTTATTTCAATTAGCAAGGAAAAAAAACCAGGGGGGGGGAGATAAAAAAAAAACACCCCGTATAATCCTAGGCAACTTTTAAGGTGTTCCAAAACCCAACTCATCTCTCTCGTTTCATTCAGACAGCTCGAGATGCACATTTCACATACCTACTGTTCTAAGAAGAGTTTCTATAAACAAGCGACTGAAACGACTGGTGGCAAGTGAGCTCATACATAAAAGCCAATGTAGGCAGGGGCGTGCTGAGAGGGGAGCTTGTGGGTATACACTTGACCCAGGTAGCACTCTCCGGGGGCGGCAAACAAAATCAGTGAGTACAAGCGAAATAAGGTAAAAATAAAATCAAATTCATAATTTTGATGGGTGGCAATATTACAATCTCCCCCGCCCCTCCGGAAACCACTACACTCAAATTAATTTAGGGAGCGAAGACTGAGCGGTGTGATAGAAGACAGCACGAGTATTTTCAGCGATGCGCGACGCACTCTGGTCGAAAATCGTCTAGAGGTGGCCAAAAATCAGAGAGTAAAATCATTCATAAACTTTCAAGACCAATTTTAATCATAGACATGGACGTAGCTACTATGGAGCTGAGGGGCAGCTCTCCCCCTCCCCCCCAAAAAATCCGATTTAAACAAATAAAAATACATACATAGTAATAATTGAAAAGAAAAAATAATAATAAATATAAAACGAATAACAAAATAAAAAAACACTGTGAAGGCATAACGTGTAATTTTACTTTTGGTGATTAAACGGAGCTCATCGAGAAAGGAATCCGTTTAGAAGGCTCTTCCATTTTCACCCAGAGCGAGGCACTAGTGATTATTTGTCTATCTGACGTCACATTGAACCTGATTTATCATAAAAATGTGACCATGTTGTGTAGCACTTCAAATGTGTTTTTGTCGGTGCAGCTGCGAGTGCCAGAGACCAAAGAATGTTAGGTCCCGAGCGTAACTTACTCACGGTCACATGACCGTGCGTAAGCTCTCTGATTGGTCGAAACCGAACGCAATATGCACGCAATGGGTCTGTTGCAAACTTTTGCTACAACGATAAAGAGTGTTTCATCATAAGTAAAATCGCCCGAAAAGTCCATTGGTGGCATCAGAAAATCATGAAATGAGATACTAAACTCACAAGAGACGTTTAATGAAATCCAAGATGGCGGTAAAATATCGAGCAATCTGTATGCATGCTCCTTTAACATCCAAGGATTGCCAACGTTGACAACCTCACAGCTTCAGAGGTTATGTGTTTATTTACGTTGTGATTGGGTGTGGTCGATGTTGTGAGGTTGGCTATCCTCGGATGTTCGTGGTGCATGCATACAGGTTGCTCAATCTTTTACCGCCATCTTGGGTTTCATTAAATGTCTCTCGTGAGTTTTATACTGCATTTTATGACTTTCTGATGCCACCAATGGTCTTTACACGCGATTTAACATGAGATTGAACACCCTATAGCGCTGTAGCAAAAGTTTCCGGACCTAACATTATTTAGTCCCAGATTTCAAGACTAATCGGATCGAAATTGAATTTGCCAGTGGCATAAAATGAAAATGTAAGATACCTAGGTTTTTTCTAAGGTTGGTCGGTTTTTTATGTCAAAGGAACTTGAAATTACACTCTGATTGGCCTGTATGTTTTCTTATCATTTACGAGGTGGAGATATAGCATAAAATCACGATATAGAGCGGCTAAATTTGCAAAATTAACCAGGGGAGGACCCCCGCCCCCAGCTAGGTGGTGTCTCCGGTGGCGCAATCTGGGGGGGGGGGGGGTATGGCGTTTTGCTCCTCCAATATAATTGAGATGGGGGCAGGGGAGAATCGTTTTGCCTCCTCCAAAATTTGATGAAAGAGAGGAGAACATTATGGGTGAGAGAAAAGAAACGGGGGTAAAATACGGAATAACAGAAAAAAAGAAATGAAGGAAGGAAGTAACAGCTACAACAGAAACAAAAAGGTTAAAAATGGCTAGAAACAGCTCTAAAATTCCCTTAAACAGCGCCCAAAGTAAGTTTATGGCTTGAAAAGATTCCTCTTTTGGCAATGAAAAGAAGAAAATGCCTACACGTAAACTCTATTAATACTTCTTGTAAAGATGAAATTTTTACACGATGAAATTACTAAAAATTTCTTCTAAGAGAACCTGAGTTTTCACATTTTTCTGCGCGAGGAGGGCGAGGACCCTCGGCCTCGGCTCCCCTCTCACTGGGGGTATCCCCCAAGTCCCTTAAAGTACATCTACTCATGAGTTGTTTTGCCCTTCCCCCTCCAGTAAAAATCTCAAGTTTACGCCACTGCGTGTCTTCTACAGACCCCCCTTAGAAAAATTGTCTGGTATACCGGCTACCGGGCTACCCCCATGAGCACAGAGAACACTTTCAACAAGCAATGGAGCTGTTGCAAACTTTTGCAACAGGCTTGTTAATAGTTGATTATGGGGTAAACCCCAAAGGCCGCCCAAATCTAATGGCAATTGTATGCTTCTTCTTCTTCTTGTGTGGTGTTGCGAGAACACCTCGTGTAGAGCCCGCTAATTGAAGATAGGGAAACCCAATGCAAACCGCGGCCCCGGCCGCCATTACGGTCTCGCGTTTAAAAGCATTTTGTGAGTTTAGGAGTGGATTTCGCGATTTTTTTGTGCGCTAATCGTTATTTTTATAGGGTCTTACCCCATTATCAACTATTAATAAGCCTGTAGCAGAAGTTTGCAATAGATCCATTGAAACGTGGAAATGTCACTGGAAAGTTTTAAATTAGTTAAAATTAGTGTGTGGTCGAACAAGATGATTTTAAACGGCTTATTTTCACTGATTTTCGGCCACTTTTTTCAAGTTCAGGGACCAAATAATGTTCGGTCCCGATCATTGAATTGCGTGCGGTTTAGACCAATCAGAGAGGTTAAATTTTTTTGAAAGGTTGAAAATTTTAAGAGGCTGTAAAAAAGGAACAACTTATAATTTCCAAAAACGCTGAAACACGGGTCTCATTATTTCAAAGGATACGCCTTTTCATGGGGTCGGCAATTTTCAGACTCTACAGGTGGGGCGGGGGTGGGGGTCACATTCCTCAAAATTTGAAAATTTTAAATGATAACGCCCCAGACCCCTGCTTAGTGATATATCGTTAGAAAGACCGTTATAAGACGAACATTTTGGCACAAACTGCGGCTCGATATCGTTTTTCGTTCTCGATTAATCGAAGGTCAAAGTTTGATACCGTTCATATCATACATTTGGTCGATATCTAACTTTGACCTTCGATTAATCGAGAACGAAAAACGATATCGAGCCGCAGTTTGTGCCAAAATGTTCGTCTTATAACGGTCTTTCTAACGATATATCACTAAGCAGGGGTCTGGGGCGTTATCATTTAAAATTTTCAAATTTTGAGGAATGTGACCCCCACCCCCGCCCCACCTGTAGAGTCTGAAAATTGCCGACCCCATGAAAAGGCGTATCCTTTGAAATAATGAGACCCGTGTTTCAGCGTTTTTGGAAATTATAAGTTGTTCCTTTTTTACAGCCTCTTAAAATTTTCAACCTTTCAAAAAAATTTAGGGGCCCAAAAACCCCCTAAAAATAATTTTTTTGGAAAATGCGTGGTTTTTTTTAAAAGACCTTGCTCTGTAGAGCAATTTAGACCCAAAGTTTTCTCAATTCGGACCATTCAAAGGGGAGTTACGGATTTTTGAAGATGGGTCCATATCAAACTTTGACCTTCGATATATCGAAAACGAAAAACGATATCGACTTCCGGTTTGCACCAAAAGTCTTAGAATTTTATTTTCTTTCCAAATATGAAATAAAAATTGGGGATCCCCATTTGAAGTATGGGATTTAGGGTCATGGGCCCCCCCCAGGGGGGCCACAAAATCGGCGACCCCCTAAAAAGATGCCCCCCTCGAAAATATTTTAGACGTGTTTCGGCGTTTTACGAAATTCGAAGCCGTTCGCGAGAAATTCGACATGGTACATATTTTAATCTACACCCTGTATGTATATTTAATGGCACTTTTATTTTAACGACGATCGACCCAAAGATAACATAGTTTGGTTCAGTTTATGGGACCACCTGCCATCTTTTTCAAATCAGTGGAATCTTATATTGTTATTAATACATTAAAAATTGGAGACCCTGAGGCGGACTGGACCACTGAGGAACCGGGGTACTTCCCGGTGGGCTGCGGTCCAATTTGGTAGGTTATACGGTGAGAGGAATGGGAGGGAAATATAGGGAGGGAGGAAAAAGAGGAAAGAAATGAGAAAAGCAAATAAGAAATGGAGAAGAAAGACGAACGATCTCACCGAGCTGCTCTTTGTTAGATTCCGGGTCGTGTATTATGATCTGAAAGGGGAAAAAGTGGTGAGGGGCGAATTAGAGTCCCTGGGGACTCTAGGGAGGGACTAGGGTCAATATGCTGACCACTAAGTAATATCAACGCACAGCTCTGGGTACCCGATTGACATACTTCTCCCATAAGATCTCATACAATTCGATTGGGAAACCATGTCTTAATTTTACGGCGCGCCTTCATTTTTGAAGATAGACTAAAACGTTACAGTCGCGTACGAATAGTTAACTACTTGTCAACACGTACACAGCAACCACTATCCGCTTTAACTATTCTTCCTGAAAATTGCCGCAGTTCGACTGACTGATACCGCGTTTTTCTACCGACCACGAGATTAGAACAAAACGAACAAAATATAAATTAGGAAACAAAAAAACCACAGATTTGCTAGTCTGAATCCAGCGAAAAGGCAGAAGGTCAGGGCACCAAACTAATAAAGTTTAAATTCAAAATATGGTTTAGAACGGAACACAATAAACGGCAGCGTGATCACTATATTTATGAGGTAGGGGAGACCTCTTTTTCATTTCTATGGTTGCGGGGAGGGGGGTTCCTCACATCCGTCATCGCGGCTGGTTCAGAGTGTGCTTCCCGGTTCGAATTTTGGAACAGATTTTTTTCTAAGAAGACCAGATAATAAAAGGTTACACTCTTTGTTGTACTGTCCTGAATATGATATTCTAACCTCTTTCTCCTTTGGTTTAAATTCAAATCATCAATTATGTTTCTTGTTTGGTCTGGTTTTTGTTTTGTTTTTTGTTTTGGTGAATTTATTCATATCATTTTCATTTGAGTTGAAGAATTTGTGTGTCCTCTCTTTTGATCTTTTTTCAATTGATCATCATATCTACGTAGTGTCTATATTCTTGCAGCTTGGTCTGTAAGCCTTCAGGTTCCCTTGTTCTCATTGATTTTCTTTTGTATCTTGAACAAACATTCCTTCATAAATTCATATAATGAATTAGTACGAAATGGATTGAAAGTTTCAAACGTGGTTTCTACAGGGTGGTCCGAAAGTCCCGGGACGGCTTCATAACTTTTGAACGGCTGCAGATAAAAAAACCAAACTTGGAGGATGTTTATAACTTAATAGGAACTACTTTTTGGCGTGCCCGAAAATTCCGGGGGGCACCCGTAAACGGGGGTTTCGCCCCCCAACTCAAAATTTTCAAATGGCAACCTCCATCTTGTGATGCCTCGTTTGAGAAGACAAAATTCTAAGACATTTGGCGCAAACCGGAGGTCGATATCGGAGGTCGTCTTCGATATATCGATAGTCAAAGTTAGATTTCGACCCATTTTCAAAAACTCAGAACTCTCATTTGAAATGTCGGACTTTAGAAAACTAGGAGTCAAAATTACTCTAAAAAGCAAGTACTTTTCAGAAAAAAATACGGTTTTGATAATTGTCAAGTCTTAGGGCCCCCCAAAATTATTTAAAAAAATTACCCTTCAGGGGGGCTATCTCAAAAATTCCGAGCCACGACCCCTATCGAGTGATACATCGCTTGAAAAGGCACACAAAACTGAGCATTTTGGCCTAAACCGCAGGTAGATATCGGTTTTGGTTTTCGATACATCGAAATTTGCCAATGGGTAAAAATCAAACTTTAATCATTCGATATATCGAAAACCAAAACCGATATCTACCTGCGGTTTAGGCCAAAATGCTCAGTTTTGTGTGCCTTTTCAAGCGATGTATCACTCGATAGGGGTCGTGGCTCGGAAATTTTGAGATAGCCCCCCTGAGGGGTAATTTTTTTAAATAATTTTGGGGGGCCCTAAGACTTGACAATTATCAAAACCGTATTTTTTTCTGAAAAGTACTTGCTTTTTAGAGTAATTTTGACTCCTAGTTTTCTAAAGTCCGACATTTCAAATGAGAGTTCTGATTTTTTGAAAATGGGTCGAAATCTAACTTTGACTATCGATATATCGAAGACGAAAAACGATATCGACCTCCGGTTTGCGCCAAAAGTCTTAGAATTTGATGTCTTTTCAAACAAGGTATCACAAGATGGGGGTTGCCATTTGAAAATTTCTAGTTGGGGGGCGAAACCCCCCTTTACGGGTGCCCCCCGGAATTTTCGGGTACGCCAAAAAGTAGTTCCTATTAAGTTATAAACATCCTCCAAGTTTGGTTTTTTTTCTGCAGCCGTTCAAAGTTATGAAGCCGTCCCGGGACTTTCGGACCATACTGTATAATAAGACGGTAAATGTTGAGGATGGACGAAAACAGGTGGATAAGTATTTCTGCTCTGCGAGATAAAAGAGAGAGCGTGGCGTTTAAAGGAAACGCGATCTTCAAGTATTTGAGATGGTAATTGTTTTTCATTCCATCTTTTCACTCGTCTTTTTCGTCTTCTTTTTCAATCATACCGTGTGAGACGCGATTGTCCGCAGGGGGGAAAAAAAATCAGTCTCCAGGCATCGATACAGTTTGCGCTGCTCATTCATTCACATCAAAGTAATATCCGCACAAACGGCCAACAGGTAATCAGAAACGATAAAGTTATATATAGATAAACGAAATATGACTCTAATGCTCTCCTTCCTCCATTCTGAGCTAAAGGCGATGCTTTCAAAGCTTGAAAATGGATCGCAAACAAACGGGAATAGAATATAGAAACATTTCTTCTGAGAATATGCCTACTTAGCAACTTTGCTGCAGGCTGTCGACTTCCTTTTCACTTGATTAATTTATGATTAATCGGCGAAAGAGTGGATTTATCAAAAATATAAATTACACGCGCAGCAAATCGATCGAAAAAGAGTTAAAAAGAACTTCCACAAGTTTACCTTTAGGTATAAAGAAAAAATCCGATTTCAACTGATATTGAAAAAAAAAAGATAATAAAAAACTGGTTTCACTGCGAGTAAAAATGTTCTTTAATTATTTGTGATATCCTTTCACAGGTTGCGGCGGCAGGCATGCAGGGTTATTAAAATGCCAATTTTTTTCCGCGACTGAATTGTTTTTCCTTTCTTTTATAATTCTTGTTTAGTTCGGCTAATACCTGCTTCCTCTATTTTTCTCTTCGAGTTACGACTTAAGTCAGAGCACTTTCAGAGTTTGAGCCAATCAATTAACTTCATGAATTAATCCTCTCTCGAGATTAGCATCTCGACATCTGCTGCAGAGATGCGCACCTGTGAGAAAAAATCGCCGAGTTTTGAGACGCACTAAATGAAAAGGCGGAAACCATTAAATTTTTTGTTGAGTTTGGAGGAATAAACTTCATTATGCAAACAATTTAAAACAAATTGAAAACATTAGGTGCGATCAAAAGAAATTCCCAAGGTCAATAATTTTATTTTTTGATTATTTTCTTGAAAGCCTCTCGGTCTCACGGGGTGCATCTTAAATCCTACATTAGAATATCCATGCTTTTCACGACTTGCATTCTTAGAAAATCTGATTTATGATGTATGCCTTTGTCCGTTGTTAGTTTCCAACGCTCAAAGCGGAGAACGGTGCAATTTTGTAATTGTTGGGGGAATATAGTCGTCTCGAATAAATGCTTTAAAACGTGTCAATCCGTTTCCATTAGGTGTCATCTCCAAGAAATTTTTTTGAAATATATTCTAAACATTGCAATGAGATGGGCACCAAATGAAGGTTTATCAAAAGATGGTAAAAACAAACAAAACACATCTCAAAAAACATTGCAACACTTCTATACATATATAAAAAAAAAAAAAAAAAAAAAAAATCCTAACGTGAGAGGTTAGCTTTTTTATTTTTTTTTTTTATTTTTTTTTTTTTTTATTTTTTATTTTTTTCATAAAACTATTAAAAAAAGCATTTCAATGACACGTAGAGATAATTTTTAAAAGCATGTCATGTTTTCCAAAGCTTTCAAAAAGGTCTATTAACAAAGGAATTATTAACACCAGTTCAAAACTGTTCAGTGTTCTCAAACAATATCAAACGATTTTTAATGGGTTTTGATGATTCCCCCCCCCTTTAAATATTTTTAAAATAATTTGAAAATATGTCTCATTTGATAATATTTTGAGCCAGTACGTGACCGTAGATAAATGGCTGCTTGAATTTTTCAGGTGTTCATATTTCGTGTTAACAGGGGACCGTTCAATGAAGAATTTTTTCAATGTGTCACTTACGGATTCTACAAAGAGGCCTGGCAAGAGTTGTTGTATCCGGTGTTCAATATATTCACCATGTTCATCGTGCCACTAACCCTCCTGATTAATTCGTACACCTGGACGATCATCATTATAGCAAGTAAGACAAACCCGCTCTTTGGTTCTCATTCATACATTACCACCATGTACACCAAAAATAGGATTTTCGCTGCAACATGGATGTCCGCGACAAGCACCAAACATCAGTGTCATTGTCGACTAAATTTTTGTATATTTCGATAATTTCTTATAGAAATTTCATTGAAATTGTGCAAACCGGTGAAATTTGGAAAGCTGATTTGGAAAAAAGCATGAACTTCTATTATTTTACGAAAATCCTGTTTTTTTTTGTTTTTGTTTTTTTTGCGTTTCTCGTATTATTAAACTGTGAAAAACCATGCTATTCCGGTCAAACCAATCTCATACTAAGGCCAATACACATCGAAACCATAATGTATTACGGGGAAAAAAGTCTAATCAAAATATAACTCCCAGTAATGTTCATGGAGATGGACGTTTATGTCGTGTAGGTGCAAACCACCATATACACAAGTTTCACATTTAATCTAAGTGGGAAAAAACATATTAAGCTATCACATGGCGCATTGATACGCTAGATAGGGTCTATGTATAATTGTACAGGGTGTGGCAGACCACCCGTCCACTATCTTTATCTCAAAAACGGCCGAAAATTGAGCTTCGGGGGCAAAAATTTCATAAGGTATATCGACCCCAAGGAATCCAATGAAAATATTTTCAGCCCCCCAAAACCACCCCTTGGGGATTATTTAGGGGGGTGGGTACCCGTATCTCGAAAAAATCAAATGGAAAGGGTATGTTTTGACATTGGAATCTAATTCGGCATAAAAAAATAAAACTTTTTTATCCCTAAGTTTTTTTTTCTAAAAACCACCCTTTTTTGAGTTAGGGGTGGTTTTCCAAAAATTTAGGGGTAATCTTTGATTGACCGCTGTGACCCTCCAAATCATTGGATTTCAAAAAACTAAGAAGTTTCTGAAAGGGCAGACCAAGGGCTTTCTTTTGATGTATCACGTGCCTATTTTTTGTGAAAAAGGGTACAGGGCCCCCTCACCCCAAAACTTTGGGGCTTCGGGGGGCCCTACGTAAAAATTTTCAAATGTAAAGGTATGGCTTGTGATACATCATTTGAAAGGTCTTTTAGAGACGAAAAAAGTGATAACCCCCAAAAGTCGTAAAAACAACCCCCTTCCAAAATGGCGGCCGTTTTAAGGTTAGGGGGCTCCAGGGGGGACCTTCAGAAAAATGATCCAAAATTTAACGATACATGGCTAAAAGGGTCTTAAAAAGAGAAAAATAATGGTTCAAACTGCGAGTCAAACCGACTTTTCAATCCAAAGTTACGGCCGATTGAAATTTAGGGGTGCCTTCTTGGGAAACCCAACTACCCCTAAATTTCAATCGGCCGTAACTTTGGATTGAAAAGTCGGTTTGACTCGCAGTTTGAACCATTATTTTTCTCTTTTTAAGACCCTTTTAGCCATGTATCGTTAAATTTTGGATCATTTTTCTGAAGGTCCCCCCTGGAGCCCCCTAACCTTAAAACGGCCGCCATTTTGGAAGGGGGTTGTTTTTACGACTTTTGGGGGTTATCACTTTTTTCGTCTCTAAAAGACCTTTCAAATGATGTATCACAAGCCGTACCTTTACATTTGAAAATTTTTACGTAGGGCCCCCCGAAGCCCCAAAATTTTGGGGTGAGGGGGCCTTGCACCCTTTTTCACAAAAAATAAGCATGTGATACATCAAAAGAAAGCTCTTGGTCTGCCCTTTCAGAAACTTTTTAGTTTTTTGAAATCCAATGATTTGGAGGGTCACAGCGGTCAATCAAAGATTACCCCTAAATTTTTTGAAAACCACCCCTAACTCAAAAAAGGGTGGTGTTTAGAAAAAAAACTTACGGATAAAAAAGTTTTATTTTTTTATGCCGTATTAGATACTAATGTCAAAACATACCCTTTCCATTTGATTTTTTCGAGATACGGGTACCCACCCCCCTAAATAACCCCCAAGGGGTGGTTTTGGGGGGCTGAAAATATTTTCATTGGATTCCTTGGGGTCGATATACCCTATGAAAGTTTTGCCCCCGAAGCTCAATTTTCGGCCGTTTTTGAGATAAAGATAGTGGACGGGTGGTCTGCCACACCCTGTATAGTGCTGAATTTTTGCGGATGCTTAAGGGTACTATACAATCCGTCGGCGACATTAACAGTTGAAGGCAACATTACAAATATCAGTTGAGAAGTATAACAGTGGATTATGGAGGTAGTAAAATAAATCTTAGTTTCGACCGGTTGCATCGCTGCGCTGCACGCTGATGGATTGTAAAATTCCTTCAAATAACTGCAAAACAGTAGTACTAGAAAAATCACACAAGTTTTCTCCCTTGAAAAGTTTGTCACTATAATCATACGTTTCCGATTGCATGAAACAGAAACTATGCTAGCATGATAATTTAACACAAAAACGGTTCCTTGGTTCTCAGGAAGCAGCGAAACAATGACTGTGACTTCTGATTTGACTTCTGGCAGTGACAATCGGAGGCAGTTCTTGGAGCGAGCTAAAATGAAATCATTCTGGGTGGCAACGGTCATTATAGTGGTTTTCGTTGTCTTTTGGACCCCTTACTACGCGATGATGGTCATACTACTCTTCATCCGGCCAGACAGTCAGGTAAATTTATCACAAGTGTACAAAAATTGCAAAACTATTCACCAAATCTGGATTTAAAAGCTCACCGTTTTAAGATGTATTTTTTATGAATACGAGGATTCATTGTTTAACTGTCTTCAATTCCGTCGATCGCTACATAGTCAGTACGAGTATTAATGCACTAGTCTATTTGGAGGATACATCGAGGAGGAAATCCCGCGAATACGAGAAAAATACTTCAAATATTTGAATGGCTGTAACTTTCGTTGAAATTATCGAATTTAGACCCCGTTTGGACTATTTTCTTTGTCTTTTCAAGGGCTCTCGAATGATTTAGAACAACTTGTACCCTGCCTCTTTCGATTTCACTAATAGGGGCCCCGCCCCCAAAGCCCCAAAATTTAGGGGGAGAGGCGAGGCTGTAACTCTCGTTAAAATTATCGGATTGACTTCCGGTTTGGACGCTTTCAAGAGCTTTTACATGATGGACACAACCTTTACCTTGCCATTTGAATTTTTTTTCGTAGAGGCCCCCAGTGCCCCAAAATTTAGGGGGGAGGGGCCTCCAATTTTTTTCGCAGAAAAGAAGGTTGTGGTACATCAAAAGAAATCTCTTGATCTGCTGATTCAGAATATTTTTAGTTTTTGGAAATCCGACAATTTTTAAGGTCACAACGAGCGATTCAACATGGCCCCTGAATTTTTTTAAAACGGCCCCTAACTTGAGAGAGGGCCATTTTTTGAGAAAATGCCCGCGACAAACAATGCTTATTTTAGGTGGACAATCCATTTCTGAAATAAAAAAACACCCGTCCCATAAGAAAAAATCGAGAAACAGCAATTTGGCCCTTTTTTGGGGCCCAATTGGGCCCTTATAGAGACCGTTTTTCGGGGTCGGCAATATTTTCCCTGAATTCTTTGGGATCAATGAACATCGGAAAAGTTTCGTCAGAATTTCATTATCTTGCGCCGTTTTCGCTAAAAAGATAGTGGACGGGTGGTCTGAAACTTCCTGTATTTGTGCTGAGCCGGTCATTCGATGCATTCGGGTTGGGCCGGGCCAGGTCCGTCATTCGGTATGTGTGAGCGAGCGTGGGCCTATACTTTCGGCCGTTGGTTCTCTGGTCTGAATTTTGGAGTCAGGGTCTGGGTCAGGTTTGGGGGTGGAGAATCTTTTTATATGATTCTAATCGAGGCTATATGAATATGATGCCATTCACGGCAAATAATGTCAATACTTACAAAGAGCAGATGAATAATATATTGATATTGGTTATCAAAGATAATTAGGCGTATACCGTTTGAAATAACAGGAACATAACATAAATAACAGGAATACAAGTGGAGGAAAACAGGAGAGGACAATTCGCATACAGCTCTCAACAGGAGACATAATTTCTTTATGTGTTATCGTTTCTCTAAGTTGAAACCTAGGATACGGCGTCACCAGGGGGCAGAATCCAGTAAAAAGGCGATGTTCGCACTAAAAAACTCTGAAATCCACTCATTAATTCAGTGAAAGCTCTTAAAATTTCGATCTTAATTCGCCGGTGTTTTAACCAATAAGCAGAACTCACTGCAAAGTTTCAAGATCTCGTATTAATGCTTAATTTTCGAAGTAAAAGCAAATAAGTGAATTTCCTTAACGTTTTCATCTCATTTTGCGTGCAACCTGAAAAGTCTCGAGGAAAAATGTCAAAAAGATTGGCTGAATGGCAGTCGGTTCACCACTAATGAAGTAACCTGTGATTGGAGATTTTGTAACGCTTACAATTAGGTGAGTTACGCCTGTATGAAAAACACCGATGAATTTCTATACCGATTCACCAGCTATCGAAACGATTTTCGTTTCAGCGAACTGTAGGCGCGCACCTAGACCGAAAATCTTTAGCTTTCCAATTTTCATTCCATCAATTCAAAAGAAAAATCTTGCTTGCTACTAGAATTTTTGATTTTAAAGCGTTCCTCGATGAAAATCCAACGCTCAAATTGCAGTTTTTATTCCTTTTTATCACATGTAATATGAGAAATAACGATCATAAATTCCAAAGATTATCAATGTAGGTACCTACACATCTGTAACAGCTTTCATCTTAATTTCAACCGGTTCCACCGAAAATTCTTGAGCTCTAGAATTCTAGAACGTTCCCAAACGGACGATCTTTAAAATACGATAGTCCATAAATAACGCTTTTTGTTTCTTAACTAACGACTAAAAATAAAATTAATTTAGAGGTAGTTCCTGGAAAGGGGAAAGATAACTACGTCATAGATGTTGTTTTTGTACATAAAACTTTCAGAAGTACACCAATGCAGGAAAAGCTATTTGAATGAGAGCTAATTGTGACGAAGTTGATCGTGAGTGATGCATGGTGTAAACCGCTTAATGCATGCATCGAAGTAGGGGGAAAAAAAAAATCGCGGAGAAAAAAGGCGCACATGAAGTTTGATACATGGCAACTTGGTTACTCCCTCGCGAATGGGAACTGAGTGATTTAAATTCTAACCCACGAGAAAAGACTCGGGGATGAATAAAAAAATAAAAACAAAAAAATCAAATAAAATAAAATCCAGGAGCTCACTCCAGAGGAATAAATAAAAATATGAATCGAGTCAGTTCGGAAAACGCATCGGTACAGATAACGTAAGGGTATACTCGTGAGAAATCAATCCGAATCGTGTGTGTGAAACACATAAAACAGTCCCCAAAGATAGTATTGAGCTCGAAGTATGCATAAACAAGTGATAAAAGTAATTTCTTACAGTTCGTCGAATGTCGATACGATCAACTATGAAGTGAGCATAATCAACTTTAGGAATGTTTACTCCTTTGTCAACAGCGATTGATTTCGCCTTCATATCATCCCCGTCCTTGAAGTGTGCTTGCCTGTTCGCGATGGTTTAAAGATTCGAAACCGTAGATATTTCGGAATGCAAAAAATGAGTCGACACTTCTTCCTGATCAGTTAGTCTCTATGAGATCCGACGAAACACGCAATAGTCCTTTTCGAGATAGGTATACCTATTAGGATGACCAGAGTTTTGATAACCAATAACAGAATTCTCAATGCTTCACGATTGCATAGTCACAACTATTTCTTTTGCGATTTGAAGGAGTTAAGTACATAGTACATATTTGATGAAAGTGACAAAAAAGTTACCGTTGAGCGATGAGGAGACAAGCGATAAACTTAGAGATCTAGCTGTTTCCCGTCAGAAAACATTAAGTGCAAAACTACAGGGATCACTTGAAGATGGTCTAGGTTCGTCCTTTTGGTAAATTTGTTTTCCGATTTAAGATGTTAATTGAAGGGGTTAATGAAATGAAAATCAAAACTTTTGGGGAAATAGAATATCCCACAGAACACTCATTTCGCTTCAAGTAAATTCGGAATGAGACAAAAATATGTTAGATTCATGAACGAATTTGAAGGTTTTAGACGACTGACTGGCAGATTCGTCGTTCAATTTGCCAACATTCCGGCCTGCTCCCTTTTCCTCTTCGTCGCCACAGTGCTACCTGATTTTCAGGTCTTCCATGTCTTCGCCATTTGTTCTTACATCCGTGAAATCCTAAATAATCAGAAACCAGTCAGCAAGCTATGGGCTGGTGCGGCTAGATACTCCTTGTCGGTGTTTTTAGCGGCGAAGTGTGCAATAAGACAACTCAGCATTTTGTTCATTTAAACCCATACAAAAATTTAAATTCGAAGAAGTTATTCGCCGCACTCCCTATCGTTTGGTCTTTTCCATGCGGTTAATTTGACAAACTGTCTACAGTTCCATTGAAAATGATTAAATTCCCCGACCAATTAAATGTCAAATTAGTGACCCAGTTCTCCAATAAAAATGATTAGTCTGACCGACAACTTGACAGAATAGCCTCAGGCTAATCAGTCTGGTATCAGATTATTCTATGATGTTAGACTTAAGATCGAAATATCGGAACGATGCGAAGGGTATCTACGCAAAGTATTTCGATTTTCGGATGCATCGATCCATTATTAATAACAAAACAAAATAAAAAATGCATCGAAGTGTATTTAATTTTTAAAATTATCAAAGATTCGACCAGATTCGATTTGAGCTGACCGAATATACAAGGACGATTAATGAGCGAGCTTATACGTATTTTTAAAAGTTACGTAGGTATGCTGGAATTCGGTCGCGAATATTGCTAATAATATCGCCAGGAAGAGAGATTTTGTCACTTTTTGAAGCAGCTGCCACCAAGTCCAGGTGAAGTCAAAAACACTCCGGCGTCTTCAAACATTATAGACTAGTCAGTAATCCTAGATTAATAGCTGAAAGATCCTTGGGCGTAGCTTACATTAGTAAATTCCAATTCATTTTTGTGTATGTTCTCAGACGGGTGAGAGACTGAAGTCTTGGATATTTTTCTTCGGAATGCCGATCAGTCTAGTGAATCCATTCATCTATGGATTATGCAGGCTTCGAAGACCCACATTCAGGAATCAGTTCAACAGTAGTGGCAGGTGCGTAAATTATGTGTGCGTGTGTGTAAATTATACAGGGTGCTCCAAAAGTCCAAGCCCCCCAGATATTTTATAACAGTTGCATATATAGTCGAATGAAATTGTGCAGATTGTCTTACATGAATATGAAATTATATTGATGAACAATGAACATTGAACAACTTTCTTCGAAACTTGGAGAACTAAAGACTAAGTTCTCTGCCTTTCGCAACATTGAGCGATATGGACCTACGATTTGCGCCAAAAGTCTTGAAATTTCCGTTCTTTTATAATTATGAAATAAAAATGGGAGTCACTATTTGAAAATGTCGAATTACGGAGGGGTAACTACCCCTAGTACCGACCTAAATAACAAGCCCCGACAATTTTAAAATGCCTGAAAGTAGTTAAAATTCATGGAAGATTCCCTCCCCAAATTTCATTTGACCGTTAAAAAATATCGGAAGGGGAAAGGGGACTTGTCGTTGGACTTCTGCATCACCCTGTATAAATGAAAATAATAAGGCGGAGCCGGTTAGATCTGTTTGAGCCAGCGCGAGAAGTTTGAATTTGAAGAATGCCAAAAACAGGTCAGCAATAAGAGGAAACTGGGATTTGGACCTATTTCCGTCATAGAGGTTACGCAATATCTAATTGAATTGAACGCAGAGAAATTCGGTTTGATAATAAAATGAAAAATGAGATCTGAAGGGAAAATGTTTGGCGCGACCTTTCCAAAGCACATTCTCAAAATACATACATATACAATGCTTTGAATACGACCGAGAAATTGAACGAGTTATTTTGTTCTTTGATTGCGCTTAACAATGGATGTGAACGTCAGCAAGTGACACCCAGTCGATTACTCGATTGACACTTACTACATAGTCTGCGGTTTTAGTAAATCTATAAACAGATTGCCAAGAATCGATTGCCAGTTTTGACTCCAAGCGATCACCGATTGAATGAAGTTCCCTCGTGAGAGCATTTTCAAATGGAAATAACGACATAAAAATTGAAAAACGAATGCGACTTTTTGCCGATGATACGGAGTCTCGGCATTTCAAATAGATGACGAGTAAGTATTTTTGAACCAGGTTCAGCAGAGGATTCACCAACATAAATGAAATGAATCCTATTTTTTGACAAGTTTCTAGGTAAAGCTGTTTCTTACTTTTTTCTGTATTCGTTCAATTTTTGCATTATTTGTTGTATACATACACTTAGTGCTGCCATATTTGAGATTAAAAGCCGTATAGGTTACATTGAGTCTTACGAAAAAAAGGTACATGTTCATTTGGAAACACTGGTTGAGTTACGTTGAATGAAAAGAGAGACAACCAATTCTAAGGCAAACATAAATCTATTTATCGAAAATTATTAGGTATACCTACCTCGGCCCTACGGCCACTTCTAGTCCTTTTTTCAGTCCTTCTATTTTTTTTTATTTTTTTTTATTTTTTTTTTACTGATTTGCTCCTCACCCAGTTCATAAATCGGGCTCGGACGAGCGTGAAATTGTAAAAAAAAAAAAAAAAAAAAAAAAAAAAAAAAAAATAATAAAAAACAAGCAGATAGTTCTGACACTACAGTGTCAGAGAAGGCGCACCTTGAGCAAATTTGGTCCTCATGAGTCAAATTCCATTTCCACCAACTCAAAAATAATGTGTCCAGCAAAAAACCGGGTCCGAACCTGGATGCGGCGAGTGGGTAGGGGTTAGGACCACTACATACGATCTTATATGGGACAAACCCTTCGAATATTCCACCACCTCAAAAAAAAGGGTCCAGCAAAATTGAGGGTCCGAACCTGTGTGCGGCGAGTGGGTGGGGGGGGTGTAGAACCCCTACAGACAATCTTAGAACAATCCTTTCAAATTTTCCACCATCTCAAAAAAAGTTTACAGCAAAAGTTCAAGTTCGAACCTGTATGCGGACAATCTCAAACCCTTCGAATTTTCCAACATCTAAAAAAAATTGTCCAGCAAAAGTTAGGGTCCAAACCTGTGTGCGGCGAGTGCAGGAGGGGGGAGAACCACTACAGACAATCTTAGGACAATCCCTTCGAATTTTCTAACAACTCAAAAAAATTGTCCAGCAAAAGTTTGGGTCCGAACCTGTGTGCGGCGAGTGGAGGAGGGAGGGAATGTAGAACCGCTACGGACAATCTTAGAACAAATCTTTGAATTTTCCAACAACTCAAAAAAAATTGTCCAGCAAAAGTTTGGGTCCGAACCTGTGTGCGGCGAGTGTAGGAGGGGGGAGAGCCACTACGGACAATCTTAGGACAATCCCTTCGAATTTTCTAACAACTCAAACGGTGACATTACACAGGACATCGTTCGATATAATTTTGATTGTAAATTGGACACATGTATACTAAACAGACCTACCAGAATTTCGACGTTGCCATTTAATATTGTCTTTTTAACTCCCTTTAAAATAATCGGATGCATAAAATTGCTTGATATTTTCAGGACCAAGATTTAAGGTAGAGAAGAAAAGTTCCTTAAAGTTTCAAAAAATTCTTTGCAATAGGTAATTTTACAATAATATTAAAGTCAATTGAACTTGGCAACGTCTAAAGTCGAGTAGGCTTGTTTAGTATAAATGAGTCCAATTAATCATTCGTGATCTTTCATGATTTATGTTGGGGGTGAAAAGATGATTTATGGAGGTACCTACGTGGAACCCAACGGTGCAGTAAATTTTGAGAAAACTGGCAATTCACAAACTTGAAATTACATTCGAAAATTTGGATCAAATTTCGTATGGATAACTCCACGAGATTCGAGATAGGACATTTGTTTGGACCGATTTTGATAGAATCGTCATCACTACATTGGTCTATTGCATCTGTTTGGTACCAATGTAGGGGGAAGAAAGTCAGGTTAGGCGTCACACGGCGTCGGCCAGTCTGACCCACTCACGCTGAGGCTCGACAGTCGACACCAGAGTTGGCACTATCGGATAAATATCAGATTTTTCCCCATTTGACTTAATTTAAAAGTTCGTAATTTATACGAAAATGCGACAACGTTGCCTGATGACACTGCCGATACCACTGATCCACACCTGGGTCCGCCCGTTTAGTACTATAGTAGTCTTTCGGGGCTTGAACTCTTCATGCGCAGTCCGCCGGCATTATACATATACATCACACCGTATAAATGACAGATTGATATAATCTCTTTCATTTAACAATCATTTAAAAATTAAAAGTCGTCAAGTTCAACTGATTTGTATCTACGACATATACCGTACTTTCCACCGTAGTTTTAATGTCCCCAAAAAATGAAATAAACATGATGATAATGAATTCGAGTTTAAGGCGGACCAGTGGCGGCTCGTAAACGTCAGCATTAGCGAGGCAACAAAAGCAAAGACCTTTAAGTACCGGGTGTCAGGTTGGGCTGGGGGGCAAAGGCGGACTGGCCCACTGGGCTTTCTTTTCGTGGGATGCGGCCCACTTTGGTTTGGCCTAGCCGTGAGAGGAATAAAGGAGGGAAAGAAAGGAAGGAATAAAAAGAGGAGAAAAATGAGCAATAAAGAAAAGGATGGATGACATCAAAGAAAAGATCAGCTTTGTTAGAGCCGGGGCCGTGTGGTCCGATCTGGAAGGGGGGGGGGTCATAAGTTGACCACGTTACGTCGACCACGTAACGTCGACGCACAGTTCCCAGTATCTGATTCAAATACTTCTACCGGAAGATCCCGCAATTCCAGCGGGAAATCGTGACGTGATTTTATGGGTGCGCCTCTTCATTTTTTACGGTAGACTAAAACGGCACAGTTGCGTACGAATATAGTTATACATATATAATTATTTTCTAGGGCCCCTTTAATGAGCGCGATTTTTGTCGCCCGTGTCGCGACGGGAAGAAGTCACGAGTTTTCTAACTGCACTGAAGCAAATGCGTACGTTTGTGCAGAACGCTGCGAAAAACCGATCACGGCGCGGCGGAGTTTTCTAAAACTTGTGTCGTGCCATCAAGTTAGAAAACGCCGCGTCGCCTGTTGATAAATGTACGGCACCAAATGAATCCGTTTACGCAAGTCGCGCAGCAGCCAAGCCGTCAGACCTTTTTCCAACAATTTGAATGGATTTTATCAGTCTAGAACAAGTTGCTGATTTGGACAGGAAGTACTATCCTCTTCCTTCGTTTGTTTGTATGGCTAAGGTTCAGGTTTTGGGCTGAACGCAAAATGGCAAAAGCGCTTTTAGTTACTCGCGACGTTTATTAATAGTAAATTTCGCTTATTTTTCGATTTCCTCAAAGGTACAACCGGCACATTATCTCATACTCACATAATACTAAATAATTGTTTTACAATCTTGAAATCTGTCGAAATATTGAAATATTTTTGAAAAAGGCTCCAAAACACGCGCTTTGATGTCACTACTACACAAAATAGTGTGCCGCGCACAACAAAATAAAAAGCTTGACTTCTTGCCGTCGCGCAGTGGAGCGAGTCAATGGGATAGGTCGGGCATGGCGAAATGCGTACAAATGTATTTGTTAATACGCAACGTTTACGCTTGAAAGTAATTTCATTGGTTTTATTGTAAAATTTCCTACGCAGAATCACACTTAAGAGTTTGTTTTTCTTACTGTAAAAACATGCAAATTTGCAATTTTAGTCATATATTCTATGTCCAACCTTTCCCATTGACTCGTTCCACTATGCGTCGTGTCACGGGCAACAAAAATCGCGCGCATAGTAGGGGTCTATACGTCTAAGAACTCACAACTAACGCTATTCGATTCAAGTACTACACCCTAAACTTCCTTCAATTCGATCGATTATCTTACTTTTATGGATGCTCCTTCATTGTTAAAGATAGACTGACATGGTCCACGCGCGTGAGAATGCTTCACTCCTTTCCAACCCACAACTAACGCTATCCACTGCAAATACGCCTCCCAAAACCTCTCGCAGTTCGACGAATGAAAATTGTGTCACACTTTCTTGAGATTAGACCAAAACAAGCAACAAAAAAAAAAACAGAAGTACAAAAATAAAGAAAACTAACAATCTTCAATAATTAATTACGATGTCGCATCAATAATCCAAAGAGGCAGTCTAAATACTGCAAAAAGGCAGAAGGTTAAGGCATCTACAAATAAACTTTGTCTTCGAAATATGGTTTAGAGCGGCACTTTTTACCGTGAGGTCATCATTATAATTAAGAAGGGGCCACTTTCCATTTCTGGAGGGGGGGGGAGGTTTGGTTGTGGTGGTTGTTTCCACTTTTTCTCAATCGCGGCCAGTGTGCACATGTACAGTGTGCATCCAGGTCCGATTTTCGGCTCCAATCGTACGATTCTAGAGAGTTTTCGACGTGATTTTATGGATAGCTGACGTTTCCTTTCATTCCCTCCTGTGAATCTAGTGAGACACAGCCTCATTTGCCTCACTCAGCGAGCCACCACTGCGGCAGACTCCATTTGAATCCAATCCGAGTTGACAAGTCTTTGTTGACATATTGGACTCGTTAAAAAGTATGTTGTTATTTTATTTGATAGCATGAAAATCAAACAAGAGGTTGGAGAAAATGGTGCGGAAAATTACACGGTATGACACTTTCACCGATTTTTTTCCATCCTACTTTGATCTACAACAGATTTTCGACACAAGCATGTTCAACTCGTATTAGGACTTAGACAAAAAATTGCAATTACCTAATTCTAAATTTTGGATGTAAAAGCTACAGGGGTACACATAACCGAGGATTTGATATTTCCTACAAAAACTCTCAGCTCACAAGAAATTTCCAACTGTTTCAGATCCTGGACCAGCTATAATCAAACGACAAAGCCACAGGCAAATCATTCTTTGGCATCCATTGATTTGAAAAAATCTCTTTTAGCAGGCAGCGTTGTTTAGATGGTCAAAGTACAGGCAAAATGTTGGACAAAATTTTGCTAATACTAACTGAGGCTCTTAGACTCTTCAAAGCTTCCAGGAAACAACCAACTATGCTGATGACTATTGTGAATTGGTTTCTCACCTTTTCTTTATTACTCAAGATACCTGATTGTCCATGGATGCATTTCTGTGGACACTATTAACATTTAGCTACGTGACCTCTGATCTCTGATAGGCCTCTGCTGACAGAGATATGTCTATTCATCAGAAACCTATTGGGGCAAGACTGGCTTAATTTGAATTTAATTTTAATTTTAAACTGCCAGACTGTTTTTATTGTAATTATGTTGTAAATATGACAGCGTGTACATAAATAAACAAAAAAAGTAAACATGATAAGTGCAAATATTTATTGGCTCTGATTCGATTCCATCCCTTCAATTTACAGAAATTAAGCTTGATTTTATTGACGCGTTGCTTTCTTTTCTTGGACTATTTAAAGTCATCTCAACAAGTCTAATTAGACGGTTATTACCAAAGAATACTTTGATCAGAAAGGAAACTGATTAATTTTGAATCATTTTTTACCTCGAGTTATCTTCTGGTCCACCGTGTTGGAAAGAGAGCATTCCTGGCAATCTTTACAAAAATGAGGGAAGAGATAGTACGCAAATTGAAATACGCCGCAGAGCAAAGTACCCTGCATGGAAAGTTGAGGGCAGAAGGATATTTAATTAAGCAGCCTAATCTTGAAAAAAGAAATTGATTTCAAACATTAACAATAATAATTTGTTGAGAGCTTTTTCCTCGTCGATACTTTTAAAGTTTCTAAAAAGAGTCACAAAACTATACGGAGGAAGGCAAAAGCTTCGAACGCAGATAGAATTCAAAAATAGTTTATTCGTTAAAATAATCAAGAGTATTTTTTTTTTTTTTTTTTTAAATCACAAACAATTCACAAAAATGTGATTCACACAGGTATACCTACAGTAAAAACAGTGAGTCGAAAACTAACAATAAAAGAGAAAAAGAAAGAAAAGCTTGAAAATGTCAGTTCATCATTTATGAAACTTTTTCCTTAAATGCAATTTACTCCTGCGCTGAAACTTTAATTAGCTTCAAAAATAACTTTATTTAAACGCTGAAATATGTGGGGTAAACAGAGAAAGAACTATGATACGTACAGAGTCATTATTTATTGTACTATTATTTTCTGTAAACTTCACTTATTTAGGCCGTATTTCTTTAGGGATTTTTCCTAAATGCAGCAAAAAATATATGCTAGTTAAAATAATTTAGGAAATTGGGAAGTAATGAGGAGTCAGAAAAAATTATTCATCACCCCAGCAAAAATAATTCATGTGTTAGTTGGTTCAAATAATAATATGTCAGCTAACACCAATCAAAATGTATGAAAAAAAAAAATACAATAAAACTAAAGGATAAAATAAAACATTTTCAATCGAGAATGTTTAAAGCATTTTTCAACAAACAGAATCACAAGAGATAAAAATAATACAAGGGAAAGAGGAATAATTTAACCGGTCTGCTAAACTAAATTATTTGAGTAAATCTAAAATATTTATAACATCTATCACAGCTTCTCCTTACCAAACAAAAAATTAAAATTAGAGGTGCAGCTTGTCTTTGGACTAATCAACTGAAAGCTTTTTTCAAAAACTTAGCATTAGGTTAACTTGGCATCGGCTCAGATCTGCTGCCAATCACTCATGATATCAAAAGTTGGACATCAATAATTTTTGTCTTTTCTCATACTATCATACTCTAAAAACACTACTTCTCGAAATGTTGATAGAAACAGACAGTGCTAAGTAATAACAGAGTAGTAAAAGATAAAATGGGAAACAAAAATCAAGATGCTTAGCAGGAACCGAAAAAAGATGTAAGGTTGATTAATGAGAGAAAAACTACAAAGAACAAGTTTCTTCGATAAGAGCTAGTTTTTAAAACAGTAAAATATTTGTGCAAAATTGTATTTTCTTTCTATTTTCACAAGAATTTGGTCAACAAAGATTATTACGAACGTACACTGAGCTTATTCGGGTCGATTTTAGCATGAATGCGTCCGCGGTTGATTCAAGGATAAAAGTGGGTGTCAGCCAATCAGCGTGCAATGAACCTTGCGTAAAAAAGCTGGCCTGGTGTCGAAACCCACTTTTCTAGCTGTCAACACTGGGTCAGCTACCTGACACAAGGTTTAATGCGATGCTAAAATCGGCCCTTATGGTATCAGACATATTTTTTCCAAGAGAACGAAAAAAAAAAGAAAAGGCGATCAACAAAAGAAAAATGAGTAGAGAATAAAAAAAAATGATAGATTAATACATCAAATGAGCAAATAATCTGTCAAACTAAGATTGGCGGATCCAGCAATGTGGCAGCCATGCATTCTTCCCATTTTAACTAATGAGTAACAATCAATTCTTAAGGGGGCCATTGCCTTTTTACTAATTGATTGTTCTCATACATTCAAATGGAAAGAACCCACAGTTGTCAGATTGCTGGAACCACCTTCGCAAACAAACAATGAAAAATGCTGAAACTTAATCATTCTCACTTCTCAAACTAGTTTAAATTTTAAATATGTGCTTTTCAGAGACAGTATTTACTGGTATACTTAATATAGATTAAAATGGTCGAGTTTTCAAGTAAAATTTATACACAATTTGAACCCAGGTATACCCTTTTCAGTTTTTAAGCCGATAATAAGCTAAATTGGCCATATTACAACATTAAAGCTTTAAAAAGGTAGCATACGCTATAATTACAATGATTCCTTCATCAGGCTGAAAGAGTTCAAATACAGCTACCAACAAATATCTTAGAGAAAACAAGACAGTAATACACAGTAATAAACTTTAAAGTTAAAAAGTTATAAAAAATAGAAACTGATTTTGATTTTGAGCACCTCTAACTTATTATACACAAAAATAAATCTACCAGGATGAGAAAAACAACTAAGTAAAGCTTAGAAACAATGCCTACGGCATAATTCACAGAAATAGAGGAAAAACTAAATTTTCCAAACAACTAAGAAACAAACAAACATAAGCAATGCAACTGATCACTCTCAGTGCACTTACTTAACTTTAACCAAAATATCAAGTGACTAGCATTTAAAAAACTAAAATATAGAAAAATTGATTATAAAAGGTTATAAGCCATTTTGAAACAAACAAAAAAACACTGGGATTTGAGGATAAAGACAGAGGCTGAGTTCTGTTTATTACACTGAAACTTCAGATATTTTGTTGGAAGACTTAGAAAAGTGCGATTAAAGCATGTGGTCAATTGATACTGATAGTTCACCGAGATTTTAAAGTAAGACGGATTAACACTTAATGCACTGGGATAAGTGTGCTCCGAATTTGTCTTAAATTAATAATATCCTAGAAAAACAGACATAAATCATCATGGTGGAGATACGTAAAATATAGGATGGTGTATTTTTATTTTCAATGAAACAAATTAAATAGAGCACCAATTCTAAAAGAATACATAATTTGAGTTTGAAAAAAAGTTCTATTTCAGCTGTTATTGACTGTCTTTTGATTTTTATGAGTTTTTAATTTTTGAGTCTTTTTCATGTTACAGTGAGCTAAATGGGTCTCTCCACCCGTGAATTTAAAAGCGCGAATTGACTGCTTGAGCCAATGGGCTTCTTTGTTGCCGATATATCAGACTCGACCTATCAACTGCAAGGCAGCTCATTGGCTCAATCAGTTTATTCGCGCTTTTAAATTCGCAGGTGGAGTGACCCCTTAAGTGATCATCTTCTGATCAAAGATTACAGATTTGATAAGTAAATATTATCTTAAGGTCTACATCTCATCTTAATAATACATCAAAGTATGGATTCAGAGATCAATTTAACCAATAGAATAGAGCACATCGCTTGAGGCATCTTTGATATGATAGAAATTTTAAATAATTCAAAAGAATTAAAGGCATTATGTTACCTGGTAAAAAACAATCTTGTGATCTCACCGTGACCTCATCAAGATTTTGTTACATTGCAAAAGAGACACAGCTAAAAAACTTAACACAGGGATAAACAAGATTTTAAAACTCCCAATTCGATTTGGAATAATAGTTATCTGATTCGGTCTCTTTATTATGTAAACCATTGTATTAGAATAAAAGATTTGAGAACCGAAATCTACCTTTCAGCTGTGCCACTGTAAGTAAAATAAAAAAACATGCAGTTTGGTCATCTAAAGAAAGTCTCTGAATAAGGGTTTGCTTTCATTTAAATTTCATGCTACTTCCAGAGAAATAATATCAGAATCTTCTTAGACCTTGGCAGGCTTTCAAAATAACGTAGACAGCAACGACTTCTGAAGAAAGCCGAGAGAGTTACATTCGATTAATCATTAAATCATAATTGAGGCGTTCTCCAGAGAAAGAGCCCATAAAACATTAGGTGCGCCCCCTTGACAATTTATCATTAAGTATGGTTAGATTTGAATTTTTAGAGGAGAGAATACCCATTGTTTCAAGGACTCTTCTTCTGAAGAACAACTTAATTATAGAAAAAGATCTTCTCTATCATTTCATCTACTTTGTAACCAGCTGGAGTTCAAGGCCCTAATCTGTATACAGGGTGTTGAAAAACTGTTCCCGAATATGTCAGGGGCGGATTCTACAGGTCAAAATAAGACTTTTTTATCCTACAAACATGTGTCCGAAAATGCCCTCCTTTTGAGCTACAGCCCCCCAAAGTTTTAAAAAATTTACGGTTTTTTTGGAATAGCGACCATTATTATGAATCAAATGTCTTAAAAATTGGTGTACCGTGGTAATTTTACGTGTAAAGTCCATTAATGACCTCAAAAAATTCAGAAATTGAGTCTGACTGTACTTTTCACGCAATCTCGTACCTTTAACGGCACGAATTTTATGTTACGGATTAAAAATGTGAAGAATAATTACGGAAATCAGATGCGAAAAACCCTTGGAAAGATTTTTGGTCCTCTTTGTTTCTTTCGATACGACGCGTTTTAAGCGAGATAATCGCTGCACAGCGCTTTTACCATGAAAAGCGGCAGTGAGTATACAACCCGCCTCTCCACTGCTTCTTTGGGCCGGCCGCTATGGTAAAAGCGCTGACTTTTCCACATTGTGCAGCGATTATCTCCCTTAAAACGCGTAGCATCGAAAGAAACAAAGAGGACCAAAAATCTTTCTAGGGGTTTTTCGCATCTGATTTCGGTAATTATTCTTCACATTTTTTATCCGTAACATAAAATTCGTGCCGTTAAAGGTACGAGATAGCGTGAAAAGTACAGTCAGACTCAATATCTGAATTTCTCGAGGTCATTAAGGGATCTTATACGTAAAATTACCATGGTACACCAATTTTCAAGACATTTGGTTCATAATAGTGGTCGCTATTCCAAAAGAACCATCAAATTTTTAAAACTTTGGGGGGGCTGTAGCTCGAAAGGGGGGCATTTTCGGACACCATGTTGACATGAAAAAAAGTCTTATTTTGACCTGTAGAATCTGCCCCTGAAATATTCGGGAACATGTTTTCAACACCCTGTACATTATATGTACTAGCGGAGACAGAGATACTTGGCCAGGGTATGCAATGCACAATGCACAGTATACCATTCAACACATGTATTACGTGCGTTGCGTATTGCATACTCTGGCCAGGTATCTTTGTCTCCGCTAGTACATGGGACAACCCTGACACGCAGTTGGAGACTGAAAACAGTCCTAAAAGCTATACTTTCGGGGGGGGGGGGTGTTCACCAACACCAACACTCATGTCAAAAACTTGTGCTTTGTCACAAGTATTGTACTGGTGCTCCCAACGCATTTCATGCCCACTTTGTGCAGAAGGCGCATAACTTGCTCACTCCAAACTAATCTTTGATTAAGCACTACATTATTCTTAAAAATCCTTAAAACAGCTTTGTAGAAACAAAAATTTTCACCATGGAGGCGATATACCCATGACACGATACTTCTTTTTTGTGGTGCCATTATTATAAAGTGAGTCTAAAACATTTTGGGCGTGAGACTTCTTTAAAATCTTCAGATTTGCATTAATTTTAGAGGAGATCTAAATTTTTACTTCACTACCTACACCCTTCTATCCTGTAGCTCTAGTTCTCTGAGTTTGAAAAAGACGAACAAATAAAAATACAAATTTAGTGACTTTTCTCAAACATCCTTCCCAAGATGAAAAACGTCACAAACAGAGTGTACGTATCAAAGGCTGTAGTGTTAACTGAAAGTGCAATTTAAAAACTCAAAACTCTTTATAGGGGGAAAGAGAAATTTGTGCAAGATACTTTCAATAGAAAGCCATACTACATGAAATGAAACTTGTTGTATCAAAACTTGCAAAGTCAGATCTAAAAACGTGAAGCTTCTATCATAATTTCATCTTCTTCAGGTAGGAGTATGAAAATACTCATTTCCATAAAAACTCCGATCTTGTACTAATCCTGCACAAAAATTTCAAAGTCAATGCCCGAAAAAATCCCCATTAATGAACGAAGAATTCTAAATCTTGCACTTGTTTACACCTGTAGAGCAAAAGAGGGTACCGCAGATGTCCGAAACGAAGTCAATGCAACGTCCATACCCATGAATGTCCTAGAATGTTATGAGAACAAATTAAATTAACGCCTGAAAAAGATAAATAAAACACCTATTGGATTTTAAGTTAATTACCTAAACGTAGTAAAAAACATACCCACAAAATTGCAAAACAGGGTAGAATCACTTGTAGATGTTTTTTTTTTTTTTGGGGGTAATCAGAGATCTTAATATCCATTTGAAGTTTGTAATTTATCCTCATCTGACTTTAACTTTAAACGTCTTCATGAAGTCCAAAAACAATAATAGAAATGGATATTGCATTCACTTTATTTTAGACATCGGGACAGTCTATCTTTAGCTCAACTGGCTCAAAAAAGAGAGGTCTTTATGACATCCTTTGGTCATTCATGGGGTTATTTTTGGACAGTAATTTTTTTCGTTTTTCTGAGGTTTTGGGAAGATTGAAAAGATGAAATAGATTTTGCAAGTTTCAATGCTAAATGCTTCATATGAGTTGATAGAAAGAGGGATGCAGTGAGCAGAAACTACAAAAAACTTACACCAGAGCACAGGCAAAACTGAGCACTTTGCAGGAGCTCTATTAGGAGCATGCTGTCAAAGTAAAGACTAAAGGTACTTTGGTACTTTAAAACATATACATCACTACTTCTCAATATTTGATTTGCTGATATTTTCACTTGCAGAGGAGCATTCTTCAGAGGAAATTTCATCATCTTTCTCAGAATCGCTTTCTTCAGTTATATCTTCCGTAGGTATCACTTGAAAGTCGTTGACTTCAGTTTTTCTTGTAACAGTGACAAAGCCATTTTCTTCTGAGGTCACAAATTCTATTGAGTCGGAATTATTAGATTCGTTCTCGTTAGAATGTGATTCTGTGGATTCTTCCTCAGCAGTCCTTCCCTCCGTTCCCGAGTTCCCTGTCCGTAGCAACGGACTATCAAAGAGGTGTGATTGTCCTCCCTCAATCTCAAGAGGAGCATTGGGCGATAACACAGAATTCTTATCACCTTCTGCGCTGTCGCGAACCATGGGATCGGACAATTTTTGGGGATATTTTTCGAAATCAGAAGTGTTCAGATTTTTTGAATCAGAAAATTCTACAGCTTCAACTTTTTCAGGTGTTGTGAGATCCAAAAATTCTGCAGCAGTCATGGGTAAAGTTGTTCCGTCATAGATTGCTGATTGTGTCCTGTGCTCAAGGGATAGAAGTTCCTCTGATGCTGCTTTATCTTCACTATTATTGCTAAGCTCAGCTTCATCACTGTCCGTTAAAGCTAGATTTTCTGTTGTATTATTTTCAGTTAAAGCCAGACTTGTATCTTCTCCAACTGAGAGTTTACTGGGTCTCTTTGATAAGAAATGAGTGCCCACAAAATGATGAACACCGACGAGAATAAAAACCAGTGCGACAATGTATTGAAGAAAGTATATTGTATGCTGGCAGAAGATGAAGCACAAGCAGGCCAAAATGTAGATTATATAACTGATTTCTCGATAGAAGTGTCTGAAATACCACAGATATGAAAACGTTTCAAACATAAGATTTTAAGACTTTTGAAAAGTACTTCATGAAATGTTTAGAATAAAATCATTAAAAGCAATTGAAAAATTGCGAAAATAAACTTAATAAGGGATCATTTGAATACATTATAAAATACGGCACAAGAAAATCCCAAGTACTTTTTAGACGGGGCCACATTTTTAAATACTTCGGCAATTGCCTAGCGCAGCAAAACTTTGGGGGCGGCAAATTTACAGTATTTATTTTCTTTTTAAAACATGAAGAAAGAAAAATTCATTCCTCAATGTACCTCAAATGTATGGTTCTTTGGTATACTGAGTATTAATCCATTTCAGCGAGCATATTCAAGAAAATTTATCTTGAAAGGGGGGGGCAAGGTTCAGTTTTATATCTTGCAGCGTTTTTAATATTGCATTCAAGTATGTGAGCCTAGAAGCAAAGGAAATCCACCTCGAATGGGGAACTTTAAAAATAATAATAAAAAAAAATCTACCTTGGACAAGGCACATCCAGCTAGTTCTTTGGTGAACAAAATTCGATTGAATTTATAAGAAAAGATGGCTTGAAATAGCACCCAGAGAAGCTTTAAATTTCGAAATCTTCCAGGGTTGGGCCCCTATACCGCCCTTCAAAGGGGGATGCCTCCCGACCACCCATTCACCAGCAAGGGCGGACGGATCTTTCATTGCCAACAGCGTCAGGGGAGGTAAATAGGGCCCTGTTTTTAGATGTTCTTTATCGATAATCTCAAGGTCCTAAGGCTTCAAAAGAATAGGAATGTGAAAACGAAAAATCAGAGACCTGATAAAATCAAACAAATATTACCAGGGGTGTGTGGCTCCGCATATTTAGAGTCCAAATCCTAATAGGGTCTGAGTCGGGATTCAAACATTATGTTTGGATTCCAAATTATTGAATCTTTCAATTTTTTTTTCTTCTTGCATAAAGAGCGGTGACTCCGCCGAACACAGGTTATCTCTTGGCATCTGTGTTCTGTTCTGTGTTCTTACTTTTTTTTTTTTTTTTTACTTGGCCGGGGGCTACCACCCCTTATGATCTAACCGTCAGTGCGAAGAAGCTTTGTGCTGAGTTCCGCAAATCCAGCAACAAGTGCAAGCTTAGCCATGAAAACAAAGGCCCAAAATGATGGAGTTCAGACTTCAATTATTAATAGTTATTTTGAACCATCCACAAAGAAGAAAAGCACTGATTTAATAAATAGTCCACAAAATGTATTTGTCCTCCTTCCATGTATTCATCTCTTTTCACACTAAAGAACACAGTATCCTTGTGTTTATTGACAATTTAAGACACCTCTGTTCTACAGTTACAAGTCCATTATCTCTACTTAAATTGAAGTTTGTAATCATGAAAGAAAAAAAAAAAAAAAAAAAAAACAAGAGCGCGAATCTTTAAAATAACTGCTCTTGCATTTCTCGGTTTTGAAAAAAATTGGCTTTAAGATTCAGATTCAGATTTGAAATAAAAGGCTTGGATTTGCAGTTCGCACACACCTACATAATACCAGAGAGATTTTAGCCTCTGATAAAACCAAAGAAAAGAGTGAACTGGAAACAATACAGAAAGAAATATTTGAGTGATTACATCCTTCAAATATTTGAGTCATTAATTGCATCTTTTAAAAACAAATGAAAACATGAATTGAAATGGAATAATGGATAAATCTAAGAGATATGAATGATAAGATGGATGAAAAAATAAATAAATGGGTAAAATAACTTTGAACTTACAATTCAGGATTGGGACATGAATCCGGCCAAATTAAAGCAGCACAAAAACTTAAAACTAGACCAGGCAGAAATGAGGGGTCCGGCTGTAAATGAGAATTGTACCTGAAATTGGAAGAAAACAATATTCAACAGAGAGCAATCAGGGAATGATTGATATCACACATATTTCATGAAAATACAATAATATGGTTAAGAAATTAAAGCTTTAGCAATAAAATTAACAAACATAAAGGCAGGAGCAGACCGCTTTTGAAAAGTTTTGGAATCTGCATACAAATTGGGGGCCCCAAGCAACTTGGAAACCCCCTTCCCTTATGGGCCCCAAATAAAGATAAGTCAGACAGCTCCTTAAGGCCCATGTTAAATCAGTTTAAGGCTTCTAGAGATCTCTTCCCAAGAATGATTTAAACCTGAGTGCCACATTAATCTCTCGGCCAGTTTGCATGAAAACAGTAAGTAGAAAGAAACAGAATGAGAAATAAAATGAATATGCCGAAACATGCATATTTAACAATTTCTTAAATATGTGGATGCTTTTTGACCTGGAATGTCTATCATCATGGACTAAAATAAACTAGAGAAACATTACAAATCAGAAGAAATCCAGGTGCATTAGGGATAACAACAAACAAATAGGATACTAGAACTATGTAGATTAAATAATAATAGAAAGAGCCCCTTAGGCCACTGTTATTTGCAAGGAAACCAAGCTGTATTTAAAATGACCTAGAATGTTCACAGTAAACTGGAGAAATTTTATAAGTAAGGAGAAATCCATTCGCATTAGGGATATCAACAAAAACACAGGATACTAAAATTTTGTAGATTGTATTAACCCTTACCGCTCGTGTGTCAAGTCCCACTCGACAAAATTGTTCGACGTTGCTTTTGTGTGTCCAGCACAGCTTGATAAACTCCGTTCTAACTCCCGTGTTTTTTTTTGTTTTTTTTTTTTTCGGGCAACATGTAATTTTGGGAAATGTTTACAGCGCTTTAACATCTTAGTGGCAGTATGTCGAACAAATAGTTCATGCTTGGTTTTCATTTCTGCCGGTAAAGCGCGAAATGCACGCTACAACGCTGATTTTAAACCAGGTTTCCCTGATTTAAATAGGAACCGAGCGAAGTGAACGAGCAAATTAATTCAAGCGGCAAGGGTTAATGATAGAAAGAGCCCTTTAAGGTCATCTTCGTTTGAAAGGAAACTAAGTTGTACTTGAGTTTTAAATTTTCAACAAAAAAGGGAAATGCGAATCCAATTTAATTTAGGTTCTTAACTAGATGTAAAAAAAGTTGACCAGAACTGCTCCTGAGTGGAACGACTCTATTGATAGGGTAGGTGTAAGGGTGGGATTAAAACTACTTCATTGCACTTACTTATAATTGCGAGCCCAAACAAGAGTGGAGGGCACATTTAAAATTGATACGGCAGTCCACAGTAAGAAAAGAACAAAATGGAAGTGAAGGGGGGTCAGATCATTCGAGTCATCATCAGTTGAAGGAGGCATGTTTTTCCGCCACATATCACTGATTTCTGCGTTTGATTTCCAACTCAATCTTTGCTTCAGTTGATTTTTGATGATGCGGAATGGGTAATAGATGTAATAATTCAGGAAATCTTCATAGAGAGAGCATAGCTGAAAACAAATGGGAATAAGTATGGAATAATAAAAAGAACTAAGCCACCTTAGCTATTTGCTGTATCTTCTTATGATTTAAAGCAAACCATCAATTTCAACTCAAAGTTTCTTTAAATACTTACGTGACTTAAACGTTGGCTAACGGGCCAGTTGAAAAATCTACAGATTCTACTTTCAATTGACAATCGGTCTGTTGCACATTTTGGCTAGAGCGTTTTTAAGTATCAATTCTAATGTAAAAAGCCATAAAAATGACAACGGCAGCATCAGAAAACACCAAAAGAAATCCATCAACTCACAAATCGCAAAAAAAAGTAGACACTATTCACCCCTGTATCTTTCCACCACGTGCACAATATTTCGCGGGTTTAGCGCGGCACATTCAAATAATCATGGCCAACTGTCATCACACCTGACTCTATAAACAAATAAACAGTAAACACTGATGGCGTCTGCTCGAATTCTTACGTCTCAATATCCTCAATTCCTCACAATAGGCTCTGAAAGGTACGGAAACCGATATTTGTGACGAAAAATTATCAAAATGAAACAATAACACACAGGAGTTCCAAGTATGATTCCAATTCCAATCATCATCCTTGGAACTCCTATGTGTTATTGTTTCATTTTGATCATTTTTCGACACAAAAATCGGTTTTCATTCATTTCAGAACTTATCGTGTGGAACTGAGGATATTGAGACGTGAGAATTCGGACAGACGGCGTCGTAAACGTAAAAATTCGGAAACTAGTTATTTGTTTATAACGTCAGCTGTGATGACAGTGGCCATGATTCTTTGAATATGCCGCGCTAACCCCACGAAATATCGTGCACGAGGTGGAAATATACAGGGGTGAATAAAGCCCAGTGTTTTTTGTGATTTCTGAGTTTATAATTAAATTTGTGTGTTTTCTGATGCTGCCACTGTCATTTTTACGACTTTTTACATAAGAACTTTAATACGATACTGTAAAACGCTCCAGCCGAAGTGTGCATCAGACCCATTTTAAGGTAAAATGCTATGAAAATTACATTGGTTGCAATGAAGCTGTTGGAAACTTTTGCTACAGGCTTATTGCTGTGAATAATGTCCCTGCATGCAACAGTATATTCTCAGAATATTCTGATCGGATCAGAATATTTCGGCCGGAAAATTCTGAGGATATTCTGAGAATATACTTTTGAAACACTCCTCAGAATATTCTGGGAATATTCCAAGTAACATTTTCGATAATTTTTTTCGGATTCTTCCGAAACTATTTATTGAAACTGTCCGTGCTATAAATCCGTCGCACAAATTTGGTAGTTTTGGAATATTCTCAGAATATTCCGTAGATAGTATTCTGAGAATATTCTTTGGAGATTGTGTGCAGGGGATTTATTGAATGGTGCTATCTCAAAGACATTGTAGAAGAAGACTGGCCCTTAGCGGCGAGATTTGAAGCTGGTTACTGTCCTAGGCAGGGCTTCCTCGCTCGGGGGTATGAACCAAATTAACATTGCGGCTTACGGAGCCAAGACATAAAACTGTTTAAAAAGAAGGTTAATTACTTTTAGTTTTCAAAAGTACTCAGATATGATATGCAGATTATCCCGAAGTTGAAATTGACGAACTTACACGAAAGTTTCGGACCATTTATCCGCTAGATATTTACGATAGGAAGTATGGCAGAGAGGTTATGGGTGCTAAAGTAAAGAATGGCCGACCGATCGTTAACTTCGATTATTAAAGAACGGACGCCTTAAATTGATCCAAATTTTTGGTTTAAATGTATGTTATATCTTGGTCAAAGCGCTTCTACAACGTCTCTAGCTCATTAAAGTAGATTGGGATGACGATCTGCCCCTTGAAATCGTCAATAAATGGGAACAGTTCCTAAGTGACCTACCTGCCCTCTCTGCAGTCCAGATTCCCCGTCGTATGGCTACCGTAAATCTCATCCAAGTTCACGGCTTCTGCGACGCTTCTGAGGTTGGCTACTCCGCGGTCATTTACGTCCGATCCGAGTCCAGCCCAGGGATTTTTCGCACGTCGTTAGTCACGGCTAAAACGAAGGTAGCCCCCCTGAAAAGGATTTCGCTACCGCGGCTCGAGCTCTGCGCCGCCAGCCTACTGGTTACGCTGCTCGACCATGTTATGCCACAACTCGAGCAAAATTATACCATCAAAGACACTTCTGCATGGTCCGACTCAACTGTCGTGCTCCACTGAACACAAATCCCGCCTTACAGGCTGAAAACCTTCGTCGCCAACCGAGTGGCCCATATCCAGGAGCTCTTACCGAACGTGCACTGGGGCCACGTCAAATCTCAATCAAACCCAGCCGATTGCGCCTCTCACGGCCTCTTGCCGTCTCAACTCGTTTCGCTTCCGCTGTGGTGGCATGGCCCTCGTTGGCTATCCTTGCCTCAAGTAGAATGGCCGCCCCAGCACTTCGGGCTCCCTACCTCCTCTCTACCAGAACTGAGGCAAGCTCTCCTTGCCCTCGTTGCTCACTCTCCTTCTCTTGACCAAGAGCTGTTTTCTCGCTTCTCCTCATGGAGCCCACTCCAGCGTATTTTAGCATACGTGGTGCGCTTCCGAAACAACGCGCTTTCGAAGGTTCGCACCGGCGGGTTACTCTCTACAGCAGAATTGGCCGAAGCCGAGCGCATAATCATAAGCTGGATCCAAGTGGACGCGTTCCCTGAAGACACCCAAAAGTTGGAAAATAAACTCCCCTGTTCTTCCAAGTTCCGCGAATTGTGCCCGTTTCTCGATGAAAACGGCCTAATACGCGTTGGCGGGCGGCTTCCTCACGCCAGCCTACAGCGCGACCACAAGTACCCGTGGATCTTACCCCCTAAACATCCGCTGGTGGTCCTGCTAATCACCCACTTTCACGTGTTACATCTGCATGCCGGCCCTCAGCATTTACTGGCTCTTCTATTCCAGCGATTCTGGATAATCTCAGGTTCACTCATGCGTGCGATGCTTCCGCGTGCGCCCGCGCAACGTTAGCCCTCTAATGGGAGATCTACCTCCCGCTCGAGTTACACCGGCCCCACCCGTTCACGCAAACAGGAGTTGATTATGCGGGACCCTTCAAGGTGAATGTCCACACCCTCAGGTTCGCCAAAGTGGTACCCACGTATTTGTGTGTATTCATCTGTATGATCACTAAGGCAGTCCACCTTGAACTAGCTCGGGACCTTACGACCGAGTCCTTCCTCGCAGCTCTAACTCGTTTCATGTCCAGGCGCGGCGCTCCCGCAGACATTTACTCCGACTGTGGGACCAACTTTGTCGGAGCCTCTAACGAACTCCGTCGAAACCTTGCCGTCTTGAAAAAGGCGCTCAAAACCCATCCGCGGATCACTGAGCTCGCTCAGCAAAACCATATGCGGTTTCACTTTAACCCTCCGGCGGCCCCTCACCACGGAGGTCTTATGGAAGCCACCGTGAAGGTGCTTCACGGTCAAACCATCACCATGGATGAGCTAGGCACTTTGATTACGCAAGTGGAAGCCATACTCAACTCGAGGCCCCTCACGGCACTCTCTTCCGACCCTAGCGGCTATCTCCCGCTAACCCTCGCTCATTTTTTAATCGGAAGCGAACTCACAGCCCCACCCGAACTCGACCGTCCATCAGCCGAGCTGAATTCAATCAAGCGCTGGCACCGAGTCCAGGCCATGACCCGTGCTCTATGGGAGCGCTAGAGTCGATAATACCTGCACACTCTACAGGAACGCAGCAAGTGGCAGCGCAAGGAGAACCCACTCAAAAATGGAGACTTGGTCGCCGTGCACGACCCTCATGCTCCTCCTCTCGAATGGCGCCTCGGTAGCATCATTTCTCTCTTTCCTGGCAAGGGCGGACAGGTCCGGGTTGTCTTGGTCCGGACCTCCGCGGGAGAATTCAAGCGCCCTGCTGTGAAAGTGTTTCCACTCCCAATCTAAAACCAATCACTCAAAGTCTTCACTTTGTTTGTTGCAGGATGAGCAGCAAATCAGTATTCTAACTGCCATCTGAGAGCGACAATGAACTAGATGTCTTCAAAACTAGGACACCAACACCCACTCCGGTTTCGACGCTAGCAGCCATGGTGCTCCAACTACAACCAAGCCTAGGATTACTCACCAGCCCGATGCGGCAAGACTCACCGTCTCGGAAATCGTCTCCAGAAAACGTACAGCGCCAGCCAAGGTGACAACTCCAGCAGCAGGTCGAAAAGGAAAGGGCGCTACCCGGCCTATCCACCCACCATGCTTCCCGGTAAAACCCTTCGTCCCGGTTCTTCGTCCCAGTGAAGACAACCCAAAACAAGAGTAACCACCGGCTCGTATCCATCCGCTACCCTGAGGCCGAATCCAAAATCCCTACATACAAGCCAAGCCTGATGGATGCCTCTACGCAGACGGAGGTGTGCAGTTGTCTCCCCTGCGTCGCTCTTGCCTCCACTCCTGCCCCAGCACGACAACCCTGCGTTGAAACAATTCCAAAGCCTCGTCGCCGTTCCAGAACCCGCTCAAGGTCTCCCCGGCCGTCTTCCTCAACTAACGAAGAGCGCGGCTCCCGCCGATCTGCTGAACGAACCCACGAGCGCCGTCAACGTCCCGGTACCTCTCGCCATCCAAAGGTCAACCCAAGAAAGGACGCCAGCCCGCTGGGTACACCGCTAAAGCAGCCGGCAACAAGAACGCTCTCGCCGCCATGCCGTTGAGCACCAAAGACGCCGTCAGCTCTAATTTTCTCTTCAACCATTCAAGATTTCAAGACTGATTTTTTTATTTTCTACGTGTTCCTTTTGTCAGTCAGCTATTTCTATTTTATTTTTTCCCAGCTTCAAGAAGCCGTTATTTTTCATTCTGTACCTGAGATAATATTTACGATAATTCTGTGATATATGTTTAGCTGTAAGAAACACCTGCGAATGTTCAAGCATTTTTAATCATTACAAGACTGATTTACTTTGTACAACCGTTGTTCTACTTCCTCTCAAACAGTCCTCCTTCACATTTTGAAACTACCAGCGTTTCAAGGTAAGCGATATGTTCACGTCGCAACGGTCACAAAATCAAAACACTGAGAATTAAACTGTGCAAGTTCCAAAACCGATGACAAATAAAATCAACAACACAAGAAGACAAAAAAACGCGGACGGTAAGTCGGAATTTCGGCAACCCTTTTCCTTGTTGACAAACAAGCGTCTCTCTTTCTTTCGTTCACTGAGGCGTGGCTTCACCGCGCGCCGCCCTTTGTTTCGATTGCGCCTGCGCGACTATATATATACTAGTCCCTTCCTTGCGAAGAAGCATCACTCGAGTCAGTGTTCCACAGCAAGCAAGACGTGCTCCACTCTTTAGCTCTTGGACTTCAACAATTATACGGAAGGTGAGGATTCACATTCAACCGACTTTCTGCCATCTCTTCTGTTTGTTCGCTCATGCCGTTTCACTTGTTCTTTTTTTTCAGCTCTACGACTCTCTCACTCTGCGCAGCGTTAGTTCCGACCGGCTTACGAGCCCCTCGCGTACTTTCCTCAACCAGTGACTTGGGTGACTCTCCATCTCACCCGCCTTTCTGTCTCGCACTGCGCTATAGGTGCACCCGGCTTGGTCGCGTTTCGCACCTCGCCCAAGGACCCTGACTCCTCTCCTCTGCGTGCTTCACCAGAGCAGCCCCAAGGAGCCAACTCCAGGGGGGAAAATCGCCTATTTTCGCCTGGCGTCCGAGTGCTTCACTAGTAGCCCCAAGGACCCTTCTCCGGGGGATTTTCTCTGCACTTTGCAAAAAATCGCCGCGTACATCCGGCGCGCGTCCAAGCGCTGCGCTCGTAGCCTCAAGGAGCCATCTTCGGGGGATTACTTCCGCACCTCGCGCACCAAATCGCCGTTCGCCTTCGGCGTCCGAGCGCTACGCTCGTAGCCCCAAGGAGCCAACTCCGGGGGATTTTCACCGCGCCCGGCGCACCAAGTGTTGGCCATAGCCCTAGCTACTTAACCCATTCGCTTATTTTGACGAGCGGTGCTCGTCCAAGCCGCGCTGGCCCAGGAATGAAATGACGAGCGCCGCTCGTCATAGAAACTCCGCCTTCTTTCAGCACGTAGTTCCTGGTCTCTCCGATAGATAGCGCCACTGCTATCATTCCATATGTTATAGCATGCAGTGTGACCAACTTATACACAAAATTTTCATGATTTACCAATTATTTAGTGGAATAATAACCTGAGAAACCTGGCAGAATTTTTCCCCCGTGACAACAAAAAATAACCAAACTTTTAGTTCGCTGTTTCACGTTTTTTCCTGTTTACACGCGAATTACGTATGGAAGTTATGAAGTAATATTCGGTTTCGTGTTCGTTATGAATTTATATTATTAATTTAAAATGTCTCGGAGATTAAATGCTCAAGAAATAGATGACATTTTATGCCAAAGTGATAATGAGGATTTGGATAAGTTATTATCTAAAGATGATGTTGATTTCGGTGGCGGTGGCGATAACAATGAGTCTCGTGAAGTAATTAGTGAATCGAGTGATAGTGAATCGAGTGAGAGTGAATCAAGTGTAAGTGAATTCGAAGGCGGTGATAACATTACGGATAATGCTGAAGGGACATCCAACTCTGACGATTCTTTGGAGGACGATGAGGTATGTGTTACTTCGCTTGATCGTACCACAGTTTTAGTTCCTAATAGTTCTAGAAATTCTCCTTCTCCTTGCACATCTTCCACTCAACAAAATCCTGGTCTAAATGTGCAAAACAACCATCCACCCAATCCTGTTCCACCTAAGCGTAAACTTCCTCAACCTGCCAAACGGAAGATGGCGGTAAAGAAAAAAAAAGACCCGAAAGAAAGTTGGACATGGAACTCCAGTTCAGCTGGTATGAGTAAAATTCCTTTTACCAATCAACCTGGCATTAGCCCCTTACTTTTGAGAAAACTTGGAGATAATCCCTCATACATTGATTTCCTTGATTGTTTCCTAGATCCTCCGTTTTTTGAGAAGCTGAGTAAAGAAACCAATCGCTATGCGAAGAATTTCACCAGCAATCCGAATTGTCCAAAGTCCAAACTCTACAAAGAGTGGTTCGATGTAACAGCTGATGAGATGAAGTGTTACTTACTGATCTGTATAAACCTTGGTTTAGTTCGAAAACATTCGCTCCAATCTTACTGGTAGAAAAAAAAAATAATTGAAACTCCTTTTTTCCGAGACATAATGCCTTACAGAAGGTTCTTACTGATTTCAAGGTTTTTTCACCTAGTTGCTGATTCTGAAGCTGTGGAAGGAGACAAGTTGAAGAAAATAAGGTTTGTATATGACCATTTGAACCACAAATTTGCCCAAAATTATACATGAAATGAAGACCTTGCGCTCGATGAATCCCTCATGAAATTTCGTGGTCGGCTTAGTTACGTTCAGTGCAACAGGAGCAAGCGAGCCCGGTTCGGAATCAAATTTTATAAAGTTTGTGAATCCTCCTCCGGTTATTGTTATAAGTTCAAAATATACACTGGTGCCCCTGCAGAGCCTTGCCCAACATCTAAAGAATTATTGGTATCCGAGGCAATAGTTTTGGAGATGGTTGAGGCGCTGAAAAACATGGGTTACACCATTATCCTAGATAGCTGGTACTCATCTCCAAAGCTTTATGTAGTTGCCAAAAACCAAGGTTTCAATTTACTTGGAACTGTCAATCCTGCCAGAGAAAATATGCCACCTTCCTTCAAAGACAAAAAAAAATTGAAGAGAGGAGACATGGAACAGCTGTTTAGCCACGGTATCACTGCGTTGAGGTGGCAAGACAAGAAGCAGGTAACAATGTTATCGAACTATCATGGAGTGGCACAAAAAGTCAATACTGGAAAAATCGACAGAAAAACTGGAGAGGAAAGACAAAAACCGACAATTGTTGAAGATTATAACCAAACGATGAATGGTGTTGATCGTGGTGATCAAGTCACAGCTTCATTTCCTATCATGAGGCGATACTCTAGGGGCTACATGAAAATGTTCTTCTATATGTTTGATATGACAATTTATAATGCATACTGTCTCTACAAGAAGAAAACTGGCAAAAAGAAGACTTCCTACAATAAATATAAAGAGCAGCTTTGTGAAGAAGGCTTTGCATCGGTGCAACTTCCGCAGTATAAGACGAGAGGACGCCCAAATACCGAAGGATCTCCATCGAGGCTTCAAGCTAAATTTTGGGGACATTTTCCAAGACTTATTGATGCAGTGGGGAAGAAGAAAAGACCAACAAAAAGGTGCAAGGTTTGCGCTGACATGAAAGTGAGGAGTGAGTCAAGATGGGAATGTGAGAAATGTAAAGTAGCACTTCACATGCCAGAGAGCTTCAAACTGTACCACACTCAGACAAATTTCTAATATTCTTTTGTACCTCAAATTTTATTACTATATGTATATTTTATTTTTTCAGGCATTTATAGTCATTTTATTTTTGACTTTACCTAACTTTTTTGGTTGATGTAGAATAATTCCTGTGCAGCATCTTTTTGTACCTATCTTCAATAGAAATGCTTGGTTTCCGCTAATTTTATTCTTGGTTTTTGATCCACCCAAAGCATCCAGTGCATGCCCCTTATTCCTCCTACAAGAGTATTGCCTGTTTTAATACTGCCTGCAGAAGTTTCAGAAGTTTTGAATGCCAATTTGAGTTTTTATATGCATATTTGAGAGATTTTATCAGAAATTACAGAAAAATTTGACAATTTTCACCTTTTTTGTGTGTGTTTTAGGTAAGTGTTGAAGTCATCCAGACATCCAATATTGGTGAATGTGTACAAATTTTACTTTACAACCCCTCTCCAGACAATAGATTGCAGTATTGTAAGTCAATCATAGCATGTAAATCTTTAAAAAGCTCAAAAAACCTCTGAAAATAAATTCGTCCTGATTTCTGGGAAAATTAATTACTAATCACGGGTGCGGCGGGGTAAAAAAAAAATACTAAGCGAATGGGTTAAGAACCGGCTAGGAACCACCCAGGCGCATACATTTGTATATGGATTACCTTTTGAGGATCCACATCTCCATTTGATCCGTGAAGATTATATTTCAGATAGCATTGTATTACTCAAGATTCATGTAACTCGCACATAGAATCTATGAAGAGTTGCAGAAGAGTCTAAGGGTCTTGGCAACACTGTATTGAAGGAAGGCGTGGAGGCACTTAAATAAATTAAATTCCAAAATTCGAGAAACTGAAGTTCAAATAAAAATTTACATTCCAAATGAGAAGATAATTGAAACCCGATTTCATAATATTATAGGAAACAATTAAACGCACCTTGTAATAACATTTATTTAAAGAAAAATATTGAAAGAAAAATTAGAAAAATCAGAAGGGAAAAGAAATTAGATTGAAAGGAGGCGAGCGCTATCTAGTGGTAGCGCTTGGAAATAGAATCCTTGAGAGCGTTCTCATGAGAATAATCAGAGAATATTCTCTGAATTTTCTCAGTATACTCTCGGAATGTTCTAAAAATATTCTTAGAATGTTTTCGGGAATATTTCCAGCATATTTTTCACATAATAGTGCTTCGAAAATAAGTTTGCTATAAAGAATATCCTCAGGATATTATCGTGTATTTTCAGAATTTGCTTCACAAAATATTGTCTTCGAAGGTAAATATGTATACTGTAAAGAATATTCTGGGTGGAATTTTCCGAGAATATTCTCGACGGAATATTCTGGCTGGAATATTTTAAGAATTTTCTGAAATTATTCTCGGAATATTTCACCCAGAATATTCTTTACAGTAATTATATTTACCTTCAAAGACAATATTATGTGAAGAAAATTCTGAAAACACACGAAAATATCCTGAGGATATTCTTTATAGCAAACTTATTTTTGAAGCACTATCATGTGAAAAATATTCTGAAAATATTCCGAAAACATTCAAAGAATATTTTTAGAGCATACTGAACTGAGAATATTCTCATTCTGAGTTTGCCTGCAGGGTAAATAAGCAAAAGTTAATTAGTATATTTGACAACAGCGCCGAATCACATCGATTCAAGTGAACATAGAGTGAAGATAGCATCTGGCTTTCTCTTCTTCTAAGAAAAACAACCCTCACTCACTTTTACGTCGCTTGTATCAGTTCGTTCCCTTTCTGGCTTTTTAGCATCTTCAGTCCAGTCTCTCTCTACGTGAAATATCAAATTGACGTTTTAATTCTTTTCTCGATCCACCAATAGGTTATGGGCCAGAACTCGAAAGCTTTTTCGCATTCGTGATAGTGTAATACATGTATATCTGAATACATGTATGTATACGTATGTGAATAAACGCGGAGTGTATAAAATTGCGTCAAGTGTTAAAGTGTATAAATTGTGAATAAATCGTGTAAATAAACTGTAATTAAGTGACAAACAAATCACGATGGATAAGAGAAGAAACATTAGACTTTTCGATGGAGAAAAATACAGTACATGGAAAACAAGAGTGCGTGCCTTGTTGTTGGAAAATAATATAATAACTGTCATAGATGACCCCACTCCGGAACCGTGTCCGGAAGGTTGGGAAACAATGAATCGACAGGCGAAAGGCATCGTGAGCGACTATCTCGCAGATTATCATCCGTATTTTGTAACCCCCGAAAGGGTCGCAAAAGGAATAGTTTTAAACCTTGAAAACACATAGGAAAGAAAAAGTTTTAAGCCTTGATAACATATACGAAAGAAAAAGTTTAGCCGTTCAAGTAACGCTTAGAAAAATCCTTTTATCGTTGAAATTTAACGCAGGTAGTAAACTTCTGTCGCACTTCACTATTTTTAACGAAATGATAACAGTGCTTCAATCAGCTGGAGCTAAGTTAGAAGAGGCAGACAAAGTGGCTCAACTTCTGATCCCTCTACCATCCAGCTACGATTCTATCATAACCGCTATCGAAACCAGGTCGGAAGACAACTTGACACTGTCTTTTGTGAAGACTCGGCTTTTGGACCACGAAACGAAACTTAAACGGAATAGTGACACCAAAATCAAGTGCCCAACATTCAAAGCCATGAAAAAGCGAATCACTCCAATTTTTCGCCCTTCAAAAATAACTATACACACTGGCGAAACAACAGAAAATCAACATTAAAGTCGAAATTTAAGGAAAGATTTAATTCTTCTAAAAACACAGCTTAAATGTCATCACTGTGGGCGAAATAATCACGTGATAAAAGACTGTTATTTTTACAAACGAAATAACAATTCAAACGATAGAACGCAAACAGCACAGATGTGTCAAGACCGGACAACTAGCGAAAATGATTCACGCTTTGCATTAATGATTCGCAGCGCTAATCATGAACCTGAAATGCATGAAGAACAGAATCTGAAATTTATTTTAGATTCGGGTGCTTCGGCTCACATCGTGAAGAGAGGCGCCATTTTTACTGAGTGAGTAACTCTTGAACCTCCGATGAAAATATCCGTAGCAAAGGATGGTACATTCATCGCTGCCTATAAACGTGGAAATATCAATGTTCGGATTGAATCCGGCGTCAGTGGCATCTTAGTAGACGTTCTTTTCTGTCCAGAGGTTCCATACAACCTGATGTCGGTGTCGAAAATCCAAAGATCGGGATATGATGCACTTTTTCATCACAATGGAGTAAATATCATTAAGCGAAGTCGTTTTGCCCTATGCGGTAAGCCTTATCAAAACTTATTTTCAGTGAATTTGTTGGTCGATATTCCACATAATATGACAGTATGTATAGCTTAACGCAATCGCAAGCAGGTATACATAAAAACTGGCATGAGAGTTTGGGCCATAGGAGTAAAGGAAAATTCTTAATTTCTTAAGTTAAAAAGTCGTAAAATGTGCGCCGATATCGACCAAATTTCAACTGTTTTACCCAACGATAATTAGTAGGAAGCTTGTATCAATGGCAAGCACGCAAAATTTCCGTTTGGAAAAATGAAAGATAAGAGTTATGTCAGTATACCTCTATTTATAACACATTCAGACGTTGCAGGTCCTGTCACTCCTTCTATCACAAATAATTAAAATTATTTCGTTCTTTTTATTGACGAATTCACACATTATTGAGTGACGTATTTAATGGAACATAAATCAGAAGCATTCTCTATGTTCAAAGATTATACAGCAAAAAGCGAAGCACACTTTAGTTTGAAAGATGTGAATTTACACTGTGATAATGGCGCTGATGAATATTCAAACGAAATGAAACAGTTTTGCGTTGAGCGTGGCATTACCTATCACCCAACAATACCACGAGCCCCGCAAAAAAATGGGATCGCAGAACGCATGGTTAGAACAATAACACAGAGAGCACGTGGAATGCTCATTGGGGCTAATATAAATAAGGCATTTTGGGGTGAAGCGGTTTTAACAGCCACTTATTTAATAAATATAACTCCAACGAAAGCCTTGTCACTAAATAAGACTCCATATGAGGCACGGCACGGTAAAAAACCACGGATGAAACTCCTACGAGTTTTCGGCTGTAAACACGATGATATAATGTTTAAGATAGGATGTTTTTCATTCACGATGATACCAGGAAAAGAAAATTCGATGAAAAGTCCTGAAAAGGCAGTTGGTTATGACGTGAGTGGTTATAAAGCGTGGGATGAGGAATATAAAAAGATCGTGAGAGTCAGAAATGTAATAGTCGATGAGACGAATTACACGATTTCAAGAGCAGTCATAAAATGTCAACTTACAATTGAAATTTTTACATTGAGTTAAAAGATTTGAAAGCATTTCGTGATTTTTGGAGTGGATTTCGTGATTTTTTAGTGCGCTGATCATCGTTTTTGTAGGGTTTAACCCCTGAATCAACAATTAATAAGCCTGTAGCAAAAGTTTGCGATAGCTCCATTTTACCGTATTCATTCATTATTACCTGATAAATAGACATTTAGAAACTCTGCTTTAGGATGTTAATCCTTCCTTGACAAAAGTTTGGATCCATTAGCATACTTACATGACAGCCATAGAAAGCAATGCATTACTAAAATAGAGAGAATGTAGTGGAAAAAGAGGTATACAATGTTGACAAGGATTGATGTCATTTTTAAACCTTTTACATAAACGGAGGAGTGCCAATAAGGCCGGTTTTGGCCCCCAAATTAGTATTTTAAAGTTGTGTAGAAGATTGTGTAAGATGGCTCTCTTTACTCTTAAAGACTTATATGTATTTTAGGTTGAAGTGATGTTTACAGATCATTTGACCTTCGATGGTGTGTTTTACCACCTCAAAATGCGTTGTTTTGGTGTTTTACACAGAGAAAGCCCCCAATTTTCCTCCGTAAAATAGAAAATTTGAAAGAATTCTAGAAATATACGTGTAATAATGTCAAAATTCCATCTTGGCAACTTGTAAAACTTATTTCATGGTTTTACAGGTGGCAAGGATGCAATATAACTAATGCTGCACGGATATTAATCGCATTAATAATAAAAATAAAAAAAAAAAAAAAAAAAAAAAAATATATAAATAAATATAAATAAATTAAATTATATCGCAAAATTTTCATTTTCACAAAATCAGAAAAGTTGTTAATTTAAGTACGAGCCAGGCATCGTTCGGAGACTATTTTTAGTATGTTACCCATTTTTAGTAGCCTAATAACATATCTACAGGAGAAAACTGGACTGTGTCCGGCTCACATCTAAATATTCAATTATTTAACGCAAAATAGGGGTTATTCCGTGAAAAACACAAAAACGACCCACTTTGAGGTGGTAAAGTACATCGATGAAGGCAAACAAAAAACAAACAAAAAACCTTAAACACCACTTAAATCTAAAAACATAAGTTTTTAAGAGTAAGGAGAGCCATTTTACACAAACATTCAGACCACTAAAAAATTTGATCATTTTTAGGGCCAAAAACCGGACTTAATGGCTATTCTCTTTTAATATTAAACATTCTTAAACAGCTATAACTTGATTCATACAGAATGGATTTCCATAAAAGAGCGCTTGATATTTTTTCAGCATTTTACAAATCGAAAGGAATCTGCTAGCCCATATATTTATGAATAAGAATAAGCTAACCTTTGATTTCCAAGTGAAGGATATAAGAAAGAAAAAAAAATAAGGAAAATGAATGTGCACAATAATTACTTTGAGATAGTAAAAGATGGCGCCCAATGAGAGTGAGAGGCCTCCACAAGTGCTACTGACCATAGCGATCATGACTGCTGACACAATAAAAGGTAATTGGTTCAGGCCAGACAATATCCACTCAGATACTTTGAAACTGCCAAGATATCTCGTCAAAAATCTGAGAAAAACATTAGCATACAATAAAGATACCAATAAAACTGATTCCAATTTCCAAAAACAACAAATGTTTATGGTATAATCTCGAAACAGGCAGACTCTTCTACAGGGAGCCGTGAGATTTTTGGACTGATAGAACTCGATGAAAACCGGCAAAGTAAGCGTTTTCTTCGGTGCCTTCGTTTTGTTTACGTTTCTGAATCCAGTTTAGGATAACACTATACTATAACTATAATACGATGATTATTTTGTGTTATTTTACAACTCCCTGCTGCTGTCAATCATGGATGAATGAAAATGAACTTACTTCAAAGTACTTAAATTGTTACGAAGTACATATATTTTCAAATTTTCACGTGTGAATTTCAGTGTGAATTCAGTCATGATAGCGATCGTTTGTAAGTTTTCCTAACGCAAACACGCATTAGAAAGGAAAATAATTCCATGGCGAATCGAAAATTCTACTGCTAGGTGTCAGGCCTGTTTATGATCACCTACAGTGGCTGTATAGAGATATCTTTATATAGCCACTGTATGACCACCGTTCAGCAAGACAGCACACACCGCCGAAGTTAATGAGGCTTGATGTTGTTCTCTGTCAGTCCAAACTTTTCACGGCTCTCTGCGTAGCGTAAAAACCTGTCGTTAAATGTCTCGGGACAGAAAAGCAAGGAGTTAAAATAGTAGGTTCAGGTTTGGTGCAAGTTTGCGCAGACCTTGGGTTCAGTTTCAGGTTAGGTTCAACAATGTTGGTTCATGAATCAGTTAGAAGGAATAAAATGGCAATATGGATAGATAAAGGGTGGGAGCTTTTCTATACCAGCATTAGCTTGGATAACGTCACAGCGATACGGCCATAAATGAGGAGCTCAAGCCGGGAAACAGGAGAGATTCAGCCTCCAACAATTACAAGTAGCACTGTTCAGGCATTACGGTACAAGAGATGGCTACCAGATTTGAAATGCTTCCTTTTTCTATTGATTTGCCTTCATAAAATAGATAATTTTCGTATTAAATTTCAAATTGATTGATTTTAACAATATTTTACTTCTTACCTCTTGCGAACGAGACCAATGCAGCCATCCTGGACTAACAAAATCAGGAAAGCTATGCTTCTCGGCATTAAGACTCAATGCAGAGAAACATGCAGCAGTGTCACCTTAGAAGTGGTCGTGATGGTAAAAATTATGAACTAATTTACTAACAAGCGGAGCGCATGAACTAGGAACCTCGTTTTGGTGCATGAGCCTTAGATAAGAAAAAAATATTTTACTGAGCTCGTTGACTTAAATAGTTCCTAATGGCTACCACGCATCACCAATCAGCAGCATGGCTGAAGCAATAGCAGCATTGGATCTCGTGTTTGAAGGACGTGGGTTTGAATGCTGCACCAGCACTTATTCCTAGAAATGTATATTTGCTTCCTAGGTATCGTTTTCTCGTGGTCTAAAACTTTTTGACAAATGCACAGCTTCAGTATACATGTCTTGCATAAATGTACAAACAGTAAAAGTTTCAACGACGGAAAATGTTTGGCATGGAGTAGACAGCAGTTTCTTTGTCCATAAAGATAAGAAAAGAGAAAACGCTGAAAAAAGTGGAAAATATGACACCGAAATAATAAAGTATAAGAAATCTATTCATAGCATTCTTCTCCACTGCGCGAGAATTGCGAGATTTTGTGTTTTGCTGATTTTTTCCTCCGCATCCTTCTCCTAGTGACGGGCGATTAATTTGTAAATCCGAAACCAGAAACAAAATCTCACACCCATGGCATAGTCATCAAGAATGCCGTGGATAGAATCTTGGAGCTCCAGCTCCATACTTTGGACAGCATGATTTCCTTCGTTTTTGCAGCACTTCTTTTTTACTTTCTCCACTATCACGAAGCTAATCTACTAAGCTAAAAAATGATGTAAGTGATACACCGTTTGCGAGAGGAAACAAAATATTTCATTAAAAGGAGAGATTACAAGAATCAATCTAGATTTCTACACCCAATAAAACTACGGCGGACAGAAACTCCTGACAGTGATAGCTTGAATAAAACTCTAAGAATAAAAACACATTGTAATCCAGAATCACACTAAAATTGGTATAAAGCGACTTCAAAATTGAAATTAGGGATCTCAAGTGGCGAAAATTGCCAACACTTACAATTGAAGGCGGTTTCACAACAAGAGGTGAAACAATTGGAATCTTGAACCTCATCTTCCTAATGCAAACATTTAAGGGTCATTATAACGTTTACTTTTGGTAAATTTCTTAAATAAAACATCAATACTGAAGCTGTGCAGTGTGCACTCAGTGAAATGGTGAAAATAGAGAAAAAAAGAAGTAGAATTTGGATCTTACGATCAAAGAATTTGTGCCAACACAGCGTTTCAGTCCAGGATCCAGGGGGGTGATCACGGAGGATAGTTTCGTTTTGGTATCGTTATCGTTTGCATTAAATCAAATGGGCTTGCTTCTGCGCAACTCGATCGCGCAGGTGATCCCCTCCTCACCTCTTCCTACTTCAAACGATCGAGATAACGACAGCCTCTGACTCATCACTTCCTTTCGTCCGTTTCAATCGTTACGAGGGGCCCAAAACGATTCGATCAGTTGAGCCACCCATAAGGTTACACGTAAACGATAACGATAACGATACCAAAACGATCCGATCCTCCGTGATCACCCCCCAGGGCTCTTATATCATAATCAAATCTGATTAAAACATACTATGAAAAATGAGTAATATACTTACGAAAGTACTAAATCGCTGACTTTATTTGTGCTGAATATCAATGAATACCAGAGCCCAAAACCGACAAAATAAAGAAGAGCAAAACCAACAGTAAAATAGAAAACTGACACCCATAAATTCAGCTGAGAAAACGGTGCTGGTATCAATCCTAGAACACTGTTGAAAAAATAAGAACATATCTAAGCAAGGCAAGGAGATAAACAAGGAGCACACATCTAATCAATCACAAAATCACTGGTTCCCAAACATGATCCCCCCAAACCTCAAACAGGAAACTAATGGATAATCAGCAATGCAGAGGACACAGTAGGATCTTCCAAAAATTGGCGTTTGGAGTTTACATCATTTTCTCATTTCATAGTATTTTGAAAAATGTGTACAATTTACGAACAAGGTTGGTAGAAAACTGTCAAATAGCATACAATGCCATCAGTTTGACTGATCCACAATGATAAAATTGGTCCCTCTTCGTCTCCCCACGCTATTTTCTTACCAAGTCCCACTCCCACTTATACAAAGATCGCCGATGAGCTTTCACCAAAGAATTAATGTTTGAATTTTGTAGGATGGAAAAAATAAAACACCAAACATTTACAAGAAATTCCAAGTCAACATTGCTGCTTTAAAATATAGAAAAAACATAAAGCAGTTGACTCTTGAAACTTGTTATTTTTAGAAAGTTTCCCTAGGTGAAAAATCTGGAAAATAGCTTGACTTTAAGGCACTTGAGTAACCTCTGTAGTCAGCGTAATTTAAGTTTAGCCTTGAATAGCCAAACGGACAGTGTTGCAACGCAAAGGCAGCTAGACCCCCGTCAGTTGATGTATTCTGCTCAGATCCAACCTACGGAAACTAAAGAGGCAACTGCAACCAATACCTGAGTGCTCAATGTGTCGCTAGCAGTCGCCACTTTTCAAGTCAGAGCCGAGCACCAGCTCAGGGCTAAATCTAAATTACACAAACTGGCGGTACATACATCCTATGATCAAAAAAATTTTGGGATGGCTTTTAATCAATTAGAACCGAATGACGAAGGGCTGGTTCACAGTTTTGAAAGTCGAAAATAAGCTGTACCTTAATGTCACACTGAGCAAAATTTTAACAGCCATATCTTTGTTACTACACAACTTACAAGGGGAGGTCACAGCTGGGCCACCTCCGTCATCGTTCAAATTTCGCACGAAAGTAGTCCTAAGGGTCCTTATCAACGCCTCAGGGTCACTTTTTGCGAACAGGCCCTTAAAAGCCTGAAAAATAAGTTTGAAAATTATCGGTGTTTATGTACCGTAAATGTCGCTTCTATGCTCATGCGTACTGGTGGCCCAATGCGCTAATGCGTGCATCATAACTCCGGCGACCCGAGTTCGAGTCGCACTAGAAGCAGCATACTTTTTGAAGCTGTTCTCCAGTCGATTTGACCATTTATTTTTACATCATTCATTTTTATTATTTCACTTTATACTGTAGGTTTCTTTTCTTTTTCTCATTGTTAATGCTTCAAATGAATACAAAGTATAACAAATTCCTGAACATAATACAATCAAATAGTCAAAACAAATAAATATCCAAACAAACGAACGAAATTATGACCTTGATTTTGGCCTATGTTTGCGATCCAAACAACGACCAATCGAAATTCCTCAAAAATTCGAGCATTTGTGAAGTTTCGATCGGTCGAGCGTCTTTAATTTCGAGAGTCATTGATGAAAACTTTCGTTCGTTTATTTGGATATTTATTTGTTTTGACTATTTGATTGTATGTTTATTCAGGAATTTGTTTTATTTTGTATTCCTTTGAAGCATTAACAATTTGAAGAAAAAAACCAGCAGTATAAATTGTAATAATAAAAATGAATGATGTAAAAATAAATGGTCAAATCGACTAGAGAACAGCTTCAAAAAGTATGCTGCATCTAGTGCGACTTGAACTCGGGGCGCCGGAGTGTTGATGCACGCATTGGCGCATTGCGCCACCAGTACGCATGAGCGCTGAAACGACATTTACGGTACATAAACACCGTTAATTTTCAAACCCATTTTTCAGGCTTTTAAGGGCCTATTCGCAAAAAGTGACCCTGAGGCGTTGATAAGGACCCTTAGGACTACCTTCATGCGAAATTTGACCGATGATGGAGGTGGCCCAGCTGTGACCTCCCCTTGTTAGAAATATTTTTATAACATCAGTGTTTTCCTGGTAAAATTCCCTCCATGGATATGAAATTGAATTTTATTACTTTAATGCGTGTATTGACTCCACGCATCTGATGTCAACAACATTGTCTAACAGATAAATACAGCAAAGCAGAAATGTCAATGGTTACCTTAGAATGTGAGTTGCAAAATTTGTTATGAGGAGGGTTTTCAGTGGCTGAGCGCCTTTCACAAGAACACTGTGATACATAGAACATTCCCCATATTCTTCCAAGTTCATCAACTGAGCAGATAGAGTCAGAAGCAATATTCCTATAATATTTGGAATTAAATACGGCGAGTATATTTGAACGACAGCAGCGACTGAGTCTATCAAAGATGACTCAATGCTGAAAAAGAGGGGCGCAGATTAGTACCCTGGAACTGTTCTTTTGATATCAAACGAAAACGCACACAGTTGCAAACAAGAAGAAGTTACCAGCGGCATTTTGAGAATAGTATTGTAAAATTTTATGCAACAGGTCATTCAACGCAAAATCATTCAATTGTTCACGGTTATTAAATTTCAGAATCGGTAAAATCGTAATAAAGAGAGCATGTTCCAGCAAATTGAGAGAAAGCCTAATTCTGACTTTAGCCGTTTTCTATTTGAAACATAACACTTAATCTACATAATCCAAAAAAAAAAAAAAAAAAAATTATAATTATTCAAAGACAACTGCAATATGCCAAACACCGTAAATTCTAGTTTTTCAACCTACAAAATTCATAGACAATTTTATCAAAGAAACAACTGCAATATGCCAAACAGTATAAGTTCTAGTTTATCCTGCATTACTTTGATCAGCATACTGATACTTAACATACCTAACATCTCCTGAACTTTCATGAAATATTTCTTAGTTCTACAAGTCTGCCTTTCAATGTAAGAGAGAATATCAGAAATTTATTGCTTTCTAGAAGAGGAGCGATAGCGCTCCTGTGTTGAAAGAGTTTCTGCTGTAACAGAAATTTTGGCCGCATAACTTCTTTTTAGGAAAAAAGAAGGGGGGGGGAGACACTTTTACACAGTATAAGCCAGCCTCGTTACATCTTCATTCAATTGAGACTTCAAGTCCCTCAAAAATAATACTACCATACTCAAAAAAACTTTGCGAGACCAGAAGCAGATTATGTTTGGTTGCGTGACCAGACATCTCGAGATCTACGAGGAAAAGCCCTTCGCCTCTGTGCTCCTTTAAAAACGAATAAAATAGAATGAAAACAGCATGCTCAGCTTCTAAGTAACAGCATCTTATGATCATGATGGAAGTATAATGGTGGGCGAATCCCACGATTTTGTACCACGATGACTGGTAGATGACGTAGTACGCGGGTATAAACATAGTTTGAGGTCATCAGTGAGTCAGTTATTTGGCGTTTGGTACATGATCTAACTACACAAGTCAGACGATCCAGTGGACGCGTTTCGGTGCAATCTGTGCAATCTGCGTTACCACCGCTCGTGACGTAAGTACAGCTGGCGCAGCTGAAGAACGGGCATTCAAATATACATGCTTCTTTATGGGGAAAAGACCCTTTATCAAGTGTGAATTATTAACAATCTACGACAGTGAAACTTGGTTTAAATCAATACGAAGTATTGAGAAAGGTTTCAAGTTTTGAGAGAACCAATGCAATCGTACACAATTTTTTCCCCAATTTTCGGGCAATTTTAGGAAATTGGGTAGAATGCATAGAATATTACGTATACCCACCTCCATAAGAGGGATTCTTACTAACCGCCAGAAAATATAGGAACAAGATATTGAAGTGTGACCAGACTGGTTTTCTCAAAGCTCGAAACCTTCCTTATTACCTTCCTTCATTAATAAAAACCAAGTTTTAAACTGTTTAAAATTCGCACTTGAAAAGGGGGCTTTTCCATAAATGAAAGCATGTAGATTTGAACGCCCGCGCTTCAGCTGCGCCGACTATATGCCATCCCCTTCCTCACTCTACCCGGTAATAGTTTCAGGCAGACAAAGAGGCAGAGGAGGGTGTGCACATTGCCTGACCTGTGTAGTTAGATCATGGTTTGGTGTTGCAGGATTCGCTCTTGCTATTTTCACTGTTTTTGGAGGTTAATTCAATAATTTTTGGACTTGGAATTACGAGATACACTGACTATACTGACAGAATTTTAGATTTAGAAATGTTGTAACGCACACTTAAAATTTCTCCCAGAAGAAAAAGGAAACCCGCCCAGAGGAAATATTTAGGTAGCGGGGAAGAAAAAAGTAACGTTACAAGGAAAAAAAAGGGAATGAAAAAGAATAAACCAAAAAGATGTCAGTAATGAAGGAAAAACAACTTACAGTGTATTCAGAAAATTAAACAATATCACAGCAAGATCAAAAATGTCCATAATAATGGCATGGTATCACAGGGGAAAATTCTCATATACAATAAATAAGTAAGACTACAAAAGTCCAAAAGTAATCACGAATAGTCTCACAAGAATAAGTCTCACACTATCAATCACACACACACACACACACACACAATAATGTTTACATACAAAGTACAAAGGGGAAAAATTACATAATATCCAGTTCCGATTGCAAATAAAAGTGATCGTACAGAATCACCTGAGTCACCCGCAATAAGGGGTATACAATTTTACATAAAAGGGTTTCAATTTACTAAGACTGAAAATAATCTCAAAAGCCCTTTCTCACTAAGTGAGCCCGAAGCCTGCTCTATACTGGAACCAAACGAAGAAAGAAACTAAAGTTTCACTGGCAATCTGGAGCTTTACTTGTCCATGGATGTAGTGATGGAGCAAGAGACGATAAAATAAATAAGGAAAATTTAGCTCACAAGGTCATATCCAGAAGTGAAAACGCAGATGGTCCAGCAGGGTGCTGCTTCGTAAATGAGAAGTTCCAGCAAATCGACGATAAGGTAACAGGTAACATAAAGAACGGCAATCAAAATATGGAATTGGACATCAAATCAGGAACTGGAAATCTCGAATAAAAACTCGAAGTCGAACCCATAGATCGAACAAATTCTCGAACAAATTCTCGGACAAATTCTCGAACCCCAAAAAGGGGAAAAAGATATTCGTAAACAGCCAAATCAGTCCATAATCGTTTCAGGTCAGTCGATGAGTAATTACTTAGAGCAATGAATAAATAATACAGTAGGCACAGACAAAAAGACGACAGCTAAAAAGTGATATCACACATAAATTAAGGAGATCAATCGGCAGAATAAAGTTTGCCCGGTGACCGACCCGGGCAGCGATCTTGACAATGATGATCACATCTCAGAGTGAGAGAGGGGGAGAAGCACGGTGAACAAAAAGAAAAGCTTCATCGAAGGTTCTCGAAAGAAAAAACAACGCGCCGCTAATCAGTAGCGGATGGAAACAGCTGGTTGCAGTGCGAGGCGAGTCGAAGGTGGGGAGATAGTTGGAAAAGCCTCCGCGGAAGTTCGTAAGATCGCAGCACTTTCCGGCCTTTCTCGCAGCGCAACCATTGAATCCCCCGCGCAAGGCGGGTGGCTGCCGATCGTGGCGGTTTCAGAAGAAAAACCGGTACAGACTCCCTCCCTCATTCCCCTACAAGTAGGGTAAAAAGGAAGAAAACACGAAGGAAAAAAAATACACTTATATACACACATCAAGTGACAAAATTTTACCAGATTGGCACCGCGCTGCTTCGTCAGTTTTCCTCCCTAATGGGAAACGGAGAAGCACGGTGCCCAACAATACAATTCTTACACGCAAAAAAAAACACCAAGGAAAAATTCCAAATTCGATAAATATTCACTACTAGACAACACTTCGAAACACGCAATGCTCACAGTCAGTTTATAACGTGAGCATAAAATAAAGGGCACACAGCCACAGACACAGAATTAAGAAGACAAGTAACCGTCAGTTACCTCCCTGGTGGGAAACGGAACTCGTTGTGGAAAATTTTGTCAGTTGGTGGAGACAAACAGGAGATCAGACAAAACACCTCCGCCACATGCGAGAGGGAAAGAAAAGATGGATTGGAAATTAATACTATAACATCACCTGTCAAGGTGAGTAGTCGACAGACGTCAAAGGTTACATAAGCCCTCATTATAATTTACAGGGACGCAAATCATGAGGTTTATTAAATAATAAAGACTAAGTAGGAAAGATGTCAAGTTACTAGCGACAAGGATAGAACAGAAACTCAGGCATGAGTGAGAACACGAAACAGGACATTTCCTACAGAACGGGAACCAAATTTAGGTAGCAACCATAAATATCGGTTAGAAAACTCCGGAAATTAACTAAAGAATACAACTAAGCAAATGACTAGAAAAGAAAAGAGGATAAGGTGGGCAACCCAGAGATTTCCTCCCATCTAAAATTAAAGCAAACTAACTAAACTTAAACTAACGGCACATCCTTTTCAGACACTGGAGTACGCATCCCGGTCCTGGGAAAACTGGCGTACACAGCCAACCCAAAAGTATTAGAAAAGGCAAAATCGGGGGATCATAGTCGCCACCACACAGACAAAACAAACCACAAAAAACAATAACAAGAATGATGACAAGCATGGGATAAGATCCACATCACGATGACCACTATGGTCAACAAGAATACAAGGGTACCAAAAGCGAGCAACAATTTCGCAGTTGCCAGAATTGGCTAAGTCAGAAAAACAACTGTACCAAATAGGCAAAACAAATGACAAATGTTAAACAACTATGTCAAAGAGCGAGAGCGAATACCTGTCGACAAGTTTTTCTCACGAAATACAGAAACCCAAATACACAAACACACATATCCTAAAAGGACAAGACAAAGCGCCAATTAAACGCAGGAAAATTTTCACGAACTCACCCAGTAATTCCGTTAAGACAATCGAAATACCAAATGAGAGAATTAGAATAGGGGGAGAGGACTATATACAAAGGTATTTTTGTGTACAACATAAATTGGAAATTTTGGAACGCAGAGAAATTTAGACAAAATTCTGTGTTTGAAAATCTCCAAATTATTGTGATACGAGGAAGAAAAGTTTAATTTTTTGAGTAAATCAAATGGTTCAGTCACTTCCCACATGAACTGATCATTTATTTAGAGCAAGAGCTCAGATACATACAAGAAACACAACACAAAAGGACAATCAACATGAAGGGATCCACCTTCAATGTTATGTTTAGTGTACCAAAATCTTTCCGTTAGAAAAAGAATAGACAATGCAAAAGGCACCTAGGCAAGTGTAGAGAGACAATAGAACCCAGGTAGAAAGCAGTCTGGAGAGAAAGAAACAGACAAAACCTAAGTTAGGCGAGAGGCCGTAGAAAACATTTTCAAATGGCTAACATGAGAGATCTTGATGAATTTTGAAGACTGAGGATCAACTAACACAGCAGTAACCGGAGTGGAGAAATTCGTGATCTTGAAAGGACCAATCCAACGGAAAGCCAACTTGCTCATGAATTTCTTCGCTCGATTACTCTGGTAGTGAGCACGAACTAACACCAGATCATTTACCTTAAAGGGGTGATCATAACGGTCTTGATTGTAGCGCTCCCTGGAACGATGGTGATTTTCCAGAACTTTCTGCTTGGCTTGTTTCCAAATAGCAACCGCGTCGGTAGGATCATCCGGTAGTAGTTCCTCAATGGACCATTGTAAAGAGAGAGGATGATTCGGTTTGAAGTTGTACATCAATTCAAATGGAGTACGGCCATGGGCTTCATGTCTAGCTAGGTTCAATGATAATTGTATCCAATTTAGGTTTTCGTCCCACGAAGTTTGATTCTTTGAATGGTAGGCGATCAAAGCGTTCTTTAGGTTACGATTAACGCGCTCCACAGCATTAGCAGCAGGATAAAAGGGGGAGGTAGGTATACGTTGAATACCAACGGAAGCTAGATAACTTTTGAATTCCTCACAGTCAAAACACTTAGCATTGTCAGTAACTACAAGTTTAGGAAAACTATTGCATTGAAAAATCTTCTTTAACTCTTGAATAGAATTTCGAGCGGTGGCTTGTCTCACGGGCTGCAGCCAAATAAAACGGGTGAACGCATCCATCACAACTAGGATAAAGGCAAATCCAGACTTACTCCGCACCAGTTGACCCACGTAATCCACATAAAATTTCTCCATCGGTTTAGTGGTGACTTGGGACGCCATTTTCCCCCAATGGGTTTGCTGGGCAGGTTTAGAGAGAGCGCAAATTTCACAATTTTTGATTCTTCTACAAACATCTTCCTTCATACCTGGGTAGATAAAGAATTCTCTGATTTTATTGAGAGTTTTAAAATTTCCAAGATGGCCACCGAAGACAGAGTTGTGGTAGTATTTGAAGATGAGAGGTTGCAAACTAGCTGGAAGAGCAATCTTGGGAGCATTAGTTCGCGATTCACGACAACACAAGACGCCTTTACTTAATAGATGTCGAGGGACTAACGTTCCTTGTTGTAACAGTGTGATCTTCTGGTACATCTCAGGATCTTCAAGTTGATGTTCTAAAATATTTTCATGCGCCACAGGGAAAACCGGCATGTTAACCTTGACCGCATTCACAGATATAGAAGGTTGTTCGTTCGAAGGGGTTTCAGTGTTAAACATTCTTGATAAAGCGTCCGCTAGAACATTTTCGGAACCTTTAATGTGGTTTACCCTGAACTTGAAAGAGGAAATGCGTAGTACCCATCGTGCAATACGGCCCAATTGTTTAGGATGTCCCAACAGCCATGATAAAGCTTGGTTATCGCATTCCAGCAGAAATTCCTTGTTATGTTCGAGGTACACATGGAACTTTTCAACTCCAAACAGTACACCCAAACATTCTATCTCATATATGCAGTACTTCTTTTCTTGATCAGTTAGAACCCGAGAGCCATAAGCAATGGGTAACCGAACACCATCATGTTCTTGTAGTAAAACAGCTCCTACAGCTTGACTGGAACCATCAGTTTGCAGGATGAACTCTTTATCAAAATCAGGTTTCTGGAGAATAGGTGATTCACTAATGCATTTCTTTAAGTCCAAGAAGGCGGTTTGTTGAACTGGCGTCCATTCAAACTTCACTCCTTTCCTCCTAAGTGCGTTTAGAGGGGCGGCACGTTCAGCGAACTTCGGTATAAACTTTCCCCAGAAATTCACCATTCCAATAAATCTGGCGACGCCTTTAGCATATTTGGGAGGTTCAAATTCACGCAGGGCACGGGTTCGTTCGGGATCAATTTCAATTCCACGACCTGAGATTTTGTGGCCGAGGTAGGTAATTTCTTTCACCGCTACGTGTAACTTCAAAGGATTTATGGTTATTCCCGCTTCCTTGAAGCGTCGCAGGACTTCATCAAGTACCACCATGAGTTCTTCAAAGGTTTCGGCGTAAAGGACGAAATCATCCAGAAAATTGACAAGATTGCGGAAACGTAGATCCTGAAATAAAAGGTTGGCAAGTCTCGTTAGTACTTGCGCACCGGTGGCTAGACCAAAAGCTACACGCTGGAATTCATATAAGCCCCAAGGAACACAGAAAGCAGAAATATGTTTTGATTTTTCAGCGAGAGGTATCTGAAAATAGGCCGAGTTCATATCTAAGACACAGAACCATTTGGCTTTGCCAAACCAAGAGAAAGCGGTGTTGATATCCGGTAAGGGAACAGCTTCTACATCAATCTTTTGGTTGAGTTTTCTATAATCGATAACCATTCTTGAATCGTGTTCACCTTTAGGTACCAAGAAGGCTGGAGAAGCATATTGACTTTTGCTAGGTCGGACGACGTCATCATTTAAAAGTTTGTCAACATGGTTACGCAAAGCTTCCATTTTGGGAGGTGATAAAGCATAAGGTTTCCCTCGGACGGGAGTCTTATCATTCAGGCTAATTTCATATTCCAGTAGAGAAGTACGACCTAATTTCTTGGTTAAAACTTCAGGGTATTTGGTCAGAATGTTCAGAGCAGCTTGCTTCCTTTCCGGGGAAAGATGAGCCAGATTAATGGTGTGAACGTAATCATCAGGAGGACTTTCCGATTCAAGAATAAATTGAGGATTGCGTAAAGAAGAAAAGGACCAACCAGCAATTGGAATAGACACTTTAGAATCAAAATTGAATTGGATGCTTTCCTTTTGAAAGTTGAGAATCATACCAGAGGCACGCATAAAATCAATACCCAAAATCAAATCCATATGTAGACTGGGAGCTACTAAGAAATCAAAAGTCCAGGAAAATCTATCAATCTTGAAGTGGATACGGGCTAAGACGGTGATATCCATTGGTTCATTAGTGGCGGTGTAGCATACCATATTGGTTTCTTTAACTTTTTTCACACAGTGACTCTTCACGAGGCGTTGGTAAAATTGTGCTGAGACGAGAGAACGGGCGCTTCCAGAATCCAAAAGAGCGGATGCATCCAACATATTAAGGCTTACACGTATGTGAGGAAGTGGAGTGCGAGGGGTACCAACCTTGCAAGACATATCAGCAAGATGGTGAGGTAACACCGCATCAGAGGCACTCCCAGATAAATGCGGCGAAACTAGTTTTTTGAAATTTTCCGGAACTCACAGGAACGTGCCATGTGACCAGGACGACCGCAGACAAAACAGACACCAGGGGCACCATTAGGAAAGACACCTGTTTGAACTTGATTACTATTCGTAGCCATTTGCGACACTGACGTTACATTTTGACCAGCAGGTACATATTGGGGAGGAGGTTGCGAATAATCAGGTGGTGTGAAATGAGAATGGGAAACACTAGCGTTGTTTGTAGCAGCGACAACTTGATTGATTTGCGCAGGTTGTCTTCGCATAGGAGTATGGCTGTTAGTAACCATCTTCCGAGAGCGTTGAGCACGTTGGTTGTCCGCATACAAATAATCTCTGGATACATCACAAAACTTCTCCAAATCATCGAAAGTGCGAGGTTTTATTTCAGAAGCAAGATGACTACGGATTGTTGAGTTGAAATTAGTCACAATTAGCTCGACCAATTCTCGCTCATCTACATTTACACGAAGCACCTTTGATTTGAGTTTGATGTCGTCAATATAACTTGATAAATCTTCATCGTCACCTTGAAGTCTGTCAACAAAAGATAAACGGAAATGTTGTCCTAAACGTCGAGGAAGAAACTTTTGCAGAACATCTTCATGAAATTCATCAAAAGAAGAACCAAGGTTAATGGCTTTCAAAACACGAGTAGAAAGAGGTTGTTGAGTATATGGATGTATTTGATCTAACAGCTCTTCATCAGTGATGTCAGGTCTCTCTCGGATGAGAAGGAGTTGTCCTAAGAATTTCAACAACGCATGAACATCTCGACCATCAGTCGCTTGAAGTTGTCTTAAAAGTCGGTCAACAGGATTCTGCAACTTTCCATACTTCTTATCGCGCCGCATAGATGAATTTAAAGTAGTGGAATTAATAGGCCGCATGATGGGTCCAGGTTGTCTCTGAGTAGTCCCAAATTGAAAAGGACCTCTACCAAAACATGTCGACATAGAAGTGGAGTGAACAGGATTGACAGGCACTTGTGACTGAGACAGGGCTTGATTATTCGAAAAGAGCGAAAAAGACGAATTTACTAACGGGTTCCATAGCGATGCACTTTGTGAAGAAACTGAAGAAACGGGCAAGGTAAAATTTGCGTTCCGACGAGGCACATCATTAGTACTAGGATACTGAGAAGTAGTTGGAAACAAGTTGTTTCCCGGAAGTGGGCGATCGAGAGAAAACCAATTCGAATAGTCGGCCACAGATGTAGTAGATAAATGATTAATAGATGATTGTGGCATCCACTGGGTTGAATGCGCCATTGCAGATAGACGAGGCTGATTAGAACTATAGAATACACTTGTGGGAGGTGGACATGGAGAGTCCAAAATATGCGATGATGAGACAGCAGTACTATTAAGAGCGGATACCGCAGCAGTCACATAAGTGTTAGGTTGGCTTATCGCTTGCCAGACCGAAGCAACAACATCCTGGGACGTCACAACAGCCTCACTAACCGCAACAAACTTCTTAACCTCATCCAAAAATGCCCTAAGGTCAAATTCACTCTGCGCAAAGTTCTCCGCAAGCTCATCATTTGTCGAAAAATCTCTAGCGTAGATCAATCTCCGCAATGTTTGCTCAGAACGAGCAATAATTTGGTTAGTCGCACCCAACGCTGGATTAGATTTGTCATCTTTAAATTGTTGTTTCAATTGATGGATGTAAGTGTTGACAACTTCTAACTCCCTAGCAAAATCAAGGCGAGACAAGAAACTATCTTTCGGATTAACACCTCTATCTAATAAATCATTTAATTTACGGACAAGAACAAGAACATGACCCTCCGTAGAAGCACCACGTATATGCAATTCATAAGCAATTTGTTCTGGGAACAATAATTCAGGCCGGAAAAGAGACATCATCAATGACCCTGACCAAGCAACGTTTCAGAATTTTAAATTATCGCAAGAGAAAAAAAAAACGACGAAAACCCTGACAAGACACCTTATACTCTAGGAAAGTAGGAAATAATAATTCAAAAACTTACAGGAAATCCAGACATCTAACCCTAGACTGCGAACTGGACAATTTACCACTTTGCGCTCAAAGCGACACAGGAAAAATAAACACGAAGAAAAAAACTGCCAGAAGTTTACGAACACAGCGACTACCTAATACACACAAAAGGCACACATTAATTTAAGAACAAGGAAAATTAGACACAAGAAATGTGGCAACCTGCAATGAACACAACATTAATACAGCCACACACAAAATACCTGCAAGAACATTACTCCAGACATTAGACTGACCTGAAAGGATTAGAAAAAAAGGAAAGCACATAGAATTAAAAAATGTCAATTTCCACACTGTGATAATACTTAATTTGAAAACTCAATTAATTCAGTCTTCTTTCTTAATTTTAATTTAATTACTTACTGACATCTTAACATTTAAAAAAAAAAAAAAAAAAAAAAAAAAAAGAGAACTAACCACGCTCCTAGCTACCATTTTGTAACGCACACTTAAAATTTCTCCCAGAAGAAAAAGGAAACCCGCCCAGAGGAAATATTTAGGTAGCGGGGAAGAAAAAAGTAACGTTACAAGGAAAAAAAAGGGAATGAAAAAGAATAAACCAAAAAGATGTCAGTAATGAAGGAAAAACAACTTACAGTGTATTCAGAAAATTAAACAATATCACAGCAAGATCAAAAATGTCCATAATAATGGCATGGTATCACAGGGGAAAATTCTCATATACAATAAATAAGTAAGACTACAAAAGTCCAAAAGTAATCACGAATAGTCTCACAAGAATAAGTCTCACACTATCAATCACACACACACACACACACACACATAATGTTTACATACAAAGTACAAAGGGGAAAAATTACATAATATCCAGTTCCGATTGCAAATAAAAGTGATCGTACAGAATCACCTGAGTCACCCGCAATAAGGGGTATACAATTTTACATAAAAGGGTTTCAATTTACTAAGACTGAAAATAATCTCAAAAGCCCTTTCTCACTAAGTGAGCCCGAAGCCTGCTCTATACTGGAACCAAACGAAGAAAGAAACTAAAGTTTCACTGGCAATCTGGAGCTTTACTTGTCCATGGATGTAGTGATGGAGCAAGAGACGATAAAATAAATAAGGAAAATTTAGCTCACAAGGTCATATCCAGAAGTGAAAACGCAGATGGTCCAGCAGGGTGCTGCTTCGTAAATGAGAAGTTCCAGCAAATCGACGATAAGGTAACAGGTAACATAAAGAACGGCAATCAAAATATGGAATTGGACATCAAATCAGGAACTGGAAATCTCGAATAAAAACTCGAAGTCGAACCCATAGATCGAACAAATTCTCGAACAAATTCTCGGACAAATTCTCGAACCCCAAAAAGGGGAAAAAGATATTCGTAAACAGCCAAATCAGTCCATAATCGTTTCAGGTCAGTCGATGAGTAATTACTTAGAGCAATGAATAAATAATACAGTAGGCACAGACAAAAAGACGACAGCTAAAAAGTGATATCACACATAAATTAAGGAGATCAATCGGCAGAATAAAGTTTGCCCGGTGACCGACCCGGGCAGCGATCTTGACAATGATGATCACATCTCAGAGTGAGAGAGGGGGAGAAGCACGGTGAACAAAAAGAAAAGCTTCATCGAAGGTTCTCGAAAGAAAAAACAACGCGCCGCTAATCAGTAGCGGATGGAAACAGCTGGTTGCAGTGCGAGGCGAGTCGAAGGTGGGGAGATAGTTGGAAAAGCCTCCGCGGAAGTTCGTAAGATCGCAGCACTTTCCGGCCTTTCTCGCAGCGCAACCATTGAATCCCCCGCGCAAGGCGGGTGGCTGCCGATCGTGGCGGTTTCAGAAGAAAAACCGGTACAATGTAAGGGCTGTTTGTTTACTTCATGACCGTTTTGTTTAATCTTGGCAGTAGGTAACAGCAGTGGTCGCTGTTATTCAGTGGAGGTCATAATGACGTATCATCCTTTTCGTTCATGGGTGATTATTTTGAAGCAAGCAGCAGTTCGTTTTGCTCCGTAGGATAGATTGTTGATTTGAAGACCACCATATATTCTTCTTACTTGTCGTGCTGCTGATCGACGTCCGGGTTCGCGTGTATAAAATGTAGCAATACGATCTAGTCATATTCTAGTCATGGAAATCTTCTTAAGTCTACCTTCGTAACTACAAGTAGCGTCTTTCTGTCAAGATTTTCACACATTTTCCGTCGAAACGGTAATCTCCATTCTCACTCTCATTGTCTTTTGTCTTCAGTGATGACTAACCTTAAACCTTGTTAGGCATTCCTCAATCCGAGTCCAGAATTGCTTGAAAAGTTGTACCGTCCATAAGTCGATCCACACCAAACTGTCAAAATGGTTAATGAACTCGCGTCCTCCACTTGTGAGCGAATGAACTTTAAGGGTGGTGTAGCTTCTAATTGGAAAGCATGGTATTCAGGTTTCAAAATATTTTTCATAGCAGTTGATTTGATCAAAGAAAGCGATCAACGCAAAAATGCTTTGCTAATACATCGTATGGGTCCTGATGCTCAATCTTGAGACTTCTTTACTCAATCTTGCGGACCTTACCAAATTACCAAAGATGATATCAAAGTGAACGGAGCCACGCTACAAGAATGTAAAGAAAATCTTGTTGCTTGTCTTCAACGTCTTCAGGTAAACAATCAAAATTTAAACAAAAAAAAGTGCCAGCTTCTCAAAACCCGAATCGCGTACCTGGGGTTCATCATAGAAAATGTTAAAATTTTAAAAGACCTTCGCAAAGTAAATGCAATTGTCAATACTTGTAGGCCCAAAGACCAACAAGATGGTGGACAATTTCTCAGTTCAGTTACCTACTATTCAAAGTATACATATTCCAAATGCTTCTGCTCTCACTCATCAAATGAGGAAGTTGCTCATTAAGAATCACCACTTAAAACATTATTCCTAACCAATTCGGTTTTAGGGGAAACCATGACACAGTGCAACAACTACTCTGCACAACCGAATTCATTACTGAAGGATTCCAAAATAAACAAACTACAGCTATGGTTTACCTACACATAGAGAAAGCATTCGACTCGGTCTGGCACAACGGGCTGCTATTTAAACTCATTAAATGCGCCATTGACAAAAAATAAATCCACCTAATCGCATCCATCCTGTCAAACAGAACCTTCAGAGTCCAGATCGAAGGTGTACTATCAGCAACTGGACACTGCCTTGCATGAGCAGTGAGCACCTTAAAGAGCAATCCTAAGACCTACCCTATACAACCTCCTGACTTATGATGTACCGAAAATGGAAGACATATTCATGGGAACCTTTTCGGATGACACCTAAATTGGAGCCGTACATGCCTCATCACCCATATTAATCAACAAACTCCAAAAAGCACTAGACAAACTACTGGAAAGGGTCAACATCTGGCGAATCAAAGTCAATTAAGATAAAACGATAGGAGTCCTTTACTCAGAACTAAACAGAATCCACCCTCAGAAAAAAACTAGGAATCAAACAGATCCAGTGGCAGAGAGCAGCAACATACCTCCGAGAAATCCCAGATCAGAGACCGACATGGACAGAACAAAAAAAATGAGGTTATGTTCATGGCTCGCTCTCAATGATCATAATGTTGCAGATTTGTTGTGAGTACTAACAAAATATTCAAGATTACGCTCATTTTCTGCCTCCTCGTACAAAAATACATTACTCGCCGCCTTTCATGAGAGCTTAACAGCCTCTAAATGGTCGCGGTACACCTGCTTTGGTTGCGGTACGTTCCGGTACACGTGCAAACGCCGCGCCGCGCTCAATTTGTACCACGATTACGTACAAGCTGGTGGACAAAAATGGGATGCGCCCACCATTATACTTCCATCATGTGTTACGATTATACTTCAAAGCTAAAAGCTGAGCTGTGGACGAGGCGTAGAGCAGTGCAAACAGTGAAAAGCAGGGTGGTGGATTGTGCTGTACAAGGAAAAAATTTGAAAAAATTGGAGGGAATCATTAATGGTGACAGAGAAAGGTTGAATTCATGTTTATAAGGATACATCACCTGATTCTATAAGTGCAACCTGGATCCAAACTTAACAAAGCCGTAGCTGTTTTTGTTTCTTCAGAGGGTTTTGGTCGATGAAGTTTCAAAAGTAAGCGATTCTGCCGTTTGTAGCTTAAAAACATGGTAAAGAGAGTCACATTAATTAGAGAAAGTGAAGATGATATCATAAGGGTTTGTACAAAAAATTATGGGATTACCGCAATCTTTAGCGTTACAGCCAATGAATTTGAAGTTTCTTTCCAGTTACCATGTTTACAAACGAGAGACTCATTAAGTGTTCACCGGACAAGAGACATAATAAAAAGAGAAAAATAAAATTGAGAAAAAAATTACAGCAACTAATTTCAGAAAATGGAAATGAATCTAAATACACAGTGCAGTGGTAATACTTCAAATTGATAAATCATTCTCCAAAAAATATGTAGCAGTTGGAGGAAAGTCCAATCACCCAAATATAGTGGTGTGTTATACCAGTGTTTCACAGCAAATGACTGGACTCAGTAAAAGATGCAAGCAAGAAAAATCTTTTTGCATACTTTCTGTGGAAAGCAGTCTATTTTCGGATACCTGACAAAAATGTATGAGGAGCCATATTGTACACTAAACTCTAGGCACAATGACTCTGACTAGGGCCCAGCAAAATATTCAGCCAAAAAATTAAGCCACATAAAATATTTTCATATTCTAATGGAGGCAGAAAAAGTCCGTTCGAGAGAAATACACGAAAGTGTCGAAAGTTTGAAACCCTACAGATGAGTTCCACCCAATTCCCACAAAAAAGAAAATCAGCTTATGAAAAAGGATTTGAATAACTACCTTGAAAAAGTGTGCGTGCTTTCTTGACTCCAAGGTATGTGCGTTTGCAAAATTGCATAATGTTTCTGCTTCTTACATTTTAAATGTTCGACTAACAAGTAGCCCGCCTGTATTTCACTCTCTAAGTTGGTGATTTCCACAGTATACGTTAGTGCACCGGGCTCAGTGGAAAAAATCAGTGTCTCCCTCAGAGAAAAGAAGCTAGGCATCTGAGTGGATACAATTCTTTGGTGCGACTGATACGTATCAACAATTATGGACACCTTTGAAACAGACAAAGGAAGGCATACATGTGAATAAGAAGCATAATAATGAGTATTAAGCCAGAATGGAGAAAGTGTGGTAAAAACTTATTTTTAGCTATGATCGAAATACAAAGTGTATGTTTTCGATAGAATTGGATTTTGTAAGACGTTGCAAGATGCAAGGAGAAATAGGAGGTTTCTATCGTTTAGAAAACATGCAGCTGCATTTTTGGCCAACAAAACTCATTATCAAAGAGATGATCAAAGTAAAAAGCAAAGCAAAACTAACTAAAAATCATACTGAAAGCAAACAAATTAACTGCTTCTGTTTGCTTCTTTCAATAAATTTTTGTTGTTATTAGTTTTCATTTCTTCTTGAAATGGGTTTAATTCATCCAAACTACATCGGCATGTTTTGTAAGTACAGTAAAACTTCTATCTATTGTTCTCCAATGAGACTTTTTCCTCGGTTTAGCGTTGATTTTTCGACCAATAAAAATTAAATTTAACGTTTTTTGCCGTTTTGAGATCCGTTTCCGATCGATAATGTTATCTGGACATTCACAGACGATTTGTGGGCTCCTGAAGCAGGGGTCGATCAGCAAGGCTTATCCAGACAGTTCTACCGGTTGTGCCTGTATGATATTCATTCTTCACGTATTTTAGGAGTCGCTGAACATACGAAGCATTTCGTACATTCGATAGAATGCGACTTGCATTAAATGTGAGCATGAGTGAATTTACTTGTATCTTTTTGTGAGCCCTAACAAGCCCTGAGCGACGGCCAATTTTGTTCATCGAAGTTCGATGTCAGAAAAACTTTGTCATTTTATCAGTGCATCGAAACGAATTTTAACAAGTCAAAAAAGAAACGCCGAATCATCGAGTACTTATGATACATTTTAATGCTTCAGAGTTTGGCGAAGTGGAAGAGGGAAAAATGACGCCTAGGTCCCATTTCAGAAAAAATATTGATAAATACCGGGTTTTTCGAAATCAACATCAGATTCGAAAACCATTCGTCTGCGAAAAACCATCGAAACTGCGATCGACCGACGCCTCGATCGTTCGCACAGGCCTATCTTTAACCTATTGGGAGGATGAATGAAGCGTGCTTGAATGCTCACATAAAATGCACGGCACGTAAATTATGGTCACAAACATTGCTCGCCTCACGCTTAGTCAACGGGCCTTCTGCCTGCGAGAAAGGTTAGGTTCGTTTGTATTTTTCTGAACGGTTTGGAATCTGTTTTGTTATTTACAGGGTTCCGGAGTTGAGGTCCTCATTTACTCAAGTACTCTGTTTCTTAACTAAATGTATTTCTTGTATAGTGATTTTATTGGTATGAATGTGCGTGTGAGTGTGATTTCGTAATTAAAACCAAAACCTTACTTTTATGTCTATTTATATCACAGAATCGACTGAAAATGATAGTAACTTATCTGTGAGATCTTGTGTTTTCCCTTTGGGATCAGAATATGAAATTGTCTTTATAGCTTTAGAGCCATCGAGCTCGATATTTTAGTATATAATTATTACCGCATATTTTTCTCTTTATTTAAATTTTGTGCTTTGTGCGCTGCATCCTCCTAAATTCAACATTCGACCTCCATTATTTACCAACCTAACTAAAGAAAATTGGGAGTGCGACGTAACAAAACCATAAAGTAAATACTAAATATAAGTAAACCTCCTGTATGGTCATCACTGAGCCTGAGCTGAGTCGCGTGCGGAGACCGGTTGTCTGGCGCCGCTAGCGCTACGCGATGAGAGCTGCGGCATACGACTATGATTAAAAATAAATAAAATAAATAAAAAATAAACGTCCCCATTTGAAGTATTGCATTTACGGAGGTGGTACCCCCTCTGGAGGCCCCGAAGAGGGCCCTATAATCGATAACCCCCTAAAAATAATCGAACATGTTTTTCAGCGTTTTTCAAAATTCGGATCCATTCTCCAAATTATTAGCCCGACTCCTTTTTTAATTGACACCCTGTACATTTACCTGTTGCAATATTTTTTATTTTTTTTTTTGTTTTCAGTGGAACACCGGCTTTCATAACAAAATTCCATATTTAATTTGAGTACCCCGTTCCTTTATTAATTAATCAATACGGAGAGTAGATTCTTGGGCCTGGAGATAAATATTGATCATGTCGCGGCTGCGAAAATAGAGTGTCATTTTTTAGTCGACCTTTTATTGAGGTTACCCCCATATCGACCTGAATACGTCACCCTTGCAAGACATTTAGGTCTGCAAGCCAGAAGCAACACAGTTTCCATGGCGCAGAAGCGATGAAAAAACGTTAAAAATATTTTAAAGCGTCATACTGCTGCAATCAAGCAGGAAATTGCGACCCCATCAAGTAACGTCGCAGAAACAGATAACCTTGTGAAGCAACATACCAACTACTCGAATGCTCCTTGTCGTTATAAACATTCGTCTCCAAATAGAGAATTTTAAGGCGAAAGTGAACTCATCACAAACAGTTTTGGAAATTTATCCCCTATTAAAGGAGAGGCATCGTTTCATACATCAAAGCCAGACTTTGACCATCTCAAAGTAGAGCAGAAGGCACGTCCGAAATATAACTGCGCATACACCTCGTTGACACGAACCGTGCTTGACAATGAGAAAGCGTTTTCGTCGTCAAATATGGAGCCTTTGCTTCTAGGGATTAATGAAGAAATTGCAAATGACGACATCTCTTCGATAAAAAGTGTCCTGAGTGAAAAATATGATCTATCGGGCAATTTAGGCCGATCAACCCCTTTAAAGGAGATAAAAATCAGAGATGAGACTTTTCAGTCATTCTTGAGCGGTCTTTACGCACCAGAACCCGATGCCGATGAAAAGCTATCCCACGTTTCAAATTCTGTAACGGAGAATTTCTCACCGAAGCATCTTAAGAATTGTTCTGGTGATTCTGATGCTTCTCGATTGACGAGCCAGAAGAGAGTGTTGGCGGATATCACATCTGAAATCTTGAATGAACGGACAGATATGGAAACCGAACAGTCTTCGAATGTGTATGGTTGCCGCTCCAAAAATGTGCCGTAAGTCGACGGAGGCTCCTGCAAGATAACGCCTTCCGATTGGAAAGAGGCATCCGAGACCGTAAGAGTTTTAAAAAAGTTAACAAAATTACAGAAAGCTCTCTCGGAACGGAATCACCATCAACGATCGGCTGAAATCCCGATTAGTAGACCCGATTTTCCAAGAAAAGGCCAACCTGATTAATGCGCATTTTTCAGGGACTGAGAAATTCACTGGTTCACAGGGTGGTTTTAAAAATTAAAATATCGTCATGAAATATATCTTACATTAATTTCCTGTTGAATGTAAAGTGATGCATGTGAAGCGTGGAAAACAAGACTGGCGAAACTTCTGGGCGGTTACTCACTAAATGACTTGTACAATGCGGACGCACAGGACTCATTCTACAGTTCAATGCCAAACAAATCAATGGTAGCCCAAGAAGAAAAGAGCCGTGGATTGAAGTAAAGTAAGTAAAGAGTGGCGGTACTCGGGTACTATTAAGCAGCAACGCCACCAGTACTGATAAGCTACCACCACTTGCAATCGAAATTTGGAGAAACCGAGGTGTTTCAAAAACGTACAAAAAGTTGCCTTGCTACTATGATTTTCTGACCAAATCTTGGATGACACTTATTTTATTTGAGGGATAGACCCACAAACTGGATGCTAAAATGGGAAGTCAAAACAGAAAAATTGTCATGTTTATTTACAACTGCCCTGCTCATCCTCCCAACATTGCTGGCTAACGAAATATCAACTGCCACGTTTAGTTGAACCCAAGAATAGCATCAGTGTGCTCTAGCCTCTCGACCAAGGAATTATTATCAGAGCTCTGAAGGTGCACCCTCGAAAATATTTGGTACGTGGATATACATTGTTATTATGGTAACCGGAAAGAAAACGGAAGACTTGAAAATCGACCTTTTGAGTTCTATGCATTACCTGGCTATAAATTGTATTATATACGTCATTATTATACTATTATTATTATTGTTATTATTTTCATTTCTCAATTTATCCATACCCTATTATTCCTCACAATCGCTGACTAATAAAATCAATAGTTCATACAATAATAACTTCTCTTTTCCCCTTTCTTCAAAAAACCGTTAGGACAAAACAGCAAATTAAATTAGTGATAATTAGTGCGAAGATGTAGGGTTGACGTTCACCCGCCAGTGACCGGACTGAGACTGGTTCCATGAGTCAACAGCCCTACTGCCGCAGATATTATGAATGGCACGAATGAAAGCAGAAGTGAAAAGTGTGACCTTCCACAGCATCAATTTTCCCCTTCCTCAAAACTAATTGAGTGTAAAGCCGACGCGGCGCGGCGCAGGCGCATTGGTCCCGAATTGACTGGGATAGCAGTCGGCGATCATTTTTTTAGGTTTCAAAAACTGATTGGTTTTACGGCCCTTCCATCGGCGGATTTATTTGAGGAGGGGCCCAGGCCCATTTCAGCACTACATCCACGCTATGCCATTTCTAAATTGCTCATTTTACTAATTGATCATTTGCTCTCTCTGGTTTTTTTTACAGCTCAGTTGGAAAGATGTTACAGAGATTATAATCCAGACTTCACTGTTTTCGTAAAGCAGGAATCCAGCCACCAACTGAGGATTACGACTCACGTGTGGACTTGAACGAAGCCATTCTAGTGAACGACGAAGAATGGGAACAATTACAGTCTATGAACTCGGACGCGAAACGATAACATCTGAAGAATTCGTTCACGCAGATGACAACAGCCCCGTCGCGTCGTCGATGAATAGAATTTTGATGAAATTGTCGATGCACAGCTCGCTGACAAAGGAAAAGAAGCTGAAGACATCGAAGATGAAGAAGAAGAGATAGGAGTAACGGCGGTAGAAGGACTCGCATCGCTTGACAAGCTTGTACGGCTGCTGTATCTGCCGGGCGCCGATGAAACTATTATCAGCGCGTATGCGCAGTTAAAGTGACTTGTTGTACGGTCTATCGTGAAAACGACGCGATAGCAAGCCACTTTACTCATTTCTTGTGAAAAACATAAGAAACAACAAAATAACGTAACTAAAGTAAAAGAAAATACCTTAAATAAGAGCATAAAATTTTGTTTCGAATAGAGTGATTTTTAAGAAAGTCGTCCGTCGCCCAAAGCGAATTCCTTTTTATTCCTTCTTAAAGTCTCTTGGAATCAGCGTATTCCAATAGATTGCCGCAATAGAGATAAATAGCTGCCGCGTAAGTGTAAGGAGGAGGAGCGATGTTGTATAACGCGGTTTAAAACAATCGGAACCGAATTCCCGCGCCGCTGCTAATCGCATTTTTTAGCAGTTTTTGATATAATGTAATTCTCCATAAAACGTTGCCAATTTTTGGTCTCCTGAAAAACGCTGAATCGAAGTTTTACTGTAATAAAATCTCATATTTTTCCTTCATTTTAGAATGTCACACTTTAGTGATTTAATCAGTCTTAATTTAACTCCATTAACAACATTTCCTAAAAATGTGAGCATACGACATATGTGTAAAAAAAGCTCCATAAAGGAGAAGAAACTCACAAACAACAGAAGAGGAGCAAGGGATGAGGGGTAAACTTACTGGATCCTTCTCTGGTAACATTTTTAAAGCAATATGAGAGAAAGCATCGGTGTTGATGTCTTGCAGATGGATGTGGATCTGTTTCCGTTTTTGGGTAAGAGACGGCATAATCTTTGCATGTCCGCTTAAGTTCTCGCCATATAAACTGGAAATTAAAATAATTCAAGTGGATGAGAAGTTTAAGTAAATATTGAGCAGTATTTATAGTAACTGAAAGACAGCCTGGCTGAACTTCGTTATAAGGCAGTTTTACTGGAGTTTTGATGAAACTTCCCGATGAACAATAGAGAAGAACTATAGGCGAATTTTCGCGACGAATAAATTCGATGATATTCGACAAAACCATTGCCAACCTACGCATGACAACAGTGGAACACACGAAACTGAACCGTGTTTTTTGAACTTTTTCGGTGTATTCAGTCATCGATGGCATCAATTCGATTTTGAATTGAAGTCCGAGGTGAATTCGAAATCGAATTGATGCCATAGATGCCCCGAAAACACATCTAAAAACACAATTGAGTTTCCTCAAATATATAGTTAGGTTGGTATTGTTTATGATATTCGATCGCGAAAATTCGCCTTATCTGAACTGAGGTTGATTTCCAACATGAATCAGTCATATGACATATTCGGAACCAGGAAACGATGGTGCCTAGGGCCAAGCCCTTTCTCGCTTTTACAAATACTAGACAAGAAGAATGGGTGCAATGAGGCAACAACAGTGCAATCACAAACTGTAAATTTAAATCAATTGCTCCGCACATTTGACCACACGCAGAGCACACTCTAAGGGTAAAATTTAACGCGAGAAAAGTGAAAATGTTTTGGGACAATACGCAACTGAGTAAAATTTTGATTCATTGTTTTTGCTGTTGTTTTTTCCCTCTTTTATTATGAAAACCTATGTGAGGTTGATAGTGGACCATCGTCCATCATGTTGTAATTAGAACAGATCCATCGCTGCAAATGCTAACCATGAGTGTAATTTATTTTGTTTCAATCAATATCGACTTCAGTAACACGTAGTGGCTGTGAAAATGGGGGAGTCAATGCCTTATCCGGAAAGTCCCGTGTATTTCCCCTCAAAAAAAGAAAAAAAGAAAAAAGAAAAAAGGATATCAATACAGGGTGTCTCAGACCACCTGGCAAGCTTTTATTGTGGCCAAACTAAGGCAAATATGAAAAATCGGTAAAACACGTGTAACGTATATCGACCCCAAAGAATTCGGGGAAAATATTTTCAGCCCCCCAAAACCACCCCTTGGGGGTTATTTAGGGGGGTCGGTGTACCCGTATCTCGAAAAAATCAAATGGAAAGGGTATGTTTTGACACTGGAATCTAATCCGGCATAAAAAAACAAAACTTTATTATACTGGAGTTTTTTTTCTTAAAACCACCCTTTTTTGAGTTAGGGGTGGTTTTCCAAAAATTTAGGGGTAATCTTTGATTGACCGCTGTGACCCTCCAAATCATTGGATTTAAGAAAACTAAAAAGTTTCTGAAAGGGCAGACCAAGCGCTTTCGTTTGATGTATCACATGCCTATTTTTTGTGAAAAAGGGTACAAGGCCCCCTCACCCCAAAATTTTGGGGCTTCGGGGGGCTCTACGTAAAAATTGTCAAATGTAAAGGTATGCCTTGTGATACATCATTTGAAAGGTCTTTTAGAGAAGAAAAAAATGATGCCCCCCAAAATTCGAAAAAACTACCCCGTTTCAAAATGGCGGCCGTTTTAAGATTTGGGGCTCAAGGGGGGTTCTTCAGGAAAATGACCTAAAATTGAGCGATATACAGCTAAAAAGGTCTTGAAGAGAGAAAAATAATGGTTCAAACCGCGAGACAATCCGACTTTTCAAACCAAAGTTATGGCCGATTGAAATTTAGGGGCGCCTTTCTGGGAAACTCAACTACCCCTAAATTTCAATCGGCCATAACTTTGGTTTGAAAAGTCGGATTGTCTCGCGGTTTGGACCATTATTTTTCTCTCTTCAAGACCTTTTTAGCTGTACATCGCTCAATTTTAGGCCATTTTCCTGAAGGTCCCCCCTTGAGCCCCCAAATCTTAAAACGGCCGCCATTTTGAAACGGGGTAGTTTTTTCGAATTTTGGGGGGCATCATTTCTTTCTTCTCTAAAATACCTTTCAAATGATGTATCACAAGGCATACCTTTACATTTGACAATTTTTACGTAGAGCCCCCCGAAGCCCCAAAATTTTGGGGTGAGGGGGCCTTGTACCCTTTTTCACAAAAAATAGGCATGTGATACATCAAACGAAAGCGCTTGGTCTGCCCTTTCAGAAACTTTTTAGTTTTCTTAAATCCAATGATTTGGAGGGTCACAGCGGTCAATCAAAGATTACCCCTAAATTTTTGGAAAACCACCCCTAACTCAAAAAAGGGTGGTTTTAAGAAAAAAAACTCAAGTATAATAAAGTTTTGTTTTTTTTACGCCGGATTAGATTCCAGTGACAAAACATACCCTTTCCATTTGATTTTTTCGAGATACGGGTACCGACCCCCCCTAAATAACCCCCAAGGAGTGGTTTTGGGGGGCTGAAAATATTTTCCCCGAATTCTTTGGGGTCGATACGTTACACGTGTTTTACCGAATTTTCATATTTGCCTTAGTTTGGCCACAATAAAAGCTTGCCAGGTGGTCTGAGACACCCTGTATATTCTACATCTTTGCTCATATTTTGGTTCATTGTTTGCGTATTTACTGAAGATTATTTGATTTTACAGGAGGACTTAAAAAATCTGGAAACTATAGGGCCGCAGATAACGCTCGCAATACTTTGAGACCACACACAACTTGTCAGTAAAACACAATAAATATGCAATAATGGCTCCTTATAATATAGTTAAACCTCACAGACAACAGTGGTACATTCTCGGTCAATCAATTTTAAATCCTCTCAAGGTTATGACTCTTCTAAACATTGAATTGATCCCAGTTACAATACGATGGTTTGGAAACACCTTGCTGGATAAGTAAAACGTTGATAAACAGATCCTTCACTCTTCAGCCTTTCTTTCCACCTTTCCCTCCAAAAAACTGCAAGAAAACTTACCAATATTTGCCATCCCGATTTTCATTTAATTGACAAACAAAAATCCAATCAACAGCTTTCAAGTTTTCTACATCTACTGACACTACATCGTTTTGAGGGTTTTGAAGTAAAGTGGCTATAGGTATGATTAGATATGTTGTTTTGCTGATTCCATCCTCTTCCAAATGATGAAAACTAGAGTTTGTTATCTCAATCCACTGGGCTTGCACGTCAAATTTCATTGATGGTAGGTGTAAATTCATGGAATAACGTTTACCATCACTTCTCTGAAATCAGTAGTCGGGCGGAAATTTTAGTGACGGAAGAATGCAGTAAGAAAGTAATAATGAGAAAGCATTTTGAAACTCTAACCTTCTTGCAGACACAGGAACTGAACTTTTTATTTACGGCTATTAACAAGGGATGGGACCGGCAGTTGGTCGAATCGTGATGAAGGTTCAGATTATAATTCGCAAATCCGACCAATATTTCGACCAGTTGAAGTACCCGCGAACACATGTCATCCGCGCGAGGCTGGGTAATTCGCAGGTGTGGGTGGTAGATTCAGTAAAAAAAAAAAAACCGAGACTGCACACCTTCGATTCACGACGCGACGCTTGAAGTATCCCAACCTTCCTTTCCTCGGTACAGGGGGGGGGGGGGGGGGGCTTGACTTGTATGGGAGCTCTCGTATATGGATTAATACATGAACGGTGACATACGACGCGACGGAGCACGCTAGAATTTCAGGAAAACCCGAAGATTACATACCACCTACTAGGCAGTACGCGCAATGAGCATGTCTTGGGTTGATCTTTGGACTTCAGCTGAACGCGCACAGAACGATGAATAAACACTTGTAGACATTTTCCATGACAGGCGATAAGTTTAATGAGTTGAAGTTTGAATTTGTGTCTTTCATGTAAGTGCTTTATGCACCGAGTGCTTATATTATTTACCGTCGTATTTTCATATTGTCAAGATTATTAAAGTTGTCGTTTATTCTTCCCCACTTGGACGGAGTAAACTTACGAAAAAAAAGATGCAATCGCCGCGGTCAACGACCCTTTTACTTTCCTTTTTAAATCGGTAGGTAAACTGTTCACTCTGATATTATTACTTTCTTTTTATTCTCTTCTCATCGAGACATAGGATTTAATTCAATAATTTTACCCATGTATATATACAGGGTGGTCCAGTTATTTCCGGCATTAATTTCAGAGGTCGTTCGGGAGGTCTATACGAACAAAAAAGTTCTTATGAACCATAGTCCAACAATATTTCGTTTTCCGGTTATGAAAGCTCAAAATAGCGCAAAAAGTATTGTACGCAAAAGAGAGAAAAATTATTCAGAGCACCAGAAGGGAGAATAATAAAAATCAGAGTACAGATTTTGTTCCACTAAACGAGAGCTACAAAAAACGTCTTTTGACTTTTATTCCCCTAAAACGCGTTCCAAAGGGCCTACGGCCGATTCAAAAAATTACCGTATGACCGCATACGGCAGAAAAATCGAAAAAAAAGTGTGTTAAAGTCAAAACCAATTCTGGAAAACACTAGAATAAGATTAAGCAAACTTAACGTACTTTTTTTTTCCGAGTTTTCTGCCGCGTACGGTCATATCAGACAGTAATTTGTTGAATCGGCCGTAGGCTCTTTGGAACGCGTTTTAGGGAAAAAAGTCATGAGACGTTCTTCGTAGCTCTCGTTTAGGAGAACAAAACCTGTACTCTGATTTTTCTTATTCTCCCTTCTGCTGCTCTGGATAATTTTTTTTCTCTTTTGTGTACAATACTTTTCGCGCAACTTTGAGCTTTCATAAGTCGAAAACGAAGCATTTTCGGACTATGGTTCATATGAACTTTTTTGTTCATATAGACCTCCCGAACGACCTCTGAAATTTATGTCGGAAAGAACTGGACCACCCTGTACCGGGTGTCCCAGACCTACCGTACCAGTCCTTTTTCTCCGCCGCTATTCCACATAAAAATCTGAAAATTGGTGTACTTCTGTATTTTGACGAGACAAATTCAAATTTTGGGGTTTCAAAGCCCCCCGACTATTTTTGGGGGGTTTTGGGGGGTCGACCCTTTTTCAGTATTGGGGATCCCCGCTTAAAAAGCGAAAGAAGTTCAAAAATTGAGTCAAAATGGGTATTCCTAATCCTTTAGTACAAGATTACCTTTCGTTCCACAACCGAAAATCATTTTTGGGCCCCTAATCCCCCCCCAAAAAGCCCCCAAGCACAAATAACCAATAGGTTCAAGAATTGTCCTAAAATCTCCGGAAAAATTTCTGGACAGGGGTAGTTCAGGTCAAAGAGCTTAAATTTGATGGTTTCAAAGCCCCTCGACTAATTTTTGGGGGGTTTTGGGGGGTCACTCCCTATTCGGTTTAGGGGAACCCCCCTTCAGAAGCGAGAAAAGTTCAAAAATTCAGTCAAAAGGGTACTCCCAATCTTACAACACGAAGTAACGCTTGGTTCGACAACTGAAAATTATTTTAGGATCCCCAACCCCCCTCAAAATAGCCCCCAAGCACAAAAAACCCCAATTTAGGCAAAAATGATCGAAAAATCTCCGGAAAAATTTCTGAAGAGGGGTACTTAAGGTCAAAAAGCTCAAATTTGACGATTCTAGGAGCCCCCGGTTACTCCAAAAGTGAGAATAGAGCCGAGGAGAAATTTTTCTGGAGATTTTTCGATCCTTTTTGCATAAATTGGGGGTTTGTTGTGCTTGGGGGCTATTTTGAGGGGGGTTGGGGACCCAAAAATAATTTTCAGTTGTCGAACCAAGCGTTACTTCGTGTTGTAAGATTGGGAGTACCCTTTTTGACTGAATTTTTGAACTTTTCTCGCTTCTGAAGGGGGGTTCCCCTAAACCAAATAGGGAGTGACCCCCCAAAACCCCCCAAAAATTAGTCGGGGGGCTTTGAAACCATTAAATTTGAGCTCTTTGACCTGAACTACCCCTGTCCAGAAATTTTTCCGGAGATTTTAGGACAATTCTTGAACCTATTGCTTATTTGTGCTTGGGGGCTTTTTGGGGGGGATTAGGGGCCCAAAAATGATTTTCGGTTGTGGAACGAAAGGTAATCTTGTACTAAATGATTAGGAATACCCATTTTGACTCAATTTTTGAACTTCTTTCGCTTTTAAAGCGGGGATTCCCAATACTGAAAAAGGGTCGACCCCCCAAAACCCCCCAAAAATAGTCGGGGGGCTTTGAAACCCCAAAATTTGAATTTGTCTCGTCAATACAGAAGTACACCAATTTTCAGATTTTTATGTGGAATAGCGGCCGAGAAAAAGGACTGGTACGGTAGGTGTGGGACACCCTGTATAAATAAAAATCAAAGAACCTCCTGACATTGGTTATCAATTAAAGATCAACACCAAGATCGTTAAGTTAAATAAATGGGGAGATAACAACCAAAACAATAAAAACTCACATGTTGGAAATGATATCTGAATACATCGGCTCGTAACTCATCATCTTGACTAACTTGCAGAGTTGTCGTGTCGACTAGATCGAAAAAAGCCCGGTTGATGACTTTGATAAGGCTTTTGCACCAAAGTATGCAGAGATGGTCTGTGGATTTCCATACACCAGGTACGTTAGTGACCTAGAAACAAAGGACATTACCCCTACAAATTATCGAGACAGTTTGGCAGAAAGAATTCACGAAACAATTTTCCAAAAATTTGGATGGCAACAAAAGCGCTTCCGAAGTATAGCGGTCTGTATCAGTTGATCAATCAAAATAAGTCTTTATACAAAATTTAAACCAACTGCAGACAGTAAATCATACAGACCGGATTGTAAAATTTATTTACATCTGAACCTTACTTAGGAAAAGAAAAAACTTCCATTGATAGAATTATTGATCAAAACAAAATTTAACGATTATTTCTCTCTCTGTCTCTCGATTTCTTAGAAAAACGCAGTGTTTTGTAGAAATCAGCCAAGAGTTAGATTAAAGCTGTGAACCTCCGCAATTGCGCTTGAGAATTATTAAGGATCACAGTCTTGATATGAATGAGATAATGATGGTTATCTGATTGACATAAACTGTGAGACCAAACTTGTAACTCTACAGCTTCAAATATTTGCTGATTTTTTTTTTTTTTTTTTTTTTTTTTTTAATGTTCCGTCAGTTTTATGCTACCGCTTCTGGATACCAAAATCATAAAGAAATACTCAACTTCCAAGCCAGCTTAAAATCTTTTCAAGTGAAAGAAAAATAATCACACAAGAATGACCTTGGTAAATGAAAGACACGACAATCAGAAACTGACTGAAAAAAATTAGAGAAGCGCGCTTAAACCGTTTTGTCGCGCGTAAAAGAAAACAAAAGTCACCAAGTCACTGTTCACATACTGTCCAGCCACTTCTTTAATCCGTTTTTTCTCTCAGTTATTTAAAAAACAAACCGCTAGATATGGGTAAGCGGAGAGCTCACACGAGGGGTGAGAAGCTAAAGGCTATTGAATTGGCAGATGAACTTACGAGCAACCGTCTTGCAGCGAATCGTTTCGAAGTCGACGACAGTTGCATTAAAAAGTGGCGGAAAGAAAAGGAACTATTAGACGTTGCGAGTAAATCACGTAAATCTTTCCGCAATGGTATTTTGAAATTAATCGAACTTGAGACGCAATTAAGCGAGTATGTTTTAAACCTCCGACTAAAGGATTACGCAGTTTCTCCGGAGATGGTCTGAATAGAAGCGTTGCGTCTGAAAAGGACAATTAATTTGTCCTGCCGAACCCTTCAAAGCTAGCCAAGGATGGCTTTACCGATTTTACAATCGGCAAGGGCTAAGTGTTAGATGGAGGACTACCGTGTGTCAGAGGTTGACACCAGCATACGAAGACAAGTCATGGAGTATCAACGTTACATAATGCGTCTCAGACATCCGAAATCGTATTTCCTCTCTCAAATAGGCAATGCCGATCACATTCCCGTATATTTTGATACGCATTCAAACACTACCATAGACGTGAAGGGAGCGAAATATATCACGGTGCGAACGAGCGGAAATGAAAAACAGCGGTGCACCGTTATGCAGTGTGTTACTGCTGATGGGCGAAAACTTCCGCCCTATGTCACATTCAAACGCACAACACTACCTAGAAACGCAACTTTTACCAAGGGCTTTACAGTTCGAGCTAAAAAGAACGGATAGATGACGAGTGATTTAGTTGATGAATGGATCCGACTAGTGTGGGAAAAGAGACCAGGATGTATAAAAGAAAACCGAGACAAGCTGACGGACGCTTCATTTTTTCCCTGGCGATTAGCAACTAAGTCAGCAAAAGACCTGCTACGCTTGCCTTCCATCCTATTCAATCAGTGCTCCCTACGATGCGTTCTGTACCTGCTTTTCATTCCGCGACATTTTGGCCCTCCAATTTGAAAATTTTAAGAGGCTGTAAAAAAGAAACGACTTCAAATTTCGAAAAACGCTGAAACATAGGTCCCGTTATTTCAAAGGATACCCCTTTTCATGGGGTCGGCGATTTTCAGACCCTACGGGGGGCGGGGGTGGGGGTCCCATTCCTCAAAATTTGAAAATTTTAAATGATAACGCCCCAGACCCATGCTTTGTGATATATCGTTAAAAAGATCGTTACAAGCCGAACATTTTAGTGCAAACTGCGGTTCGATATCTTTTTTCGTTCTCGATTAATCGAAGGTCAAAGTTTGATATCGACCAAATGTATGATATAAACGATATCATACTTTGACCTTCGATTAATCGAGAACGAAAAAAGATATCGAACCGCAGTTTGCACTAAAGTGTTCGGCTTGTAAAGATCTTTTTAACGATATATCACAAAGCATGGGTCTGGGGCGTTATCATTTAAAATTTTCAAATTTTGAGGAATGGGACCCCCACTCTCGCCCCCCTGTAGGGTCTGAAGATCGCCGACCCCAAGAAAAGGGGTATCCTTTGAAATAATGGGACCCATGTTTCAGCGTTTTTCGAAATTTGAAGTCGTTTCATTTTTACAGCCTCTTAAAATTTTCAAATTTTCAAAAACATTTAGGGGCCCAAAAACCCCCTTAAAATAATTTTTTTTGGAAAATTCGTGGTTTTTTTTAAAAGAAAGACCTTGCTCTGTAGAGCAATTTAGACCCAAAGTTTATTCAAGTTGGACCATACAAAGGGGAGTTACGGATTTTTGAAGATGGGCCCATATCGAACTTTGACCTATGGTATATCGAAAACAAAAAACGATATCGACTTCCGGTTTGCACCAAAAGTCTTAGAATTTTTTTTACTTTCCAAATATGAAATAAAAATTGGGGGTCCCCGTTTAAAGTATGGGATTTAGGGTCGTGGGGCCCCTTTTGGTGGCCCCCAGGGGGGGCACAAAATCGGCGACCCCCTAAAAAGATGTCCCACTCGAAAATATTTTAGACGTGTTTCGGCGTTTTACGAAATTCGAAGCCGTTCGCGAGAAATTCGAGATGGTACATATTTTTAATCAACACCCTGTATAAACAAACGCCACCACTCACAGGTCTAGACTCGTAAGTGCATATTCCCGTGCATGGCGCGGCGCGGCGCAAGTTCATTCTTTCTTGTGAAATTAAGTTGTGATGACTGTTCAACCATTAAACCTTTTCTCACAGTCACATTCCTCTCGTTTTTTCGAACTCTTTCGCAGTATTTCTACCTTTGAAAGGGTGCGGCTTGAACGCGAGTATTTTTTTTGCCCTCCTGAAATATGGGGTGCTGCTTATACGCGCGCCAATACGGTAATTAAGATTTGACATTTTTTTAAAATTCCGCGTCATGAATAATTGAGATAAAATTTTCAGGTGTAACACATCAGAACACATCACATCATTTTTCAGAATCTAACACATTCCAGACGAAATGTATCGAAGCCATACATCTTAAACAATCCAAAAAACGGTTGCATTTTTACGATATTTTATAAAAACTCCAAAGAACTAATGGTACGCTAACCAAGACATCGACATCAGCCGAAGATTCGCGAGTCAACGCTCCTCTCACGTGCAGATCTCTGTTGCCTCCTCCGACAGAGATTAGTGTAACGTTCTTCGTGTTTTTGTGCCAATGCAAGTTGATCTTCCTATAATATGCCGCTAGATATTCATCGAATAGTACAATCGGAGTGTGAGGAGATGCTAGTGTTAGAATGACCTTGACAGCCGAAGAATCAAAATTTTCATCCAACATCAATCCTTTTGCAATGATACCACCCTGAAAACAAAAAGAATGAATGCGCAGCAGTTTTAGCCTTCTCATAAAAACACGAAGGACCGTAAAAATCAATTGATGGAGGTTTACATAGTTCTAGACACTCAACTTTCATTCGCAATTTTATCGTTAGCTGAACTTAAAGTTATTATTCTTAATACTTTGAATCACCTCTCTGACTATGCTTTCTGTTGAATATTGTTTCTATAGTTCTATGAAGTATTTAAACCACGTGATCAGAGAGTAGAAAGCTTCAGAAACAGAGATCCATTATCCGTATATAGAACTGAAACAACCTCAACAAATAATTACCCTTTTCATATACGTTAAGGACTCCATATTTTGCAAAAATTGCTAACAGAAATGTTTTAGTGAAACATAAATCGAAAAATCAATGCATCGAAGCGGAGCGGAGCGGATGGAATCATGTGCGTTTCAGCTGACGCAACTCGTAATAATATTTAAATACGCATAAACACCGCGTTTCAATCCAGATCCTGCAGATCGACTTGAATCGAAATTGAGCTCGAGCCGAATCGATACCCTCGTAAAAGCGTAGGTAGTGCGAACTATAAATTGAAAATTACGTTAGGAACTACTTTGGTCGCTCCAAATCCGCCATTTATCACACCAAACAACGTTTTCAAAGCATGTCTTTACTTAAGAATCATCAGTCATTTCTACACAGCAAAAACTCGCAACAGGCTCAATAAAAATTAAAGTCATAACAATTGGAAACTTTAAGAAAAATCTAGACGATCTCACCATTGAATGACCCACTAAAATCATAGAAACTGGCTTCCTATAGTTGGGATAGAGAGATAGAATCGTGCGAATACTTTCTTGAGCAAATTTGGTTTGGTCATTTAGCACACCTCCAAACACCGCAGAAAATTCTTCATTGAGATCGAGTGTAAAAAAGTTAAAAAGAAACGGTGCTTTCAGGTCAAGTCCTTTATGCAGACTAATTGAAGCAAGAGATCGAACTGGGGAAAAAACAAAAAAACTGTAGGTAAAAACAATGAAAGGAAACAAAGCAAAGATAAGAAAAATAAATTAATGATGAGCAGAATTACAGAATTGCGGGAAAGATACAGTCCAAAAATGAGGTCAGAAACATCAGGTATTTACTTACATAACATGCGCGTGAAGATGAAAGCAAGCAATAGAAACACGCTTTAACCGTCATCCAACTAAATTTCTTAAGGATAGAAATCATTCGGTTACAAAAAATTCCAAACGTATTTCGTTGAAAGCGTTTACGTCCACGCGTATAAAGTCGCAAGCAAATAGCAACCTAGGCGATTAGCAATAGGCAAGCGATTTGCCAAGGCAAAGGGCAAGTCGTTTATTAATGATCAAAAAAATTCGGATCAAGCGTAGTAGTGATTCACAGAATATTTGTCTCAAGATTTTCTTCAGCTCATTTGCAAGTTAATAAGCTGACTAATTTATCAGATTAGGTTTATTACGTTTAATTTTTTACCTACAATGGTTTAGTTTAAGTATGTTTGAACACTTGTATTTAATTGCTGTAAGAGTTCAAGAAAAGAGGACTAGTTGAGAAAAACTTAATCTGTCGGTATCAACACGTTCTTTAGCTTATTGGCTGTAAAGTGAGTTGAAGCAAATATCAAGATACCTCAGCTCAGATCAGTGCAACATCGATGGCTCCATACAAAGATATTGAGAATGTGGGAGCTTTTGAAACTTTTTATTTCTACAGGGTAGACTCAAGTATGGCAAGCCCTGCTAATAAATGTTCCCTATCGTTCATAGCCCCCCCCCAGGAAATATTAAATGTGTCTTTCTCAACCACTTGCTCTTTTCGCGATACGATGTCCATAACCAGTCTCTACACTCGCACTGCTTCGTCGCATCTCGGTTTGGTCTACGGGTTGGCTTTTCCCAATGATCCAGTGTACGAGTGCGTTGTTATTTATCCATCCTGCTATTGACTATTTAATAGTTTCCGTGTCTCACTTACAGCGGTTCAATCTCGGCAAGGGTCGGTCTTTTAAGCACAACTACGTAAGGCCTTCAAAAATATTTTCCCTCAGCCTGTTTGAAACATTTTTAAAAGCAAATGAATCGTATCTTTGTAGCGACCCCTCCAAATCACCGGCAGTAGGAAAAATAGTGTAACGAGCAAGAGAAAAACAAGCTGACCGGGAAGAGATAATACTACTATTCTGCTTTGTTGTTCAGCGAGTGGCTAAACATTACCTGTAATATGCGTATTAAAAGGGAAGTATGTTTTGGAAAGCTGGATAAATAAGAAAGGAGCACGCACAACAGGTGTGTCTGTCACTGAACGGGGATGGATGGATATCACTCAATTGCTGAATTGGTTTAAAAACGTACTTTTTTAATACATTCCTCCAGAAAGACCTGTTCTCCGTATTCAAGATGGACATTCATCTAACATATCTACGGAGTTTAATACAACGGTAGTAACGGATCAAGTGACTATTTTGAAGATACCTCCCCACACATCTTACCGTGTTTTATTCTTCAACCGTTGGACGTCGCTGTGTTCAAAGGTATGAAAAATCAGTGGGACGCAAAAATTATTCACTGGCAGAGGAAACATCCTTGCAAAAAAAATACCCAAAGGTACTTTTTCCTCTCTAATCATGAAAACTGTTAGTGACAATCCAGACGTCATCAATGGGTTTTCCGCAACCGGAATTTACGACCCTGACGTTAACCCTTAACTGCGCCGTGGTACCGTAGAGGCACATAATATATTTCCCCCTATAGCAGCTTATTGAAAGCGTTAATTAATTGGTTAAGTGGCTCTATCTGTCATGTAGATCAATAGGAAGAGGTCAGAGCTTCAAAAATAATGCGATAGAGCGCGTAGGCTGCTCAATAATCAGTTTTGCGATAAAAAGTGTGAGGGTTGCGCGTCGCTTCCGCTGGCCAGATTTCAAACGAATGTGTCATCACCAGTTGATGCCAACACTGGATAAAAAAAATGTTTTCGGATGCCTATGTGTCCCGATAGACCATACCAACAGTAATATTTAGTTATTTTGTATTTCGTATGGGGAAAGTGGGGAAATATTTTGATGGCACGCTGGGGTGCCACTGCGCGCGGCGTCAGGTCTGATGCGAGTCTGTTATGATTTATCAGTTCCGTTTCAGGAATGCACGCGAATTGCACGTTGTGTTTTGTTTACGTGTTTTCGAGCGGTTTTGGCGTTGCAATTATGATTCCTGATATTTTACCGGGATTTCGTTCGTTCTTCATTCGAGTTCTGACGGGATAATTACCTACTTTTCGCGTTTTATTCAGTATTAGTGCTTCGGAAATTGCAAGTTCGGTTTTGCAAACATGAGTGCTAAAAATATCGAAAAATGGTTGAATTTGGAGGTGCCTTTAGGAAGTGAGGATGACTTTAGTGATTCGAGCAATGACTCAGATGGTTCAGAGAATGAAAACTACGATGTGCGAAAGGCTCCGGGTAACTTTTTTGTTGAAATTCCTTTCTCTCCCAAGAAACATTCATCTCTAACAGACTCAGCAGGACCCTCTCATTCGAATGTTTCTGAGTTTGATAAAACAGGGTCATCCCACTCTATTCTCTCTGCGTCTGATAAGGCAGAATCATCCCACTGTACTGCCCCTGTAACCCCATCTGACTCTACAGAAAAAACCAAATCTCTGCGGAACCTTGAACCACGGAAACTGTTTCAAGATTCTCCAACCAGTTCCTCAAAAACAGATATTGTTGACTCTTCTGTTTCAATTACTTTTACTGTTCCGTGTGTTCCTTCTGTTGGTTCATCTCGAGGCAAAAGCCCTGAGCCATTGCACAAAGCTCCTGTGAATATTGAACCCACCTCTCGGAAAAGAAAACGTGCCGTTGATGAATCGCGAGAACCGTCGAAAGTCGTTACCCGAAAAAGAAAGAAGGATGAAAACGCGGAAAGAGAAAAACTGTTCCAGGAAAGGTCGAAGCGTCCACCAAAATCCAAAAAGAAGAAAAGAAAGCCTTTGGCATGGAAAGAAGGTAATTTCATTGTTGATCCACATTCAATAGAATTTAAGGGAAATGAAAAGCTTTCAGAGGAAATTACAGAATTAAAGACACCCTTCCATTTTTTTTCATTTCTATTTGATGAGTCTTTGAAGGAAAAAATAGTTGAAGAATCGTTAAGATATTCTGTCCAGCAGAACCTCAGCAGTGGCAAAGGGAAATCCTTTCATTTAAATGTGATTGATTTGAATAAGTTTTTGGGCATTTGTTCATACATGTCAATCTGTCATTTACCTAATACTCGCTCATATTGGCATAAAGAAATGGGCCAGCCTAAGATTTACGATTGCATGTCTAACAAACGTTTTGAAGAAATCAAACAGTACCTTCATTTCAATGACTCCGAACAAGCTTTACAGCCTAGCGATCCTCAACATGATAGACTTCATAAACTCAGACCTGTCATAGAATCCCTCAAAAGTAACTTTTTGAAAATACCAATGGAGGAAGCCTTGTCGCTTGATGAACAGTTGTGCCCGACAAAGCAAAGGTCTTACCTTAAGCAATACTTGCCCCTAAAACCTCATAAATACGGGTATAAGCTATTCGTTCTCAGTGGTGTGAGTGGATATGCGTATAATTTTGAGATATTCTCAGGAGCTGAGAATAACGCAGAAGAAAGAATGCTAGCGGGGGAGCCAGACCTTATGGCCAGTGCAAATGTTGTAGTGCGACTTTGTCGCCCTGTACCGGCCCAAGTCAACCACAAAATCTATCACGACAACTACTACACGAGCCCTGAGCTTGTTGCTTACTTATCTCACCAAAAACAAATCCACCCTGTGGGCACAGTCCGTAAAAATAGATTGCCGTGTCTTCCTGTTCCATCTGACAAAGCTCTCTCAAAACTTGATAGAGGAACTTCCATTGAGTATATAGCTCAGAGAAAAGGAAAGGTATACATTTGCACAGTATGGAAAGTAAATAAAGTAGTCTCTCTTCTATCCACTTATGCTGGCACTGAGCCTCAGGTGATCGTGAAACGGTTTAACAGGAAAACAAAGAAGACCGATGAGGTAAATTGTCCTAAAGTAGTCAGCATCTACAACAAACACATGGGCGGGGTCGATTTGTTGAACTCATTGATTGCTCCGTATCGCATCATGATAAAATCAAAGAAATGGTACTTCAAGCTTTTTTTCCATCTTCTCGATTTGACAATAGTGAATTCGTGGCTACTGTACCGAAGAGCTAACTACGATTCGGGGGAAAAACTTCTGAAATTAGCGGAGTTCAGACTTTATATTAGTGAAACTCTTTGCAAAATTGATGCACCATCTCCTGGTGTCAGAGGCAGGCCTCTCAAAGTTTCCATCAATAGTTCAATGAAGAAAAAAAAAGGTCGCCCTTCACCGACACCCACAAATGAAGTGCGCACGGATGAAGTTGGCCATTTCCCTATATTTGGAGAAGTAAGAAACCGATGCAGATTTCCCAAATGCAAGTATCGCTCATCAGTTTACTGTTCAAAGTGCAAAATCAATCTGTGTATCTTCAAAGGCCGGAATCATTTCACTGATTACCACCAAAGTGATAAATGAAAGAGTAACAAAATGATGTGCCTCGGTTGAAATCAGTGAATCAGTGTAAAAGATTTTTCAGTGTATCTCAGTGTATCTTAGTGTCATAATTTCAATGTCATTACTTTGCATTTTCTTTTTTGCATTTTTCTTGCCTTTTTATTTTTATTCTTTGCAAAAAAAAAAAAAAAAAAAAAAAAAAAAAAAAACCAGTGTTGTTAGCGGAACGACAAAATAAATAATTTTTTTTCTAAAAATCGTTGTGAATACATCAAAAATCACCTACAAAACCTCACCAAACTCTCCAGTATTTGGAATACACATAAAAAAGGTAAAATTGCATGAATTTGTTTAACTTTTATTTTCTGCTTTTTTTCTCACTGTGTGCGCCGTGGCACCCTGGAGTCACAAAATGTTTTTGGGGCTTTAAGGGGCTTTAAAGTGTTCAATGATTTTTTTCACTATTTTTCCCGGCTTCAGCATCCCAAAATACATACTATATATTTTTTTCGAGGAAAAAAAAAAAAAAAATCGCGCAGTTAAGGGTTAAAGGACCCAACCGTAGAAAGATAAAATTATGTATCTCCGAAAGTTCTGAGCTGAAACGCTACTTGAATGTACAGGCAACAGTTGTCTCAGCTCCTCAACCTCAAGCTGCAGATCCACATCACGCAACTAATCTACCGCAAGAATTTGATCAGCTATATGCAGTTACTCACACGCAGACAACCGTCCTCCAACCACAATTGAAGGGTGACGTTAGTTTCCACATCGCGTCCCTTTCAGAAAAAAGAAATGATGGGGGTAGAGGAAGAAATCACTGCACTAATTTTAATTTTGGCTCTGAAAATAGAACCTTCCCCAACTGACCGATCGACATTTACAAAATAATAAAACCGGATCCCATGAAGGGACCGGCCCTAAACTTTATTCACATTGTATAATAAAAAATGTAAAAAGGAGGAACTCCTTTTACACACCTGTTGCACGGACGACACTCTAGTAAGTAATAATATTCTCCTTCTTCCCCCGAACCCACGCTTCAAGCTCTAGGTCCAAGAGACGCCGTCCCTGATTGGCCAATGGCGTGATCACGACACTCCACCATCCAATCAGGGTAGGGGTCTCACTAGAAAGGAACACTGGAACAGTAATGCACCATTGAACATGAACAAGAAACGCAGGATCGAAGGGAAAAGGGGAGAATACTAAAACATTTAAAAACAATAATTTAAGAGTACCAAAATTCCATCTCCCCGAGGACTGATGAGACATTCAATGATGAGAGCTCTCAGTTAATGGGACCCCCGACTGCCAACAGAATCCCCTCCATCCGGAGCGGCGCACCTCTCGCTCAGTCGAAGAGCCGATCAAGTTGCATCACCTCCAGATGAAGGCGAATCTGATGTCAGCGGAGAACCTCCACGCTACACAAGTACTCGCTCACCCACGGGCATTCATCATCCACCACAGGCTATTGCTGCCCCCACCAATATCAGCCATCAGCTTCGAGGATTTGGTCTTGAAGGATATTAAGGCTCCAGCTGACAGTAGTAAAATTCCAGCAAAAAAAGAAGAATTAAAGCAGCAGAGATAATTACAAGCGATAAATTTATAGAGCAAAGGGAGATGGAAGAATGTCAGAAAGCAGAAGAAGAACAAGCTAGAATCACAGATGCTGAAGAGAGAAGAATAAAGAAGACTCAGAAAGAGGCTGAAAAAGATAATGCAAAAGCTGAGAAAGAAAATGCAAAGGCTAAGAAAGAAAAAGCAGATGCTAAAACAGAAAAATTGAAGGCAGAAGAAGCAAAAACGAAAAAGAGGGCGAAGGCAGAGAAAGAGAAGACGAAGACGAAGGCGATGGCGCTGAAAAGAAGAAAAACTTGCAAGAAAGTGATGATAACGGCCATCCATACATGCAACTTGATACTGATGATGACATGGACCCAGAGAGTAGAGACGTTGTCTGATTTTGAGAATTCCAGCTCAGAGGATGATTCCGATTAAGAGGAAAAATTGAAGGAGGGTGATTTTTGCCTTGCTTAAGTTTTTGGTAAGAGTGGCAAGACTTTCCAAAGTTTCAGACTTTATGTGACTAAAATTTTGTGGCTAAGATATGTGGCAAACAAGTCCAGAGACCTAATTTAAACATTTAAAGTTTCAGTAGTTGAGTCAAATAATCCCTCAGTATTGGTGTGTTTCAAAATACCTCGTTTGATTTTTATGACTTCCTAAAATACAACTATCATTTATTGAAGTTTTAGTGCTCTAAAGTTTTTTTTTTCTTATTTTTAGGTGTATTAAATATAGAGAGGAGGTACAGATGCCACACTGATAAAAGTATTGCCTTATATTGAGAGAACGTGGCAGCTGTACAGTCACCCCATTTTTTCGAGGCAACTGTACTATTGACGAGTTTAAGATTGTCGCGAGATTTTTACGAAAAAAATTTCGCTTTGAAACTTGAAAAATTTGTTTTAATTCCCCCAGATACCCCCCCCCCCCCCCCCCCAAGAGACTGTCGGAGGCTTTTAAGAATTACAAATATGACAAATTTGGGGTCAAATCTCTACCTGACTTCTTTCTTTCAAATCATTTGGCTCAGTAGTTTTGGAGAAAAATACCCTTTACGGGTGGTCTGATGCACCCTGTACAATATTTCCATCAAGGGACACTGCCGCAGGTATGCGTGGGAGTGTGTGACTGATCTACAATGACTCTCCCACCCCACCCGCACTGGTCCCTCGAGGTGGGAGGAGTATAAATAGTGGCCGTACCGGAACTTTGAGGGTGAAACTAAACTCGTGAAAATCTAGCGACAGTCTTTAATTCGTCGATAGTACATCACCAACCTGTAAACTTTTAACTTCATTTCAAAAAAGCCTAGTGACGTTGCTTCAAAGACTTAGGCTGCCTTGAGAGTAGTTACTGCCTTTCCCGAATTAATTCAGTCCCTCAAACCCTTAAACCCAACCTTTGAAGTTTTTCTTGAGAAGAAAGAAAAAGGAATAAAAAACTGGGTACAGAGTTACCCCGGTTTACTTTACACATTGTTTTAACGTGTAACACGGGTGGAGTCAAATTCTCGACACATGACTTGATGCGACTTCTTGTATATTCATTCATTATCGACACAAATTCGGAACTCTTTCTCATAGGAAGGAAACGATAACATTTACGTCCACACGAGCCCAAATATTTGCTTCACTCATACGATAATTAGTCAAAATCACGAGTTAGCATACCTACACATCCTGATAGAGTATATTCGAATAGATTTATCAATTTTTTGAAGATACATGAGACGACATGACAAACGTAAGTGAAAATTATTGAAGCGAACGACGCTTTAAATCTTATCTGCTCGATGACGCATCAAGATTTGGAGACAAAAAGTCTCTTCAGATCTGCGCAGAGATAAGCATAGATAAATACTCCACGGCAGATCTTTCGATTTAAGAACTGGCAGGAAGAGAGGATGAAGAGAATATAGATAGCGCTCTTTGAGCTCTTTGAGCTGAGGATATAGACAGTCAAAAATCCCTTGAAGAATGACATCCAACACCATGTGCGTACAGAAGATCATACAAAAATCAATTCTTGGTTTTAAAAATCAACCAGATATAACACAGCGAAAACAATTGCAGGTAAAACAGACAAAAAGAAAAGAAAAGGAACAATTATACATTTAACCTTCATATTAATTGAGGAGGGGAAGGGGAGGGTCTATGCAAAGTCCTGTAGTTTTTTTGAGAAATGATATTGCAAAATACACCACTTTTTAGCCGTATTTTGCCTTGTCATCACAATCGGTTTGATGGCCATTGCCAGGTATCGCTCGTATTTTGCTTTTCCGATGGCCATCGGAAGGGGCGGAGCTTAATTTAATTACTAATTTAATTTCACAATTTCCTTCCGGATCTGTGTCATAAAGGGTACGACTTAAAACTTCAATTATCGACGTTTCATTGCATTGTTACTTCTTAATTTAATATCCATGATAATAGCACTTAAAATTAGCTCGTGTAATCCACGCAGAACTTTTCGGAGACCAGAACCTGACTGAGGCGAAAGGAAAATGAACTCTGCGAAACTAAAATTACATGCGTAAATACTTTCAATTAAGTTGTACAAGTAGACAAAAAAAGTGTCGAAACACTAGAGGAAAGGTAGAAACATCAGTTTCTCGGGCATGCTCTCTTCCATTTTTATTTCGTCACTTTCACTGAGAAAAATGTCTAATTTACCGCAACGTGAATTCTGTTTAATACTTTTCCAATCGGTACTCTGAGTTGAGAAAGTATTGAATAAAATTCTTGTAACGGCAATCGGACATTTTTTATGCCATGACTACTTACAAAATATGTACAAAAATTGTTTTGGGTATGCTCTAAAAAAATCTTTCGTTTCCACTGTTTAACGATACATCAAACGTTCCAAAACTTCTATAATTTTGAATTATTATCAATGTAATAATTTTTCCAGAACCATTTAGAAGGTATACATAACTTTGATAAACAGGCAGATAAAAGTTTTGAATCATCAGCGTTGGTAAAATTCGTACTTTAAACTGGGGTCCAAGAAACCCCCTCCCATCCCCTGGTCAACAGCATTGATCAAAAACCTCGGTAATATGAAGATTAAATCAGGCGCTAGAGGTAAAGGCAATGGAGAGAAAGGCAGGCTGACGAGCAAAAAGCGACAGAAACGGAGGTGAAATTCGACGATCACAAGGGGAAAAAGAGGATATTTTATGAACCTTGTTTGTAGGAGCCGCCATTTCCGGGAATAAATAGTACAGGAATTCCGGTAAGTCTAAGATGTCTTACTTTTTCGACAATTCGTCCCTCAGCGTAAAGGTACAGACGGTAATTTTCAAAGTTGTTTTGATGACTCAGCTGCGGGATTGGTACATCCTGAAAACAAGAACGAATCATGAAATAGTGTTGCAACAAGTATACATAGTAGGATTTTTGAGGAGACTTATACATATACTGAAAAAAATAATTTATAATCGTTCTTGCGGAGATTCCTCGTTCAGCACCCACTACTTACTGCAGCGTATCTGATGAGCTATAATTATTATAGACACGGTTTTTTAAGTTCTTTCTCAATAGGAAGCAAGCATGGATGCAAAGACAAACATAGCAGTACAAGCTCTGCTTCCCGTGTTAAGAAAGTAAAGCAAGGTCGGATACTCCAATTTCATTTGGAAGTTACCGGCCTCAACAACAAATAGCTTACGATTGAATGGTGAGCAAAACAAAAGGCTGTGATGATCCACAATCCCGGAAACAGAAACTGGCTTTGTTTTGGTTTTCCTTGGCGAATCCAAAGCGCGCACTCTGATGTGTATATCCGTGGACCAATCGGAGCCTTCCTATTTTGCTCATCAGTCAACAGAAGGCGACTGTTGGCTGTTGTTTCGATGAATCCCCGACCAAAATTCAGCTGGAAAATTGGGCAATCGTCGCAAGCTTTGTATGCTGGGTTTTTATGTGTCTCAGCATGGACGGTTTGTTTTGTTTCTAATTTTTTTAAACTTGAATTATTTTTTTTTTTTTTTTTTTTTTTTTTTTTTTTTTTTTTTTTTTTAATAAATTAAAACGGATGTAGAATGAAATGGCAAAAGTTTCAAAGCGATTATCAAGATACAACATTTCAATGCAACTATCTGGGTAAAAAAAAATGTTGCTTTTTTCTGTCAAGTTAGTTTCTTTATAGGAAGAATCCTTCCAAAAGAAATATTTCCAGATAACACCACTCTGAAAGACTTTCACCTTCGTATCAAACGATCATTGCAAATGTATTTGTCACACATTTTAATCTAAGGTTCAAAAATTAGAAGCGAAAAAACTGAGTCCGCTATAATGTCCATAACAATTCGTATCAAATGAATACATCAATCTATTGATGAGTTCTACCAACTCTTAGGCGAGCTCAAGAACTCTAAGTAGCATACCTTTTTGACGACGAGCTTAAAATAAAAGCAAGTTTTTTTTTTTTTTTTAATTTTTGTTTAGGGTTGGGGTCAGTGTCAGTATGGCGGCAAAGAAATGGAAACAGCTCTTTCCCCTCTCCTTGTTACTATACAGTATACTTTTTCTTTTCCCATATAGAAGCAGAAGAATACGATACAAACAAATCTCAGAATAAACATTAATGAGAGCGCTTTTTATAATCAGATTTGCACAGTTGTTTTACGGCTTCATTCTGCTCGATGGAAGTTGTCACGGAATTGTATAAGGCGATAAAAAAGTGATGAGGGAAAATGTATGAAGATATATCAATAATAGAGCCGCATGTTACTTCGGTGATTCGGTTATGACGAGGTTAAGACCCAATATAAAATATAACAATCCAAGCGAATCTATGAGTCGTTAATGTGCAGGGCAAAAGGAAAATTTTATCGACGAAAATCTAAGGCGAAACGTTACAGAATCATCTGAACATGATTATTTCCTTTTTCTTCTTCGGCTCTTTCGTTTTTAGGGTTGGTATAAACAGATTTTCGCTGAAATTATCTGAATTGATACAGGTAACATCTACTACAGAACTGAGCAGTAACCCGGTAAGTAAGTACAGAAAGACGGAAGGCAGTTTTATCAAAACATAAAATGCTCTATCTCGAATACTCTCACGACGTTATTTATAATGAGTTAGACCCAAATATTATAATGCAAATTCATGCTAACAAACAATAACCAGCTCTCTCAAATTTTATGGCACCAATGGGTTCCACGTATCTTGAAATATCTTTTCACTCCGACGCAATTCTTGAAAAGATCACAAATTAATTTACAACCATATTTATGTCGACGAAGTCCCAAGTTTTGTCCAGGTATTACTCGCGGCTTCATGTGAGCTCATCGCCATTATTTATACTTACCGCCGGGTTCGGCGCCAACAATCGTTGGCGGCGCGCGTGCAATCTGGCAACGTTGCATTCAGTCCATTTGAATTCATGAAAAAGGTCGAAATAGTGGGCGTTCCTTTCCTCGATCGATGTTTGGCAAGGATATAAAAGGGCGAAATGCAACGTTGCCAAATTGCGCGCGGCGCCACTGTGAACAATGAGGCAGTTGCAAGGGTCTGAAATGTTGTGATTTTTATAAAGAAAATCATAGTACTTGATGAGCTGAGAACAATGGTGCCTTTGGTTTTTTCCTAAGTGTCCCGGTTTTTGAGATACACTCGTGTAAAGTTGTAGAAAATCGTGTGCGTAGTGACGTCACTACGCGGAATTCCCATTTAAAACAATGTATTTTGGGCTAAAATCTCATCTCCGGAATAATGGGACTAAATTAGAAACCGAAGGCATTTTTGTTCTCAGCTCATATCAAGTACTTTCATTTTCTTCATAAAAAACGCAACATTTCAGACCCTTGCAAATGCCCCATTGAATGGGTGTCTGCCATTTTTGGTTTCGAATTCCGCGACCATGTTACGATTTTCGAAACCTATACTTAGCGAGATGGTTTCGTTTTCATGACCCGGTTACGAAAACTATGACTAGGAAAATTTAAATTCCTACACGGAGAAAAATTATTCGTCAGATGTACCGAAGACCATCGGTACACATGTATTCGGTTTTTCAGCCGAATGTTCTGTATAGCAGCCGTACATTGCAGTAGAATTATTGAAGTAATATGGACAAATTTTACCGACGATTTCGGCGAGTATGCGTTCGGTTTCAACACCGACACTTCGGCGTACTTCAGGTCACTTCGGCAGGAGAGTAACTCATTCGTCAAGCTTGCCAAACTATCGGTTTTGAAATCGAAGCATCAGTGAATATGCAATTTTAATACCTTTATTTCACCGAAGGTGCTCGGTTGCAAATGACCGTCACATTATTTTAAATCAGTCTAAATAAGGTCCAGCGTCGGTTTGTGAGTAGAAAGATAGCCATAAAAATCTTTAATTAATAAATATAAGTTCATGATCTACGTTTAATTTTTGTAAACAACGTGTAGTGTTATTTATGAAGTGTTGGTAACATACTGAAGACTCCAAGAAGTTGAAACAAATGACAATCATTGGAGACTGAGTGAAAACATCAAAGACTTCTCTGTGGAAAACATGGACCGTGACCGTGCAATGGAAGGAGGAACTTTAATGTCTATTTTCACTCATTGGGGTATGAAGACTCCGGAGGTGCTCGTGGCTAAGTGTGAAGGTAAGTTGATTTGGTTCTGAACTATTTTTCATTCGAGAATATTTTTACTTCAAGTCAATTCCCCGCATCAGCACTTCGCAGCGGCAGGTTTCACTCATAGAATCCTGCTCTTCCATCGTTCACAAACATTCTTTGAACTTTGAAGTCAGGTGTAAAGTAAGTACCTTCAGCGAGTGGGTTCTGATTAAAATCACTACTGAAATTGTGTCACTGTAATTTTGAATCATCTTTCAAGGGAGGAGAGTAGAAAGGAGGAGTATTTTGAACTAAGTGCCCATGAAGGAATTCTCTTTTCTCCCAACTAACCTCTTTCTTGTCCTATCATTCTTTCGTCAGCCTCTGTAGACAAGGCTCCATATGAGTGTAACCTTATGAACAGTAGCCCTTGAGCCTCTAGTCTTCATACTCTAATTTCATATCCATTGGCGAAACCCCTTTCTTTGTAATACCTTATTGCAATTTATCAGTATTTTTTGCTTTATTAGTGAATTAGTAGTTAACCTTTTCTTGTTCTCATTTTTCTTTTGAAATGTTTATTTCTCCTAAATTTTGTCTTTTGAATTTCATATCCATTGGCGAAACCCCTTTCTTTGTGTAATACTGTATTGCAATTTATCAGTATTTTTTGCCTTATTAGTGAATTAGTAGTTAACCTTTTCTTGTTCTCATTTTTCTATTGAAATGTTTATTTCTCCTAAATTTTGTCTTTTGAATTTCATATCCATTATGGCGCAACCTCTTTTTTGATTGTTGAATTTATTTCAACCAATCTCAGTGGTGGCTCGTGAACTTCGGTATAATCGAACCTTTCTCCATAAAAAAACGTAGAAAAAATCGATTCTCAGGGGGTTCAATTGAACCCCCAGGAAATCGATACTTTTACATATATTTAAATGAGATGAAAACGATAGATCGAATGCTCACGAGCCGCCACTGACCAATCTTCACAGCTTCAGTCTGAACTTGGTATGTGGTTCTAACTATATCGTGAATACGTACGGTAAAAATAAAAAAAACGACAAATAATAGGACCGGTCCTCCTGTGCCAGTGGCGACTCGTAAACTTCGATATATCGATCGTTTCCCCATAAGCATACATGGAAAAGTATCAATTCTCAGGGGGTTCTATTGAACCCCCAGGTAATCGATACTATTTCATGTATTTTTATGGAGAAACGATCGATGTATCGAAGTTCACGAGCCGCCACTGCCCTGTGCAATCCTTGCTTATGGATGTTCACAGCGTCACTTTTGAAAGGGAAGGGGGCTGTTTTCGGTACTCAAACCGACGTCTTCGGGGCTTAAACCGACGTCTTCGGTTCTGAAACCAACGTCTTCGGTACTTAAACCGACGTCTTCGGTTCTTAAACCGACGTCTTCGGTTCTTAAACCGACGTCTTCGGTTCTTAAACCGACGTCTTCGGTACTTACACCGATGTCTTCGGTTCTTAAACCGACTTCTTCGATATTTACACCGACGTCTTCGGTGCTTCCCTCGACGTAATCGGTTCAATCATCAAACCGTTCGGTTGAAGGAGCGATCACTTTAGTTTGTGAGCCGAGGAAAATAACCGAAAATCTTCGATAGTGGAACCGAATTCCATGGTGTGCAAATAGGCCCGTAAGTTTCGGTACTGAGTACCGACGTTCGGCTCGAATGAAGATATTTTTTTCTCCGTGTACATCATATTTATCTACTATTAAGATATGTTATGGAATGATGTTAAATAACGTCAAAATTACCTACATACCATAGCCGAAAAATGTTATAAGGTAGGTGAGGGTCATAGAGACCAGTAAGGCCTCTAGCTGATATCTTCAAAATTAATTGACCAATTAAAAAACCAATTGCACTAATCGACGCAGCGCACTCAAGTTAGTTAAGGTCGGTAATTATTTTGGATCTATCCTTGGAATTTTCATCAATAAAGAGAGTGAATGCCAGTTGTAGGAAAAATCTATTTTCCTTTACCCAAGGTTTTTGTATCACTTTCAATTATATTGGTTTGCGTATAATCCAATGATATTTTCTTCTAACTCGATTCATACGCACAAATTCTGAAAGTTTATCTCTCCCAGTTCCCAATTCTATCCAATGTTTTACGTACAAGTAATTGACGAAATTTGCTCTATCAAACCAAAAAACTTGAATGTGTAATTATTATTATTATTACGTATACCAATAAGGCTATTTGGCATTTATGCCGTTCCAACACCACTTATCGACAGTCAACACATCAAAAACGGGTTACTCCAATCGACGCAGCGCTTTCTAATTAGTAAAGATCAATCATTTATTTGAGTCTTTGAAAAATTTACGTCAAGAAAGTGGCAATTGTAGGGAGATGTAAACCTAAAATTCTGAAGGTAAAATTTATGGGGTGGCCTTATAAGGAACACTTGTTGTAAACAAGGCCACGTTGACACCCTTTAATAATTTGATCATTTTGAAGTCTCAAAACAAAATTTTGACAAATTCTTTTTAGAATCTTAATGCGAATAGAAGTATGAAGTAACGCGTCTGCCAAATTTCACCATCCATCATCTTATCTAATGAAAATTATATAAATTACAGCTCTTCAAAGATAAATGTGGCATTATTTGTCTCACATACGTTACAATTAATGGTCACCAAATGACTGAGCCTTAACGTTAACCGAAGCCGGTCACTAAACAAAGATTCATTCAACGACACTCGATCATTCTACAGCCTCTCTTTGACTCGAAATTTTCTCGAGGTGTCACACACGGTGCCATGCCCAAAGGCCATGGCAGCAATGAACCCATGAGAAAATGCTAGCGACAGCGGCGGCTCGTGCAATGTGGCAACAATGGATTTCCTCCATTTAAAACTGTGTAAAATAATCGATTACTTGGTGAGGCGTAGCGCCTCACCTAGTATCGATCTTTTTGCATACGTTTAAATGGCAAAAGTGCACGGTTGCCAGATTGCACGAGCCGCCACTGGCTAGCGAGGCAAAGGAAAAACATCAAAGGACTTCCTTCGCAGTATAACTGGATACATTTATGCTAAATAGACCTGCTATAGTATTTCGACGTTAACATTTAATCTCGACTTTTTTATTCCCTCAAAATTAATCTGATTCATAAAAAGAAGAAGACTCCAAGTGATAATGTCCTAATTTTTCTCGTAATTCATTAACTTATCCAGTAAAATACTGAACATTCCACAGACGTTCGAAACAAAACAAACGCGGCGTCCATATCCATTCGAGTCACAAGACAGTATGGGGACGTTTCAAATTAAAGCCCCACAGAACGTCTAAGAGGCAATGGAATTTTTTTAAAGTCCGAATAACATCCTCAAAGAAAGATAAACATTTAAGCATGTTTTTCGGACGTACACAATTTAAATAACCCCTTAGACGTTCCGCGGGACTTGAACTTAAAAACCCACTATGTTCCGTGGCTTGAATGAGTATGGACGCGTTTGTCTTGTTTCGGACGTCCGTGGGCCGTGCAGCATTTTACTAGAAGGGCTTGAACACGAGGGAAATTAGGGCGTTTTCGAGACCTTTCATGCTACCGTTGAATTCTTTGCCGGAAAGTCGCACTTTGTCATCAGTAATGACTGATGCTAATAATCAATATGTTTGTTTGTTTGTTTGTTTGTTTGTTTGTTTTAATATGGATGAATCAAATGTATCATTGTAATCTTTTGCCGTGACAATAATTTCGAATGAAAATCAGCATCTTGGCTGGCAAATCAATACGATCACTTCGCAATAGCTAGTTTTACCGCGCATCGCCTCCATTTTAGGCAGTGGCGGCTCGTGCAATCTGGCAACCGTGCACTTTTGCCATTTAAACGTATGCAAAAAGATCGATTGTTGCCACATTGCACGAGCCGCCGCTGATTTTAGGGAATCTAGAGCCAAAAACACCTTCCTGAACTACAAATGTCAAATAAAACTTTTCCATGCTCCTTTCCCTTTTATGTTAAAGAAAGTTTGGTACTCGCGAAAAGGGTAAAAATTGTGTTATGTTAATATTGTATTCTTCACATTTTAGGACCTTTTAAACCGAAAAACTTTTTCTGAAAAATGCCTGACTGACAGTCACAGAGTACATACGTCTCAACAATGAATCTTAACGCATCTTTCGTCACACTTGAGGAAAAAAAAGACACAGTAAAGGATTTCAAACTTTCCGAACCAAGCAGGAAGTACTGAGAAAACTAGAAAGCGCTAGACTTAAATTCGTTTATGAGTATAGTTACAGACCAGTTTAGCGATGACGCCGAGATCAAAACAAAGAATGTTCCATCTCGTTCACTCTCACGAGGTTATCCATAACGGGTTAGACCCCAATATTCTAAAAGAAAATTCATGCAAACAAACAACCAGTTCTCTCTCTTTTTATTGCACCGTTAGATTTCACGTACCTATCTTAACGTATCGTTTAGCTTCAACTTATTTCTTGAAAGATCACAAGCTAATTTACAATTACATCGAACGAAGTCCCATTTTGTTGTTGTTGTTGTTGTTGTCTTACTCACGGTTTTTACTCAATACATCGTTTGGGGCGCATCACCGCCATATGCCACACAAGAACACTCAATCAATTTAATCTCTCTTCGTCTCGAGAATTTCTCGAAGAGTCACACGTAAAGCGAATTTTATTTACTGTGTCGCGTGAAGATTTTCACACGAACCGACACACAGTGGAGCGAGTGAGTGGGAGGAGTCGAACATGGAATGTATGACAAAAAAAATACAAATTTAGAGGTTTTAAGAGTCAAAAAACAAACTATATAGAGGTTGATTCTTGCGTGGAAAATATACTACAATGAAACGAATGAAACGACTTCCAAACTTTTACCAGTCACAGAATAATACAATCAGAACGCAGTGGCGGACTGGGGCAAACAGGCCCGGGGTTCTGGGGCCCGGGATTTGGGGAAAGGGGCCCGAACTATGTACTGTTCCAGAGAGGAGGGGAGCGGACATGGAGGGGCCCGGGGTGCTGCAGCATCCCGGCACCCCGGCCCAGTCCGCCCCTGTCAGAACGGAAACCATAACAGCCAATGGAAGCAAGTTTGGAATTTCACGGCACCAATAGGCAAGGCTGTCGTCCTACATCCCAACAAGGCGGACGTGCTTGATTTCTGTTGAAACTCGTTTATTTCTGTAAATTCTGAAAAGAAATCTCAGTTCCCGGCTTCACTTTTATTCTACTGGCATTTCAGAATGAAAATTTCGCGGATCATGTCCTATTTTTTTTTTTTTTTTTTCGCGAGCGAATCCAGATGTAAACATCCTATATCCTAACATGGCGGACGTGGAGTGAATGTGCTTCAAAATCCGACAGAGTTTCCATTCTGATTGTATTATTCTGTGATTTTACGATGTGCATTAACAAATTTATAATATTTTAAAGTCGACAGTTCATGTCCAGCCTTTCCCATTGACTCACTCCACTGTGCGACGCGACGGTTGTGCATTTCATTAACTCACCCGAACCGTTTGTTCGGCAAAGATGGATGATACCGATGCTGCACCCGAACTTCGAACGGAATGTGTACCAGTTCCGTGAGTGAGTGAGTGAGTGAGTGAGTGAGTGAGTGAGTGAGTGAGGGAGGGAGGGAGGGAGGGAGGGAGGGAGGGAGGGAGGGTGGGAGGGAGGTAGGGAGGGAGTGGGGGCGAAATGAGTAACTCAACGGTGAGAGACAAGAATAAACAACGCTCCTGATTGGCGACGTTGTTTTGTTGACTTTGGCGTTCGGTGTCCCCCGAAAAGTTCCGAATAAAATTCACTTGTCGTGCCAAGGAGGCGATGAGCCCATAAGTGGCTGAAAGTGAGCCAAAGACAAAACCTAAGACTTCCTTCGACAAAACTGTGATTGTTAATAGACAGTTTTGGTTCGAAGTAAACGGTTAGCCAACAATCACAACAATGCACTCATCGGTCAAAATCGGTCGTGACAAAACTCGCGTATAGCGTTTCAAACCATCTCACTCACTCTCTTGTAACCCCTATGTATACCCATCTATTTCTAGTTTCGAAATTCGTATACAGGGCAAACGACATATTATTATATCAAAATCGCATTCAAATGTCTCGAGAAATTCATTTCTGCCAAAAAATTTCACAAAATATGTCCCGATATACGATTTTTGAAATAAGACTGAGATAGCAGTAAATGGGGGTTTTAAGTGAGAGCGAGCGAGAGAGACAATTTGTCTTTGTTTGAAACGCTCATTACCTAGTCATTACTAAAACCGACAATTAACTTGCGTACTTTCAAGAACTAAGTAAGTTGAAGTGATAAGATATTTGAAGGTACGAGGCATCCAATGAGCAATGATGCAATAAAATTTGAAAGAACTGCATGCTGTTTTATACTAGCACAAATTTGCACTTGAAAATTAGGACCTGATTCCTTACGGTGAACCATGTGAGAGAGTGGGAGACTAGACATTGGTTCGGATTCAATTATTTTCGTGACGTAGCACTGAAACGGTCTATAAACGGGGAGGGGGTTTCATCGTAGCTAGTTAACACCGACACGAGAATGTTTGCGGGTTCAAACAGCGAGTGGATTTCTTTCGCCTATAAAGTAAAGAAGCTTACTTCCTTTATGCTCTCGCCGAAATATAGTTTGTTCCGCATCAAACCTGACAACAGGGTGGCAAAGCGTGATGCAACATATCCCGTTTTCACGGCGATGAAAATGACAAAGGAGAGGAAGCTCAAAAAAATCCTTGAGAGGCAAAAATTTACGTCATCGGTGAGTTTAAATATTAGCGAAGATTAATCAGAGATGGAAAAGTGCCAACCTCAGCCGGCATTTCTCTTCGAGATAGGGAACGTAGTTTCAACAGCAGAGCTCTCTTTCTTTCACGTAACCTTGCTCCTGAACTCAACTCCACCGGGGCTCAAAATACCTCTACAGGGTGTTGAAAAACTGTTCCCGAATATTTCAGGGGCAGATTTTACAGATCAAAATAAGACCTTTTTTCCCTATAAACATGTGTCCGAAAATGCCCCCCTTTTGAGCTACAGCCCCCCAAAGTTTTAAAAAATTTACGGTTTTTTTGGAATAGCGACCACTATTATGAACCAAATGTCTTAAAACTTGGTGTCATAATGTAATTTCACGCGTAGAATCCATTAATGACCTCGAAAAATTCAGAAATTGAGTCTAACTGTACTTTTCACGCAATCTTGTACCTTTAACGGCACGAATTTTATGTTACGGATTAAAATTTTGAAGAATAATTACCAAAATCAGATGCGGAAAACCCTTAGAAAGATTTTTGGTCCACCTTGTTTCTTTCGATACGACGCGTTTTAAGCGAGATAATCGCTGCACAGTGTGGAAAAGTCAGCGCTTTTACCATAGCGGCCGGCCCGTAGGAGCAGCGGAGAGGCGGGTTGCATACTCACTGCCGTTTTTCATGGTAAAAGCGCTGACTTTTCCACACTGTGCAGCGATTATCTCGCTTTAAACGCGTCGTATCGAAAGAAACAAGGAGGACCAAAAATCTTTCTAAGAGTTTTCTGCATCTGATTTTGGTAATTATTCTTCAAAATTTTAATCCGTAACATAAAATTTGTGCCGTTAAAGGTACAAGATTGCGTGAAAAGTGCAGTCAGACTCAATTTCTGAATTTTTCGAGGTCATTAATGGATTCTACCAGGGCCCCCACATGGGGGGGGGCAGCCGGGGCTCCAGCCCCGGGGCCCGGGCCCCGGCGGCCAGAAAAAAACACAGGTAATTTCTTCTCATAAAGTCATAATCTGTTCTTGAAAAATGAATACCTAATTATACCAAAATGATAGATTCTGCTGCGAAAGTTTGACCAGCGATCCTATTGCTTCCTTGCTGGAATGCTGACTACGCAGGAAAGGCGCTAGCGCGGCGAGCCAAGCCGGGCCCTCTGCAAAACTCAACTCTTATCTCTATTTTTCTCCGTCCACCCTCACTCTCACGAGTCACGATCTCAAATTTTTGCACTATCAGCAAAACTTAGTAAGTATTTCATGTCCCTTTTGTCTGGCATATTCTCTCTCTCTTTCTTCTACGATTGGCTATGAAAATTACTCTCTACTCAGTGTCGCTCAAGCTGTCGCCGTCGAATGTCGATTCCAGCTTCATATTTTCATCCGGGAAATTGAGAATCAGCATCGATATTGCCGCATTGTAGTGACACGGGTTTGGTTTTGTTTGTTTTTTTTTTTGTTTCAAAATATAAGAAAATGTCATCTTATCAGCACAAATCCGGGGCTCTGAAACGGAAGTTAAAAAGTGAAAAACAAGTTGCTGAGACCAAAGGTCGCCAAGCGATCACAAAATTTTTTAAGAACTCCGATTCTGATGTGACGCAATGTCCGGTTCCTAGTGTTCCTACTGATCCTGGCTCAAGCTCAAGTGCCTCTGTTTCTAGTGCGAAAAATTCAGAAAATAAACTGGATGACGAGTCCAGCGCAACTAAAGATAGTAATTCAGCGCGCCGTGAATCGGATGATTTGAGTGAGTTTCGTGACGTTCGCGAGTGTGATATACAGGAAAGTGAAAGTTTACGGGAAAATTTGCAAGTTCCGACATGTAATGAAAGTTTGCCTAGTGTCAGTGACTTAAGGGATCCTCAAAAATGGCCAAAAACAATCACAGATGCAGTACGGATAAAAATTGTAAGTTGTTCTGCTTCGTTTGATGACTTTTCTCGGCAATCAAAACAGTTCCCAAATGACGCTAGTGGTCATTCTTTTGCAAAATCTTTCCTTTACTCAAAATCAGTCAGTGGAAGGGAGCGGTACCCTCGAGATTGGCTTATCTGGAGCGTCTCAAAACAGACACTTCACTGTCTTCCGTGCCTTTTGTTTGAAGAAAACTATCAAGCATCCAATGTACGAAGTAATTTTGCCAAAAGAGAGGGATTCTGCTGCAAGGAAACTCGTTGGAAAAAACTGTATGATCGCTTACCGGCGCATGAAAGTTCTTCTGAGCACAGAAACTGTTATACCCAGTGGAAATCTTTGATGCAGTCTATTGATGGCGCAGGGTTAGATTCGGAATTACGAAAGCAGGAACAGTGTGAAATTGATAAATGGAAAGCAATTTTACAGAGAATTTTGGATGTGACACTTTTTTTGGCCTCAAGAGGATTGCCGTTTCAGGGTGATAATACAAAAATTGGGGATGTTCGCAATGGCAATTTTCTCGGAGTTTTGGAGCTTTTAGGGAAGTACGATGAAGTTACACGCGAACATCTGGCCAAAGTTAAGGCGAAACAACTGGAGGGGAAAACCATGCAAGGTCAAGCGCACTATTTATCATGGAAAAGTCAAAATGAATTTATATCTCTTTGTGGAGATAAAGTTTTGAGAGCCATACTTGATGAGAGGAATGAAGCTATATATTACGGTATAATTGCTGACGCTACGCCTGACATTGAAAAGAAAGAGCAAAACGTATTGATAGTAAGATACGTTGCTAAAGATGTGATAACTGAGAAATTTGATGTATTTGAACGGTTCCTTAAGTTTTTAGACTTCAATGAAAAAACCGGTAAGGATATTACGGATGAAATTTTATCTGCCTTAGAAAATAATAAAATTCCTTTAGAAGACTGTCGTGCTCAGGGCTACGACGGAGGTTCGAACATGGTCGGAAAAGTCAAAGGTGTGAAAACGAGAATTCTTGAGAAGAATAAACTAGCGTTATTTTCTCCTTGTGGAGCGCACTCGTTAAACCGCGTCGGGGTGAATGCTGCAAAAGTAAGTCCCGAAGCTAAAAAGTTCTTCGGAAATTTGGAAAGCTTATATGTTCTGTTTTCTGGCAGCCCTGCGAGATGGGAAATTTTACTAGAGGAGATTCCTATGTCACTGAAATCAATGCCCGAAACTAGATGGTCGGAGCGGAAAGAGGCAGTTCTGCCTTTAGCTAGGCACTATCCAGGTGTGCTTAAAGCAATTGATCGGCTTTTGCACACAGATCTCCCACCGAAATCTTATAGCACAGCCTTGGGCCTTAAAACTTACTTTTCATCTTTTGAGGGATTAATTATGACTGCTTTTTGGCAAAAAACTTTGGCTTGCATCGATGAGAAGAATATTATCATCCAATCTCCAGGAATTTCTTTGGACGTTGAAGTCAAATTAATAAACGATTTGAACAACGACATTCAACGACTTCGTGATTCTTGGGACGTAATTTTGAACGAATCACGCCTGATCGCCGAACAGTTAGGCATAGCTACAACTTTCGTTGATAAGCGGAATCGTGACCAAGACGACTCATTGAATATGTTCCGGACTGATGTTGTCTTTAGTGTGTTAGATTTTATTTTACAGGATCTCAAAAGTCGGTATGAAGAGGTTAACTTCATTGCCAATCTGTTTATCCCTATTTTGAAATATATGACCTTGGACGATGAGGAGCTTAAATTAAAAGCAGATAGCCTTGTGACGCAATATAAGAAAGATATATCTAAAAATTTCTGCGAAGAGATTGTTCATCTGAAACATGTTTCCGCTTCAGTTTTCGGCTCCAAAACTGAAATCAGCCCGATTGAATTGCTTAATAAAATTTATGAAAAAAAACTGGAGCAAATTTTTATAAATGTTATCACCGCCATTCGACTATTTTTAACTTTTCCTGTCACTGTGTCGTCTGGAGAGCGGGCTTTCAGTAAACTAAGCAATACTCTCAAGACATGGCAAAGAGCAAGCACAGGCCAGGATCGTCTCAATTCATTAGCTTTGCTGAGTATAGAACATCGCCTTGCATCCACGTTGGACTTTTCAAATGTCATTCGGGTATTTTCCAGCTTAAAAGCAAGAAAAAAAATCTGGTAATAAATGAGTTTCTACTTTCTACTTTCGTCTTTCTTCATGTTTTACCTTTTTTTTGTTTCGTTTTATTTATTATGTGTCTAGACTGCCTCTTTCTGCTTTCCTCAATGCAATTATTTAAAAAAAGTAAACCATTGATGAATGCTTTCAACTTATCAATCGTGAATTCGTGATTTTTCAAAAAATAAAAAAACAATTTATCGCAATTTTCTCGAGATTTTTAAAACTTTGATTGAAAACTCGAAACTACTTTCTCTAGCTTGAAGAC
>VMOF01000388.1:38682066-38866381 GCA_011764245.1 Trialeurodes vaporariorum
CTTGCATATAAAAATTAAGAAAATATTGGAACAGAAAAACAACAGCACTTGAAAAAACAGACGGAAAACAAAGTTTCGATGATAAATTTTCATTCGTCCTTTTGATTTTCTAATATTTTCTTAACTTTTACCTACAAGCACAGTGAATTAACTGCGTATACAGCACGAAAATATGTGGAATAATTCGATTCAAACAGTATTAAAAAAAAAAAAACAAAAACAAAACAAAATCAAACTACAAACAAGCAACAAGAAAGAAATATAAAAAACACGGCAAAAAAAGATGAGCACAACTGTCGAGATAAAATTAACATCGCCAGCAGGAATCGAACTCGGGACCACGCAATCTCGGGTTCACTACGCTGTCATTGCGCCACGACTTCGGTTTTGAGCTTAGGATTGATTCTCGACACATAACGATCTGCCACACAGGATTTTTTTTTTGTTTTTTTGTTTTTTTGTTTTTGTTTTTTTTTTGTTTTTTTGTTTTTGTTTTTTTAGGTCAATGGGCAATACCATCTAATTCCATACCTGGCCACAGGGGTTTGAGGTTATGTAACTAGGTTGTCTACTTTTACATTGGCTCTTATGGGAGGTAGTGGATTTTTTGCAGTTTTCGTCATTTTTCGGTCATTTGGAGGCCGAATTGACGCAAATGGCCCTCTTAGTGAATTACTCCCCTTAATGTTCTTAACATTTTTCAAAAAAAAAATTTTTTTTTTGAAAAATGTTCAGGACATCAAGGGGAGTATTTTACTAAGAGGGTCATTTAACTGAATTCGGCCTCCAAATGACCGAAAAATGTCGAAAACTGCAAAAAATCCACTACCTCCCATAAGAGCCAATGTAAAAGTAGACAACCTAGTTACATAACCTCAAACCCCTGTGGCCAGGTATGGAATTAGATGGTATTGCAATGGGGTTTACATAATTCACATTTTTCATTGATGTAGTGAAAAATGAAAGTAAAAAAATGCCTCCCGGCAGGCCGGTAAGACGAAGTAGATTCCATGCTTGGTTAAATCATTGTTTCACAAATTTAAATATAGGTTATAATTTTTGTTGAATTTTTCTCTGAATTTTTCTTTTTTATTTAATCAGCTGCTCAAAATCCAAATATTATTGTGAAAAAGATTATATTACCAATAGAGAAATGTGTAATCTTTACAATGCAAGTGAGAAATAAAAGCTAGGTTATATAAGTTTTTCACAAATTTCAATAAATAGGTTATGTTATGATTTTCTTTGAATTATTCAATTTTCTTTTTTTTTATCAGCTGTTCAACATTTAAATAAAAATGTCCATGAGAAAAAGATTATAGTACAAAGATTGAAAAATGTGTAATCTTTGTAACGGTAATGAGGAATAAATCTGAATAAGAGCAGCTGATAAAACAAGAAAATAAATAAATAACGTACCTAAGCAACAGTGTACGTGTAAAACAAAGAAGGAGCAATTTTACCAATACGCCATCCTTGTCTTTCACTTGTAAAATCCCATAAGAAACTAAATAGCTCGTAAACACGTAAAACACAAGGAAAATTTAAGAAATGGAGCATATGAACTAAAAACATCCTCCACGATATATACTAAAATTTTTGAACCAAAAAAACAATTTCTTCATATAAAAACACTGCCAAAAAACCCGAAAAACACATCGCTATAACTCGCTTACAACGCAAAACACAAAAAAATGTCTCGAGTAAAAAAGCTGCGTAACAAAACGGCTAACATAAATTTTCCCAAAAAAAATACTCAAAACAAACACTCCTAAAAATAAACCTCAAAAACACATTTTACGACTCAAACACGGCCCATAACGCGAAAACTAACAATCGGATTTACACCATCTTCGAACTCATCCAAGAAATAAACCCAACGAATAGTTGAGAAAAATTTCAAGAACAAAAACCAAAAATTACGAACAGGATCGTGGTACATAAAAACGGTAAAACTGGCTGAAACATACATATAAATATATATATATATATATATATATACAATTTTCAACGAGTGGTATTTTCTCACTCAGGGGACCATGAAACGTGCTCATTTGATAAAATTTCCCGAAAAATCCAACATCGCACCCTCCGCAATAAGTAGATTCATGGAATCTACTTAAAAGAATCCAAGAGGTCAAGAATCAAGATCGTCGCGAATAGCGCGAATCATAGAATTAATTCAGGACTTGCCAGTGGCGTCGCGTGTGATTTAGCAACGCTGCATTTTCTCCATTTATACCCATGCAAAACATCGAATTGAGGTAGTGCATTGTGGACCTCCAACATCTCGACTTTTTGTCTGCGTTTAAATGGACAAAACTCAGCGTTGCCAGATTGCACGCGACGCCACTGGATCCAATCCTCACGGCATCACTATTGTTTTAAAAAAATGACTTGTCAAAAAAAAGGAAGTGGATGCAGCGATCTCGCGCGTTAACGCTATGCGCCAGCGGCCGCTGCCATGCTTTCAAAACGTTTCAATCTTTTAGCGAAAACAATTTCAGATAAATAAAACTAGCAAGCACTGATTGTGCGCTCAAGCTAATCTCACTCATTCTCCAAAACAACTAGAGGGGAGTCAGTAGTTCAGTTGAAGGGAGGGAAGGGGAGCGGGGAGCCTCGGCCAGCTTTTTCATTCATAAACTTCGGCGAATGTCTTTCTCTCTCTTTGCACATTTGAACGCAAGAGTTAGAGAAGTATGCACTAGGAGCCCGAAGCCACAATGTCTGTCCTTCTCTAGCACATGCGTTCAAATTAAGAAACGGAGAGAAAGAGAACTTCCTTCACCCGCCTGTGTTCGTGCGAGACAACGTAAACTTCTTATCAAAGCTATGCGGTCGATTTCCAATGCGTGAATGAGTGAGTACGAGTCGAAGTGTCGGGCCCGGGCGGCACGGCACAAAACCCATCCTACTCACAATCATTAATCAGCAGAGGTAAAATATTCGGCACAGAGCTGGCACAGACCGATGAAAAATAGAGGCGCGTCCAAATATTCAGCGTAACCTTTCTGAGCGGCCCAACTCCGTATTGCGGTGAGTCCAACTGCAGGCGCGTCTGACATTTTTTTTGTCCCCGACTGTACATGCGTGTTATTGGTAACTTAACCCGTTTGTTCTGTCATGAAAATCATCATCAATGGGCCGCAAGGTTGCCATTTTTTGAATCCTGTATTAATAACAGCATTAATGATTCAACTGGCTTTGCGCCAATTGAAATCCTCAAAGGAGAGGATCCTAAAAACTTTTTAGCAACCGTTGTGGATTTTCCTAGTACCAATATTGTACCAAATCATAAATTACGGTTATCTCTTGTGGAAAAACGCCTGAAGACAAAAGCAGAAGCCCGAAAAAAGCGGCATGACGAAGGCCACAAACTTTATCGTTTTAAATTAGGAGATCTGGTGCTAGCAAAAACTCACTTTTTGTCGAATGCCGAATACGGCCAAATAAAAAAGTTTTTCAAACTTTATGAAGGTCCTTATGAGATCGTTGCTGAGGTGGGGCGCAATGCGTTTAAGCTTAAGGATGCAGAAACTGGAGACATTTTTGGAGTACACAATACTTCCTATTTAAAACCATTTGTGTCTTTATAATTTTGGACAGAATGCTGTCCCTGTGGTAAGAAATATATTTTACCATAACTCTGTTTAGTTGTAAGTCATTATTTTGAATTTTCGTTGGAACTTGACCTGACTGCTTTCAGTAAATTAATTTGTTTTAATTAAGGTTATCATTCCAAGGTATGAGCAGGTTCAAATCCGTTCCTCATTTTATAACTGACGTTTTGGAAGAGTAAGACGTTTCCTTTTGTACCAGCCAGCAGGACTGAGTTTGGGATAAAATAAAACTGCTAGGTTTGCTCTATATATTTTTTTTTATATACCAAGACAGACAGAGGTATCTTGCGTATTTGTTTGACAAGATAACGCCCTTGTTTTTTTTTATTTTGGTATGAGAATAGGACTGAACCGGGATAGGTAGAAACTATTTGATTGCCACCATCTACTGGCCTGACCAGCTGGTAGAGAACCCACGGAGTAAAAGCAGACTGGGTCAACCGTGGAAAGTCTATTGAGCTATTGTTTTTAGTGTATGTCGCCGTGGACTTCTTAGTGATATGTCGCTCAGTTTGAGCCAGTGTTTTGTTAGTTTCTAATAGGCTGAGAATGTTAACTAACTTTGGTCTATTTTTTTTTTTTTTTTTTTTTTTTTTTAAGTCCCCATTTTGTTTTTAACTTGTTAAATTACCCAAGGAGGATCCTATGGATTTTTGTGCCAATAAACAACAACCCAAAATATTTTCACTCTCTTTTGTAACTCGGATGGGTCACCCATGTAGACTTAAGATTTCATTTTATTTTCTCTCTGTATTTTTCTTCGGTTTCCCGCCGATCTGACTGCTCTCTTAATTTCTTGTTTTTCTTCTTTACCAAAGTTGATAGTTTTTTTATGTTGATTTATTAATTGGCCAAGTCAATCTGTGATTGTCTCGACCAATTACTGTGTATATATGTTTGTTCTGAAATTTTTAATAAATGACGAAATGTTAAAAAAATAATTATTGGTCGGTTTTGGGAATGATCACCTAGCATTTTGGTTCATAATAACTTTAAGTAACTTTAATTTTGATTTTTTTATTTAAATTCCTCAGGTGCCCAAGTTTGGCTTGAGTACCTAAGAAATTGGGGGGTATCTGTAGCGTGTGAGAATCAAAATTCAAATTCTCGCGGCTGTTGCTCGCTTGTTCCCCCAACGACAGTGGCGCGCTGAGCGGACAAGTGAGCAACGCCTACCTTCTTCTTCACTTCGTAATTTTCTACTGTCGCGTAAGCGTTGCTAAAGTTTTTCTCTCACCTTTTTTCTCAAATAATGTGAGTATAGTTCAGGGGGAGTCTCTTTGAAACTCTTTCTTTTCATTTTCGTAATGTTGGAGTTTCGCCATTCACGAAACCCGTTGGTTTTGTGAATGGTGACTCTCCAATAATTAAAACTAAGTTGGGTGACCGTCCCAAACCGACTGTTCGTCAAAATTAAATCCGAGTTCGGCCTTTTTCTTAATCTTCTAAACATCCTTCAAAATTAACTAAGAAGCTCCCACGCTTCAGTTAGAGTAATTCAGAAACTCTTAAGGCAGGTAGCTCCTGCCTTGTTTGCTAGGATCAGATGCCATTGTTGATTCTGTTCCCACTGATTTGAGCGTGTTCTGTCCTAATGAAAATCGTTTGTGTTTTTCCTTCAGATTACAGAACCTGAAAAGTTGAAAAGGTCTTAATCAACCTCATTCACTCTCATGAGGCTAATAGTTAAACCTAAAATGTAATATGGACATTTTGGCTATGAATTTTATAGAAATTTTTCATTGAAACTATTTGTGATGTGACGTAAGCTAGATATATGACAGGTGGATTACTGTACAGTGATTTACAAACAGTTTATTCAAGATGAATCAAATTTTTTTACTCTTAATATTTTGTTCTTTGATTCTTTTTCAGAAATTTTTTGTTGGGGCGGGACTGCTCGAAGAGGCCGTGGAACTAAAAAATTCCTCACTTAAAAACGTTCCAATCTACAAAATTGTATCTCTTGTCAGTAAGTAGACACTCATACTTTACCATTAAATTGTATATCCTGAAGATCACTGAGTCAATGATTGTATTTAATTAATTATATTGGTTTTAAAATGTACATCACACAGTTGTACAACTTTTCGCAATTGATAAAAAATCTCGTGGGTACTGTCTCATTTCCGAAGGGTGTAACAATTCCCCTAAAATGAAATAAATTTCAAAAGAGAAGACAGAAAGAGGGAATAAAGAGGGAAAGAAAAGAGGGAAATTCCTCATTTGATAATTCAAAAAGACCGCGGTCATCGCTTACTGTACGCTAACCTAGCGCGGAAGCACCTCATGGCAGTCATCTTGTGAACTAGCTAGTAGCTAGCTTTTCAAATACAGCATTTTCGCCAGATCAGCTCGCTAATAATTTTAACGTTGGTGATGTTTAGTTGATCAGATAAACCTCTCTTGACCAGCTGAGTATTTATTTTGCGTGTTACACTTTGAAAGAACTCTTTAATGGGATTCGAACCTCTAAATTTATTGTGTAGTTTACCACATGGCAATCACATTGTTCTAATAACCAGTAAAATTGATTGTGGGACCGAAGATACTAGCTTTGACATATTTAAGCGCTTTTTCTTTTGAAATAATTCAAAGTTTCGTAGTTTGAAGTAACCCGAAGATTTCCCGATATGCCACAAAGATCAGCAGTGGATAGTTCTAATAAGACCCTCACTCCGAAGGACAGGACTTTAAAGAATTCTTTGGCCAGGAACAGTGATACTAAGACTGCAACATTGAGCTCTAAAGGTATTTTCAGGTGCGCTTGTAAAAACCAAAGGTCTAGCACAAATCCAGAATAAATTTTGATTTTGATTCATGCTTTTAATCAAAGTGTAATTCTTTCTTCTTTTCCCCGGTAACCAATAACAAAGTTTCTCAATTCATCAAAGAGTTATCTGCCACTAAAAGTGTTGGTTTTAACAATATCAGTTCGGTCTTCGTGAAAAATATTGCTGACTTTCTGGTGAGTCTTCTGAGCAATGTTATTAACCTTTCTGTATCTAATGGTGTCTTCCTTAAGAGTCTTAAAAATGCTATCGTTATACCATTGTACAAGGGTAAGGGATGTAAGAATGACCCAGCAAATTATACACCCATATCTTTGCTCTATAGTACCTCAAAAATTATTGAAAAAGCAGTTAAGGCAAGGTTGATGCAATTTTTTTACAAACACAACCTAATAACTAAAAATCGATAAGGTTTCTTACCTGGTAAAAATGCTACACAAGCAGTGGGGTCGGTGGTAAGTGGCGTTTGCAGTAACATTGAATAAAAAAAAAATAATAATAAAAAAAAAAAAAAAAAGTATCTTCTTTTATTCTTAGATGTGGAAAAAGCAGTTGACTCAGTTTCACACGAGATACTTTTGAAAAAACTTAAGTGCTTGGGCAATGGGCATAAGCGGGGTGGTTTAATGGGCTTGGTTCAAGAGTTATTTGGAGGGTAGATGCCAAGCAGTTAAAACTGATATTATGAGTGAGCTTCTTCCTGTAATGTATGGAGTTCCTCAAGGCTCTGTCTTGGGTCCCTTGCTGTTTCTAGTATACACTTTTGATATTTGTAAATTCAAAATTCAAGGTTGCAATATTATCATGTACGCTGATGATACAGCTCTCTTATTTAGTGGATATGACTGGAAATCCGTCTCACTGTTGGTTAAGAATACTTTATCTTCTGGTATTTTTCTGTGGTTTAAACTTTTATCTGTTAATATACAGGGTGGCCCAAAAGTAACTTTAAAATGGTCATAACTTTTTTAAAAATGAATATTTTTGAAATCGGTTTGCGCCATTCTTCATCATACAGAGGGGCTGATTGATGAGGGGCATTTTCAAATTTGGAGCCCCCCGGAAAGGGCCCTTTCGGGGGGGCAACTCAAAATTTTCAAATGGCACCCCCTATTGAGTGATACCTCGTTTGAAAGAGGATAAAAAATGAAGACTTTCGGCGCAAACCGCGCATCGATATCTCGATTCACGTTCGAGATATCGAAGGTCAAAGTTCGATATCGACTGATTTTCAAAAATTCGCAGCGCCCCTCAAAATGATCCAAATTAAAGAAACTCTGGGTGCAAAATATTCTACTAAACAAGCTCTTTAAGAAAAAAAATACACCTATCCCGAAAATTTAAGCTAAATATGACGTTTAGGTCCTCAAAAATGTTCTAGATTTTTTGAAAAATATTGAAACGCCGATCGTCACGGGTACGGTCCAAATATCAGAATGTGGACAGAAAACTGCTGCCGGAGTCTCTACAATGGCCTAGGATCCCTCAAAAGCTTAAATTTTTTCACTACAACCCAAAAAAATTGGCCATTATCGATAGTGAGATGAGGAACTGTTGGATGGTGATTTTTTTTTTTTTTTTTTTTTTTTTTTAAATTCAACCGATGATCTGTTTCAGATTATCTAAGTAAAAGGTAAATAATTCGTGAGACGGCTAAGAAAAAGTTGCCAGATTCGATAAATGTTTTATCAACTGTTTTCCCAATAACATTTCCAAAAGCAATGCATTACCCTAGACTAGGCAACAATGGATTAGGGACAGAAGACATCTTATCAACATCTAAAATCGAGGCGAGCTCATCTCAAATCAGGAGATAGTGCAGTAACAACTTTAAGCTGCGCTTTGCAAAGTATCATCAGTGCAGCTCAGCGCAGTTCGGCCACGGCAGTGGAATGAACGCTGATAACAAAATCAGCATGCGAATATTATGCGTTGACACCCAACCCAACCTATCAATTAATTGCCGTCTTCAACGCATTTTGACGACTTATTTTGTCAGAGTAAAAAATAGGGAGACAAGGGTCTGATTCTAACTTTGAATAATGCCGCAACCCACAACTTTTTATCTCTATCCGTTAAAAAGTAAAAAAAAAAAAAAAAAAAAATTGACCATCCAACAGTTCCTCATCTCACTATCGATAATGGCCAATTTTTTTGGGGTTGTAGTGAAAAAATTTAAGCTTTTGAGGGATCCTAGGCCATTGTAGAGACTCCGGCAGCAGTTTTCTGTCCACATTCTGATATTTGGACCGTACCCGTGACGATCGGCGTTTCAATATTTTTCAAAAAATCTAGAACATTTTTGAGGACCTAAACGTCATATTTGGCTTAAATTTTCGGGATAGGTGTATTTTTTTCTTAAAGAGCTTGTTTAGTAAAATATTTTGCACCCAGAGTTTCTTTTATTTGGATCATTTTGAGGGGCGCTGCGAATTTTTGAAAATCAGTCGATATCGAACTTTGACCTTCGATATCTCGAACGTGAATCGAGATATCGATGCGCGGTTTGCGCCGAAAGTCTTCATTTTTTATCCTCTTTCAAACGAGGTATCACTCGATAGGGAGTGCCATTTGAAAATTTTGAGTTGCCCCCCGAAAGGGCCCTTTCCGGGGGGCTCCAAATTTGAAAATGCCCCTCATCAATCAGCCCCTCTGTATGATGAAGAATGGCGCAAACCGATTTCAAAAATATTCATTTTTAAAAAAGTTATGACCATTTTAAAGTTACTTTTGGGCCACCCTGTAGATAAATCTCTCTGTCCACCCATAGCACAAAGTGGTAAAAGAGAGTGTTTGGCAGAGCTGTCCAGCATAAAAATGCCGAAGAATTTGTGAATTTGTGTGAAGAGGATGAGACATGTGTGTGTCCGAACTTAAAAATGGTTGATGAAGCGAGGTATCTAGGCATAATACTTGATAGCAAATGGAATTGGGACAGACACGTGGAACATCCAATTCCAAAGTTAAGAAAAGTGATCTTTTCGTTAGTCAATCTTAGGAGATTTATACCAAGAGATGCTCTCATAGAGGTGTACCATGCATTATTTCAATCAATTCTGGGATACGCGGTAGGAATTTTTGGAGGAGCAAGCGAAGGAATTTTAAACCTTTATTAATTCATCTTCAGAGGCAGGCAGTGAAAATAATTTTAAAACTTCCAAAAAGATATCCCTCTGAAGAGCTTCGTAGATTGCTAGGTATAGAGTTAGTTCAGAAGTTACAGAGAAAAGATCTCTTTAAACTTCTATCTTTATTCTTTGATCGTCAAATTTAGCCAAAAACTGTTGACTTCTTGAGCAGCGCGACGAGGTGTCCACAGTTGGAACTAATCGACCCTGGAATCACTTCAAGGAGTAGATTTCGGAAGTTTTTAGTGCTGCCATCGTTATTTTTGGAGGTTTTTACACAGGAATCGACTATTAAATCGCGTACAGCAAGAGTATGCAACAGCCCAATTCTTTTAATCCATTTAATTTCCATTTCTCCTAATTTCCTAATTTTGATCAATATTTTACTCACAATCAGAGAAACGTGCCAGGAGAGATCTTTTACCCAGCGCAGCAATATGCTCAAAACTTTTAGGGGGAAGACCAGAAGGGAATTTTAATTTGGTTTGCTGAGACACTGTTTTCTTTTTATGGACAGTACTTGAAATCTCTTGACCTGCAAATTCAGGGTCTTTTATTTCCTAATTGACTGTGAGTACCTGATGTAGTCGCATCAGTCAATCAAAATTGCAACAGAAAAACTAAAAAACCACCCAAAACTCAACAAAAGGTGAAGAAAGGGGACAATGTCAACAAAATCTGCGGGGGTCTTTACCTATCCTCAGCTATGATAGGAGTGAGTGCTTATTAAAGTACCACATCAGAAAAAAGTACAGTTTGTAGATCCTAGGGATAAATCAGTCTAAATATTTGATGGTTTAAGAGATTTATCTTTATTCTTTTCTTATATTTGTTCAGCTGCAGCTTCTCGAGTTACAAAGGATGCCAAAAGATGAAAGCTTCGGTACAGGGCTCGAATAGAGAGACCTAAATCTCCACTAGTTCCAATAATTTTTGGCAACAACTATGCATTGGCTTGCTGTCTTATCAACACTTCAAAAAGAATTTGATTCATTCCAAATTCTAGTGGATTCCTCTTCGGTCCAGATTTTGCCAAGGCTGCTGCAAGCCATGTTGACTGTTGGTTAAAAAAAAAAAAAAAGAAGAAAATAGAGCTGGTCTGGATGTCACACAATTATAACAGATCCTCAGAATTCTGGATCCTTTGTCCAATAGTTCAATTGATGACTATTCTTCTGATATTACAGGGCTTACTTTTGACGAATGAAAGGCACATTCAAAATTCATTAGATGAAAATCACATAAAATATTCAGCAAGATAAAGAGACAGCAGAGGACCACGCACTCCCTATCTCGCCCATGGGCAACTTTTTCTTTCAGGATCATAACAAAACTATGTCGACTGTTGAGCAAGCACGGAAAAAAATAGTTGGCCAGAGTAACCATCATGATGACTGATTTTAGCACCTGCGAAAAAGATGGTAAACTATACCAGATATTGGGTTGAATGAACTAGACAATATGTAAATTAACCTTAAGTTCAGACCTAACCCAATACCTAGTATAGTTTATCATCTTTTCGGCAGGTGACAAAATATTAGTCATCACGATGGTAAGTCTGGGCAACTATTTTTTTCCGTGAAGAAGTTGATGACGACAGCAGGGCAGCCAAGCATCAATGTTTTCATCGTAGGTCAAAAATCAACATGGAAGCCATTGGATGTTGTTCCCTAAGTTATTTTGTTGAGACCCTGAAAATAAGGTCGTCTACCGCGCAATCAGCCAGTGCACAGTCTCTGTTCTCTCTGGCTAGATAGGTGAAGGGCGTTGCTGACAGGATCAGGTGTGCACCGCGCACCAGCAACAGTCTTCAAGAGGCCAGAAAGGAAACCAAAAGAAAAAGAGAACAAATCGAAAAAGGAAAAAAGAAAAGAGGAAAAGGATGGAGAAAATTATTTAGATTCAGCCTTAACTTAAGCTGAAACAGGACTAAGACTAGCTTCTGTCAATCTAGAGCCAAAAATTTTCCTGGACAGTCAAGGTTACGAATTTTCAAGTTTTCTTCAAAGGAGCAGAGTGGCAACAGAATTGCAACATGTACCTCTCTAAAATGTACACTTCCCATTATAATTAATAAAAGTATTTGAAGTACATGTAAATGTAGTAATGTGAAAGTACATTGAATATATTTTACGTTTTTCAACTGAAATCTGGTAGCACAGAGTGTCAGAAAGCCATCTGTCTCCAAGCTTCCTCAAATATTAACCCAGAATCGGAGTGGATTATCAGAGTGTTTTTGTTGACAAAAGTAAATGCGGTTGCGCCATCAAAATGTTGCCAGAGCAGCAAATAGTACACTCACACATGTTCAAGGGTAATTATTAGAAAAATTAGTGTAGCAAGTAAGACCTACATGACACTTCAATCGGAAGACTGCCTTTACTTTTTTTTTTTATTTTTTTTTTTAGTTTAAATTTTTTGTAATCTTCTCTACAGTGAAATGTATACAATTTTTATAATAGAATTGAATTTCGATGTTAACTTACAACAGAGTAGTAAATTATTTCTTTAAGCATTATTAACCTTTACTTTTGACACAGATAATAAACCGTACTTATAAATCGGATTACACAGCTTTTAATTGACGTCTCTAGTGCCAACTACAAGTTAGCTCTTTAGGTTCAGTGAAGACGGCCACCCGATACAAACTCCAATCTAACTCAATAATCTCTCTCTCTTTGAACAGTCTTAGGGTGAGCCTTGCAAACAAGTTGCAGAGCATGTATTGTACCAACTCAAAACATCGAAATGATCATTCTTTGCTCTAATTGGAAAAAAAAATAAGCCACTGGGATATTGCAGTCTATGAAATAACTAGGCACTGAAACAGTTGATGACGAAGCCTTTGAGCAAACAAAGTTAACTTTCAACACAGAACTCAATCTGTATGCAAGCTAACAACTAGACTTGCCACAGCTCCGGTTCAGAAGATGAATCACAGAGCCATAATAATGGCTATGATCTCCAGACTACAGAGGTCGATTCTGGTAATTTGGCCGATGGCAACTGTCATGCAATGAGCACTGAAGCATTTTCTATTGGTAGAGGCATTGAATCTGGTTATTAGTAGAGCTCATTTCACTAAAGAAGGCCAATGACAGATCATGCGGCTCCCTGCGTAAAGACGTGTCTGCATTCTTACACATGCGCAAAAACGCAAACTCGTCTCTGCGCTATGAACAAACCCATCTGTCATTGGCCAACTTTCTTGAAACGTCCTCTAGTACACAGAACCTGTAAATTGAGCATAAACAATGAGAACTATAGGCTGTCCCAAGAATGATTGGACTTGACAAAGTTGTTCTTCAGTTCTGTAAGTTTGAATGAAAACATCAGCTTCTTCACTGCTCCAGAAAAATCAGGTCTCCCTATCTGATGTTTTCATGAAAACCGAGGTATTGTCACATCTAATTTTTTCAGGGACAAGCTTTAAAATCAGTTGAAGTAGAGGCCGTTTCAGATAGCTTCGGTTCTGACAGTTCTTTGTTTACATGCGCGGAAGGACGATACTACGTCCTCCGCGCACGCCCGCTTCAGTGTTACCACCCGCGTGAAAACTTCGACCCCGCTTACTACGCGAATAACTAGAGCTGTTTGCCGCGTAATGGATTCGGTTAGCATCGTAAATAGTAAATCTTTTATTATTTACTAATTACGATAATTAAGCGAGTCTATTACGCGGCGGAAAGTTCTGATGATTCGCGGAGTGAGCGGGGTCGATGTTTTCACGCGGATGGTAACACTGGATTCCGCGTATGTAAACAAAGAGCTGTCAGAACCGAAGCTATCTGAAACGGCCTCTAACATCTGACGGCGGTTCCAGCTAGATAGGGGTATCAACTTGGTGCCTCTGGTTTGCATGCAGAACAGCAGCCTGAGTGGTGGGAATTTTGGTGAGTAGGGCCCTTTGGAGTGGAGGAGTCTCGCAAGCCCCACTTCACCAGCAGAGAGGAAGGCTATGAAAGCGTTCTTCGGCCTGGGGAAAAAAAAGCTGTAAGTTCGGTTAGCTCTCCTGAAACGACCTCTATCTGAAGGCAAACTTAAAAAACTGCAGTTGAGTTTACCAAGAAACTACAACTACACAGGGAGAACAGGCACCAGCTGTCTGTACTTTTTGGATTCTGAAGTCGAGGGATGCAAAGGCAATGTGAACGGCTTAGAACGAAAACAAAAGTGACAATGTTGATATGCCAAACAGTTGACAATCGTAATGGTACGTTTTAGTTCGAAGATTTGGCAATCAACGTATGATCCTTGTTGAAGGATTCAAAATCTCTTAGCTCAGAAGAAGCAAATGTGCTTATGAGGAATCATACTTCCAAACTTAAGGAACAATGTTTCAACTAAGGCTGAGAAGCTAGTAGAGAACACTGAAGTATCTTTTCTTAAGTATCTAAGAGTGAATATCAAAATACTTACGACAAACTGAGGGTATCCATACATGTAAGTCATACCACATCTATTCTCATCGAAATGAGTGAAGAATCGGTACAAACCAGCGATATAAACTAAAAGAACTGCAGAGGCGATAGCGACAAAAGTATTAATTGGCATCATCATGAGTGAGTAATTTAGATACCTAGCATGTTGAAATTGACAATGTGAGTGTGAGTATCACTTTAAAGCTATTATTCTATCTTTCATGGCAAAAATTCAATTCAATTCTGTAACTGGACATTACTGGATTTGCACTAGCACTTAAGCACATACTTAATGAACGACACAACAACCAAAACAAAGGAAAGATTGAAAGTAAAATACGCGACCGTGCAAACACTAGAATGTGACAACGAGGGAGATGACTATAACGAATCATTAAAAGTAAAAATATAAAAATTTGATGAAAGGGAACGCGGAAAATTAACACATTATTGCAAGACTGATGAGGAACGCCGTGAACGGCCAGCAGAACGGCTGATTTCCTCGGTGAATTTGTATCTGACTATTTTGCAATGCTCGATTATACGCGCAGTGGCGCAGATGGCGCAGATGGCTAAACGGAATTAGTCCGAAGGAATTAGTCCGAAAAAAAATTCCGAAGTTACCCGAAAATATGAGCCGGATTTTGTCCGAAAATAACTTGTCCGAATAGACGTTGCCAACAATTATTTTTACTGTTTTACTTTCTCTAGAGTACCTATCTCGTTTATCATGTACATTTTCTGTCGTAAATGTAATCATTGTTGATCATTGTGTTTTGTTTCGTTTTAATTTTAATTATCAAGTTTGTTATTTCGGGAGGTTCATTAGCTTCATTACGCTCTCAATCAAATAATTATTGTTAACTTTTGAACTTCGTTGTATCACAAATCAGTCGACCTCGTTTCATTCTTTTTTACTTCGGTGTAAAAGTGATTTTGTGTCGACATCCTTCGAACTTGGTTAAAAAGTACATAAATGAATCCGTTTGTAATTATTAAATCATACCGTGGTCTTTGAAAATCAGTGGGAGGCATAATGGAACCTACCTGTATTTATTCAACTAGATTTGATTCAACTAGACATAACCGTAAGTATTTACTAAATCTCTTTTAACTTGATAAGTTGGTTTTACAGCTCTTAAAACCGATTACTTACAACAGCAAAGGGAGCCTTTGAGTGAGTCCGTCTCTTGGGATTTTAGCAGTGTTGGGACTCACTTTCAGGCTCGCTTTGTTGGTGCTTTAGGCAGTCAGTTTGCCATGCTTCATTTCATGTCTGTATCGGTCAAGTTTCTGTTTCAATATCCAAGTTATACTGGAGTTTTAACCTAACATAATCTTTCGATCAAAGCTTTTTGAAGTCTTGAACTTCCAGATCCTTTCACCTGCAGTCACTTGCCTAGTTTGAGATTTATGCTTGCGGACTAAGCCTGATTTCAGCAATTAAAAGGGTGTCTGGTCATCCTGGCAGAGGTTGGTCCATGATAGTTAGCAGATGACTGATCAGCGGATTGACTGCATGGCAGATGCTTCTTCTTGGTTAAGCTGTTACGATAACTCACCTTCTGCTCACATCAGTCTGTCATGTGCCAACTATCACTAGCCTCGTTTATGCGAGCATCTCAACCCGGGTTCTAGAACCCGAGTTCAGCTGAACCCGAGTTGAGATGCTCGCATAAACACTTCGGATCTCGCTGAACTCGGGTTCGACTCGACCCCGATTCAAACCCGAGTCGAGTCGGTGAACTCGGGTTGAGATTTCACGCATAAACACCTCGGAGTTCAGAACCCGGGTTCACGCGGCATCGATGTCACCAATTCGAGCGAGGTTAAACACGCGTCTTTATGCGGTAGCACTTGTCCGTACCGCACCAAGCATCGCCGCCATTTTCGTCAAAAATGTAAACAAACACAGTGAAGAAGAAGAAAGAAATCCTTGAACTCGAGTTCAAATACGCGGGTGTTTATGCGCTAACCCGAGTTGGACCCAGGTTGAAACTCAACTCGGGTTGACTCAACCCAGGTTCAAATCTCTCGCATAAACAAGGCTACTAAACAAGCTCTAATTTCATCCTCAGCAAAGTTACCTCAGTGTTGATTCAATGGCTTTTCTTTATTCATCTGGACATAGGACTAATTAGAGGCTGTTGCTGATAGCTTCGAACTGACAGTTCTTTGTTTACATGCGTGGTAGGACGGTATTTTGTTTTCCCTTAAAATAACATAGGAGCAAACCTATGTAGACAAAGAAGTGTCCGAACCATGGCATTTTAAACTACCTCTACTTATGCCTGAGATGTGATTAGAAATTTTGTTTTTTATGCTCATTGTTGACACCATCTTTTGAGCTTGATTTTAAGATCTTTTGAAAGAACTTGTTCAAGAAACAAGGGCGGTTGAGCATCTTTTGTAGAGATCAAGTATTTTTCATCAGATTTTGATTACTTAGTGTACGTTGTTGCCTACGTGTGAACGGTGATACAGCAACAATTCCATTTTATACTGAAGAATTTTATCGTTAAAATTTCCTGGCCCTAAAAAATATTGCTGTCACACCATTATTGTTAAATGAAAACCACTGAGGCCAAACGTTCTTTGATGTGTGTCCATAATCCTCCATGAATCTTTCCTTAAATTGCTCTCTCTGTTTTTCAGAAGTCAGTGCAGCTAGTCCAGAGCACTCTATTCAAGTCAGTCTGCTGCTGCTGAACTCAAAGGAAGCCACCTGATTTTGCATCAAGAATTTTGCCGGATTAAATTATGAATTATTGCTGTAGCTCTGGGTAGGCTCAACTGAAGAGCTAAATCCTCCTCTCTTCAGGTACATTGCTCAATTTAATATCACTTCTCATTTCATTTACCCTTTATTTCTTGCATTTATACCAGCAAAACCGTCGCCAGAGTAGAGCGATAGTTTGAAGTATTGTTTGGTGCAAGACACCAAAGTGAGAGAGAAAATAAAGAAAAAAAGGGGGAAACAGAAAGATAGATTGATGAAAGGGCGGAAAGGTGAAGAGGGGGCTTCCCGCTACTTAGCCAAGCAGCAAATGGGATTCTCTCTTTAACCAGGGGTTTGGAGCCAAAACTACTGTTAAAATTGAAATTTGTGTCTCTTTCAGCAGAAAACCATGAAAAATACTTCCAGACCAGTATTTGACGCTCAAAAAACAATTGATGAAATTGATTTCAATTATTTATTACAATTTAAATCTTTGCTATCGGAGCTCTGAGCTGAAGCAGCTCCCGTTATGATAATTTTTACCGTGCTATGAGAAGTTAACCTCTGACTAAGCAAGAACATCTGAAATCAGTTTTAAAACGATGAAATCCTGGTCTTGAAATATTTTTCATGATTTTCTGCCGCGAGACTCACAAACTTTGATTTCAACCGTGACTCCGGCTCCCTGATCTAAACCAAACACTGAGGTCGTAGCAGGCATGTCCACCATCAGCCCAAGTAAACCTTTCTTTGAGTTCTGTGCTCCCACTTTTTCATTAAAATTTTTAAGTATGCAACTTTCAATAACACCATGAGATTTTTTGAGTTTCTTGGCGTTTGAAATTTTGTTGCTCAAAAAAGCAATTCTGAATGGATCAAGCAGAGGTGCTGCATGTGCTGACTGTCAATATCCGAGAACCTATTTTTCCCTTTACAGTATTATGTTCATTATCTTAGAATTTGTTTTCATTTTTGGGCGCCAGCTCAATGAGCACGAACCGAAAATGGAAACATTTGTTGAAAGTTATTCCGATCGCCATCAATCAGTCACTACATTCTGTCAGTCTTGCCAAAATGCTCATGACTAGGTTTTCACAGTGCAAAATGTCACGAAATCTGTGGTAATGAATTTTCCAGCAAAGCAACACTTCTTTCTGGCAAAAATTGATCAAAAGAAAAATAAAAAAATTCAAACATTTAACTTGCCAAAACAGAGTATCATGATGAAAGGCACTGACCCAGAGAGGTTCTTGAGTCTCTTAATGACAAAACAGTCTTCAAAACTGTTTTCTCCTGTCCACCATTTTATACTTTTACTTTGCGATTCTACAGGGCTACTATAAGAATCTCTAAAAATCTAAAATTTGGAGGTAGATTATGAGTCTGAGTGGTTTTTATCCCGGGTGCTGATTCCGCTCTTTTAGACGAAACAAGATGAGATATGGGGAATCGATCAATTTTTTTGTTCATTTTTTCAGACAAATTACTCCTCCGTCCATTGAATGACTCGAAATCTGTCACGTGATGTCGTTTAAACCAATGGGAATGCTCGATTTCCGCTATCTCGTCGCCTCTCGTCGAGAAAAGCAGAATCAACCTGCCGGGTAGGAAGTTTCTAATAGTGGCTCTGCTGTTGAAATAAAATTTTCAGCCTCTTCAGACTGGCTATTTCATTGCTTGAATGTTGAAAGTCTGATGAACTGTTCTATCTTTTTCAGAATCTGGATAGCTTGCTGTAAGCTGGGGATCAAGTCTACGCTCTGAGAAGATAAGAAGTGCATGCTGCTGTGACAAAGTGAAGTTTTCAGACCTCTTGACAGTCCAACTTACTTCGTTCACTCAAGGATGGAGAGAAATCGGCTTTCAATTACCGTGCTCAATAAATCAACGCCAATTTAAACTTACTATAATTATTTATACATTCATTTGGTGTTCCTCTTAGATAATAAAGATTCATCTCATGAAAAGTTTCAACAGTCTTCATTCATCCTCAAATAACCCATGCGAATGCCCTTAAACTCAAGGATTCCAACAGTTTGGGGGACTTAACCAATCTCATTGTAGTATTTTCTGTTCCGCATTTATCAAATTCATCTGCGGGCCGATCATTTACTTCATCGTTAAACCGGTCGTTAAGACTGTGTATGAGTGATTCTATTGGTCGAAAATTGTAAAACTTAACCGTTGCTATGGTAACCATCGTAATAGTTCCCAATTTTTGAAGGTTACTCATGAATAACCTTTAAAAAATGAGAACTGTAACGATGGTTACCATAGCAACGGTTAAGTTTTACAATTTTCGACCAATAGAATCACTCATACACAGTCTTAACGATCGGTTCAACGATGAAGTAAATGATCGGCCCGCAGTTTTGAGACAAGACCGCCCTCTAAAATTTTCCTTTTACCGAATACTCTCATTGTATTAACTATCTGTGCAAGTCTGCTCTCCTGTAGGCACATTTCTGATCAGAATCATGGATGATGTGTTTCTGGTAAGTCTTACGGCTTGCTCAGTGTGATCTCACATCCTCGCTCAAGTCGGCAAACTCAGCCTTTGATGCATTGGCAGATACACCTTCGGCCCCAAAAGTGGGAAAAGAGGGGAGAGGAAGGGGAAAAGCAAGAGCGAAAACAAGAAAAAGGGGTCTTTTAGGGGCGAAAATCCAAAATCCCCCCCTCCGTTCGCGAGGGCTGGATCCGCCACTGCTTCGATGAGAGCCTCATGCATCAATCTTTGGCCGGGATAAATTTGTAAAGATGGTCTCCAGAGGGGGGGGAGGCTTGAACTCCTGAGCGTACCGTAACAATTTTAAATTTTATAGATCTAGCTTGTAATCTACCCCGCTATTTTGTTTGCTGAGAAATGTGAAGAAGTGAGTCCGTCTGATATCAGATTTTGGAGCAGGATCCGCCATATCTCGATCATCTAATGTTATCGCAAAACGAGTCCATCAGAAAGCGATGTCTCTTCCTAATTAAATTGAATGTACTTCACAAGAGTACAGTAAAAGAATCCATATTGAAAATACACTTTTTGTATCCGTGCCTGTGATTTAGGCGCCGCTGCGCCGCTGCCCCTAATTCTTTTTTTTTAATACTGGTGCTGCAATCCAAGAGGAAGACTGTGGGATAACAGGGTGTGTGAACGATATTTGCCGTTGGGAGTAATTATAGTTTCTTTCAGTCAATGCATCGGTAGTTGGAACGGGCTTCTCTCTGAATTGCCATCGTTTTTACACGGTCCCCTCTCAAGGAGGGGCCAGGTTTCTGGTGGGTAATTAATACTGAGCACTAGTACAAAAAAAGGCCAAGTGATTTGAAGTATCGAACAACATTTTTACTTTTTTTTTGTAGAGGAACTTTGCTCACATACCTGCATTTGTTCTATATATGCAACAGAAAAAAGTTATGATCAAAAAACTTTTGATAATTGAAATATTTGAATCATGATCCATTTTAATTTGGTGTGTTATCCTCAACTCAAAATTTGCCAAAAATGAAAGGAAACAGAATCAATCCACGATTAAATGTGTAACCGTGAGATTGCCATTATTGCACCTGAAACCCACCACTTAGAGGGTATAACTACTTTCTTTCATAGCTCCTGTTGTTGTCAATGCGGAGCTCAGGGCAACAATAAGGTATCAATACTGTTCTCTTTCATTTCTGGAATATTTTATGATGGAAGAAGTCATACTGTTGAATTGAAATCAATTTGAAGAAAGTCAGTGATCTTAGGTTGCAATTTAAAATGAAAAAAATATTGTTAAAATTCCTTCATTGCTTGCATTGTCTCAAATAATATCCGCGTAAAATTCATGCTAGTAGGTGATTTGAAGTATCGAAAAATGTCTCTAGGTACATTTCGATCCATTTTTGTTGAAGAACAGGAATATTGCCAGTGTGCTCACATTTATGGAAAAAAAACTAGGGTAGATATTTCAGTATCCACACCTCGACCTCAAAATATTGATTCTGGGTACTCAGTATTCCATACGAGGCAGTATCGGTACCAATCGGTTGTTGCTGCGTATTAGTTAGCGTAAGTGAACCACATATCATATTTACTAAAACTGTAAGTTTGGCTCAAATAATGCACCTTTCAGCTACTTTTATACACTTCAACCATTTTTGCGGTCAGAATTTATACATACAGCTTATTTCACTTTCTACTTACTCAAGTATCGGAACCAAAGTATCAATACCAAAGCCTGGTATCAACAACCCAAAAAAAAAAATAATAATAATAATTAAAACGCCTTCGATACTTTTTTAACAGTAGGTAACAACGATCCTCATCGATCTGGTATTTGGAACGTAATCGTAAATCTGACATTTATTAATAAATTTTTCAAGACCCAAACCCTAGTTACATCATTAAAGCGTCACTGGATCTTGAATTCTGAAAACTATCCACGACTTCCTTCATTATCTCATTTATAATTTCTTATTCCGTCACGAGACCGCAATTTTCGGTTTCCTCGTAATATCACGTAAGAAATTGACGGCCCGGATGGGCAGTAGATTCGCTAAAACCTTCTTTTTCAGGAGAAAATGCGGAAAATCTAATAACTTTTCGGACCCGGTTTTTTGAAATTCGTTACCTCCATCGCAGCCAACCGCAGCCTAAAATGAGTGGGAACTTTCCCTGACTGCGGCTCCTGAATTTCCCGTATGTTCAAGTTTCTTAATCGGACTCCGAAATTTTCGGCAAATCTTTTCGAAAACAAACTGCGTTTGGGTGAAATACCTCAAAGTCTTAAAACGTTTCAAACTCGATCCCTCCAACTCGTTATAATGCCAAGTTGAAAGTTTCCCAGCTTGAGAGTAGGGAAAAGTTCGCGCTCTAAGTTAGCATCATTTCCCATGTTTTGGTTGTGTCTTTCTGTGGCCGAGCGTGGCAATTTTTCGGAAATTCGTTAGGAAACTAATTGAAAAGTCTTTAAACTGCAGTTTTTTTGTTTGTTTCGTGCTTAAGAAGGTTCACTGTAGCTGGGAAAATTATTTTGAGACCATAAACTGTCTTAAATAGTTGATTATCTCTGCAATCACAGGGCGCTTCTCAAGTTTGATACTTGCCCCCGTCGTTCATTTCTCTTTCCAATTTCATGTAACTCACAATCAGTTCGATGGATACCAGTAGGTAAATGTAAAGATGCTACGATTCTAGAAGACGATGATCTACTAATAAGTCGTGGAGTAGTAAACCCTCCCTCCTGTTTACTGCCACATTCGTCTTCCTTGGTTTTGTAGGTACCTTCGTCCTGTCGTCATGTACTTACTGACTTATAGAAGGATGATTTTTGTATTTTCCCCTCTGAATGCCCCATGTATCTTCCATTGCCAATTGTAGCTCAGCAGAGCTGAGTCTTCATCGCTAAGATGTAGAGCAGTAGACAGGTGTCTTGTCTGGGTCATTTCGGAAGCCAAATCAGACCAGCAAAAACTTCGACCCCCTCTGATTTGCATGAAACTTGGTACACTTTTTTCGCCTGTTGCACTGTGTCAGAAAATGATTTTTTCAGCAATGAAAGACCTTGGAACTATAAAGTATATTTCTAAAATTTAAACTGTTCTACTTAGCGTCTGAATATCCTGTGTAGAAACAAAGTTTGACTTTAGATAGTACTTTAATACCCATCAGTCAACTCTTCTACCTTCTACCTGTAAGTACCAGTGAATTTTCCAATCAAATACTTCAGAATTATTTTAAGTTGATGATGTTTCTCATGAGACAGAGTTCGTTTTACGAAAGAAGACCGATGACAGATCATGCGGCTTGGTGTGCAAAGACGTATTTGCGTTCTTGCACATGCGCTAAAACGCAAACTCATCTTTGCGCAGTAAACAACCCCATCTGTCATAGGCCAAATTTCTTGAAAGGTCCTCTACCTATTTATTTTGACATTTTGAAGCCACCGTGAGAAAGAAATCAAAGCTTTCAAAATTGAAATATTGTATTTTCAGATTGTGTTTTGAGAGAAACAATTTTGGGAATCTTCCAATGATCAACTAAGATTCCAGCCTCCACTTCTGAACTGAGGTCTACCCACATGCCTGTGGAAATCTTGCGGAAAGCAAGCGCTATGTAATCATCCACCCCACATTGCGGTTTCCAAGTTAAGAACCCTGATACTTGCTTTTCTTGGGCGCAGACCTAAGATTCTTCAGTCGCGTGATCCTTTTTAGGGTCACTTGCCCCCCAAGCAGAACGCAATCTGTCAGATTACATCATTTTCTGAAGCTATGGGGGTTTGGAATAAGTTGAACACATTGATTTTTTTGTACATAAGTATATGATCAAGAGAACACTTTTATCCCTCTCGGACCCAAGACACACGAATTATACTTAATGGAAAGCTAGACCCCAAAAGAATACTCCTATTTGAGATAAGAGAGCGTGCGTCTACGTACACTTTACTTCTTTGCCCCTGGAGGTTATATAATGGAATTTTTTCTAAATTCTATCGCCCCTGGAGGTTATGTAATGGATTTTTTTTTAAAATTCTATTGCCCCTGGAGGTTATGTAATGGTGGAAAGGAAGGCGTCTGTACACTGTATTTCGGCTTAAATGCAACGCAGTTCAAACTCTAATTTCTGGCAGGGTCTGGCCTTCGACGCCTGGCTTGAAAGAAAGGTCGATCCCGTTACAATTTCTCTTTTCCCCCTGCTTTCTCCCACTCGCGTTCGCGCTTACAGAGTTGCTATGCCTCGATCGTCCCTGCCTGTTTGGCAAGTGGATGAAATGCACGTAGGAAAGGTTTTGGACACCACATGGGATTTACTCTCATGCTGCTCTTCAAATTGACGTTATTTGGCAAACTTCTCCATGCATGTATCATTGTTTTCCCAGACTGAACACTGGTGCCTTTGTTGGGTGCATTCTACGGGCTTTCTTGTGGCTGGCCTATTTGCTGTTGAGATGAGTTACCTTGACTCTGTTTGTTTCTTTTTGGGGTGCAGGAGACCAAGAGCCAAGAAAAAGTTGTGAGGAGAAAATTCAATAAGACTGTTAGAGTAGTTCTTGGAGTGCTCTTAGCGAGCTTAATCTGGTCAGTTAGAGAAAAAGTGAAAATAAGACTTCAGTCGCACTGAGATGTTGAGTAGGTGATGGAGAAGGGATAAAAAGGAGAACTTGCTGCACAAGTACTGAAAGAGAAGAATTTGGGGCAGCGGGGCCTGAATCACTGGCATGGACACCGAGACTGTACTTACTCTCGCTATGGATTTTTTTACTATCCTCCTGTGAAAAGCATTAGATTTAAGAAAGGAAGAGACACCGATCTCTGATGGATTTGTTTAGCCCAAACATTAGGTTGTTGAGAAAAACTCGTTACCTACAAATTTATGGGGGCCAAAAATTGATGCATGATGGTGGTCGCATCGAAGGCTAACTACGCTGACTTAAGCGGAAGGATGTTTCAAGTCTTCAATTATGCTTTAATGTTCACTAATTACGATAGTTAACTGAGTCTATTTTGTGGCAAAAAGTTCTAATGATTCATGCAGTGAGCGGCGTCAACGTTTATATGCATCTAAACAAAGAGCTGTCAGTACCAAAGTTTTAAGAAGCGGCCTCCATATCATTAGTTGTCATTAGTCCTGGCCCACAGTGTAACAGCATGGGCAGTTTGATTCTGGTTTATTTGCCTCATTTTTCTAGACCTTGCAACAAAAACTTTAATTCAGCTGAATTCATTTGATACTGGTTTAACACAAAAGTTTAAGTGCTTAAGAATGGCTATTCGGATATGGAACACAGAATTCTAATAAGTTCTTAAAACGCTTTCCAGGTGAGAAAGTTTTAGCCGTTACTAATTTCAAATGGATTCCTCACAACTTTTTGTTTTAACTTTATTCATTGCAAGAAAGAGGCAAAAACAGCATGGAATCAATAATCATAAATTAAACGATAAAATGAATAGTCGAGTAAACGATGGATGACAATATTTACTATCACTTTACTAGCAATAAGTTTATTAAAACAAAGTTATGTTTCTCTCTGGTTCTAAAGAACTAACAGCACAGTTCTGTGCTAAAAGTAGGGTTATTTATTATTATTACTCAAATTCAAATAAGAACTCTGAATAAAATAAAAGAAGAAAACACGGCTCAGATGGCGCTACTTGACATCAACAAACATCTGGCAACCATGCCATAGATGTCCATGGTAAATATTTCGGACTAAATCCATCGCCTATCTTCGGGTATCTTCGGAAATTTTTTTCGGACTAATTCTTTCGGACTAATTGTATAGACCCGGCGCAGATTACGCCTTTAGATTACGCGCACTAGTGTGACAATACGCTACCAGAGTGCAGCAGGTGTTCTGCTTTGGTTTGTTTTGTTTTTTTACTTTTGGTTTTCGGTTGGTTTTTGTTTTTGTTACTTTGTTGTTTTTTTTTTTTTGGTGTTCTTGCGGTAAGTACTATTCATTTTATAAATATATTTTATTGACAGAAGTACGCAGAATTAATGAAAAAGTTTTTGGATTTGATAGTATATCATCGCAACCAGATTCCGGACACATTATTGCATCATTGAAGCAAGTTGCAAGTAAAAGTGCGAGTACGACGTTTCCGAGTTTTCTACCACAAGTTTGATCATAACTCGAGTCTTCTAACAGTTTCGTTATTAATTAAACGCTTTTTATTTTTGTGCCGATAAGTTAACAGTTTCTTTCAAATTTTGTGCAGGCCTTGAGTTTTCCACTGTTTCAAGTTCGAGGTAACTTTCCTTATTTTATGTACCTGCTTCTAGAGCTTTCATCATCTATTATAATGTTTTGATAAGTTGCTTGCCCTTCACACATTCTGAGAAACCGTCGTTTTTTTTCTGATCATCCTATTACGCCCAATGATGGATTCTCTTTCAGATTTCATTGTTCCAACTATACCTATCCCTTACCACTTAATCCTTTTGACCAAAATCTCAATCTCCTAGAGAGAATGTCTGAATACCTTGCAGAATCTTCCGGAAGCTTGTAGCTCATGCACTGAAGTCGTTACGAGCTATCGTTATCAATCACCTCCAATTGAATTACTGTTTTAGGAAGGTGAAGGAATATTTTGCCCAATATTATTCATGATTTTCCGTCTAGAAGTATTCGTTGCTGTTTAGTCATAAAAGTTAGGTTAGACACTTTCTTCTAGAATTTGAACCTCTTTCACTCTCCTGCCTTCACTTTTACATGAAGATGCATTCCTGCTTAGAATGTCGAACCATGTTTTTCTTGAGGTGTTAAGTCAAGCAATTAAATTGGCTGTGAGCAAGTACTTCGGGACGTCAAATGAAAGATGTCTTACATATTTACAGTTACAGAGTCATCATCTCAAATTGCCTTTTCAAAGCTCAAACAGTAAACATGGTTGTGTTTTGTCACTTTTGCAGTTATATCGTGTTTACGATTTATAGCTTTTATGTCTTGCTTGTGCCTGTGACCAATCAAAAGAACATAACCTTCAAATCAGCCTGATGGGATTAAACCAGAGACAACAGAAACCTTGCACTAGCTATCTCGCCCGTAATGCCAACTTTTTTTTTGGGATCGCAACAAAGTAAAGTCAAATGGCACCTAAGTGGACTGTTAAGCAAAGATGTTGAAGTCAGTAGCCAATCAGAGCAAAGCATCAATGTATTGGTTGTTGGTCAACAATCCACATTCAAGTACAGCTAAAGTCCATGGTACCGTTCTAGAATTCATCCCTTTATTGTCTCGATGCAGAAAAGATTATGAATAGCAGCATGTACATAGATATACAGTATCACAGGGTAATGTAATCTTTTTTGCACGGATGCAGTAAATGGTTGAATTCTAGAACGCTACCCATTGGAGTTTGAGCCGTTGGATTTTGTGCCTCTTGTTATTTTGTTGAGTCCCTGAAATTAAAATTGTTCTCCGCGCAAGCGGCTAATACGTGGTATCTGTAGTCTCTGGTTTAAACCATAATGTAGAATTGCTGAACTCTATTTCAGAGTCAGATATGGAGACTTTTTTCAGTATATTGTGTTATGCACCGAACCAATTTGCCTTTTTGAGAATTTCTTTCAACTTAGATGGCCATCGATCCTGCTGCCTCTGGAGATTGTTTGGCTTCTTTGTTTACATTTGTGTTTTCAAATGGCAAATTTCCTAACCTCTTCAATCTAAATCGTTCTCTCAGATATTGATGAAAAGTGCTTTTTTGGATCAATGAGCAATCTGAAGACATTTTGCAGCAACCCTTGCGGTTGGATCAGATTAGAAAGGGAACACATCTTTGTCAAGCAAAGAAGAAATCTTTCGTCAAATTTAGACTTACCATTAGATTGGGTTGGTTAATAGTCTCTGTTGACCATAATTACTGACCAAATTATTCTGAGCATGTTGACAACTGTGTCAAGCACTAGTGCCCGACACCATCTCTGATTCTAGGGCAATATTGGTCGCCGGTACTTACTAGACATGGCAAATGGTGGAACATGTGGTAAATGACTTGTTAGTTCTCCAATATGGATGTTATGAAGGACCTTTTGATATTTTATAGCATACATTTATGACTTTGATGTAATGTCCATGGAACTTGTTATTTGTTCGTATACAAAAATGTTTCGATATTTTGTCAGGAGACTTTTTTTGAAGTGAATGTTAAGACTGGAAACCTCTGACCATTATTCCAGTTAATCCCCCCCCCCCCCCCCCCCCCCCGTCTGGACTGTTGCTATATAATTATTTGCATTAACTTGATGTATTTTCACACTTTATTACTAAATTGCACACAATATATCAGTGGAACAAAACATGAAAATGGACTTTAACTGTACTTGAAAAAATTTGATGATGAAACGCTGTTATCCATTTGTATGAAGTTTCTACACTGCGTTGAGTTCCATGAAGCTGGTCCGGCACTAGGCGGCATTAAATTTTGTGCTACCAACAGCTGAACCATCGACACATACTTGCATTACAGTAGCACCATTAATGCTATGTAGTAAAAGTTGGAACGGAAGAAATGCATTTTAGTTGTACTTACATCAAATTCTTCGAGTGAATCTGAAAATGAGTGGAACGCATTGTCTCACCAGCAATGCCTCTTGTGAAGATTCTCAAGGGGTACGATACCATTTGAGACTGTTTTCAAACGCTAAGCCCTCCCCTACTCCCATCTCAAGGTCCTGTTCATTACTGTTCCACTGTGATGGCAAAGAAGTGTGCACCCTCAATGGGGCTATTGCACACTTTTGCTATAAGCGATTTAATAGTCGATTGAGGCGTAAAAACCTCAAAAAATAACGATGGCGGCACTAAAAATTTCCAAAATCCACTCCTAAACTCAATAAACGCAGTTATTTGCGCGAGCGTAATGGTGGCCGAAGGCACTAACAATGGGAGATTCCTATCTTAATTTCGTCACTCTTTCTATGTTGACAAGGATGATTCACAGAGTAATTAGTCATCAGAGTGATGATCCACATCCGATGAATGGTGCCGCAACACCTAGTGACACCGGTGACAAATGAAAGTAGTCTCTTATTGGTCACTTCTTGATGGAGTTTCAGAATTGTTAGATGGGAATCTCCCATTGTTAGTGCCTTCGGCCACCATTACGCTCCCGCAAGTAACTGCGTTTATTGAGTTTAGGAGTGGATTTTGGAAGTTTTTAGTGCCGCCATCGTTATTTTTTGAGGTTTTTACGCCATAATCGACTGTTAAATCGCTTATAGAAAAAGTGTGCAATAGCCCCATTTATCAAACGCTGTGCATCATTAAAACTACCGTTCTGCTGGTGAAACACTCTACCGATATCATGCTTTAAGTTCTGTTTTTTTTTGTAATGTTCAGCTGACCTGTTATCTCCCCTCTTCCTACTGACACAAACACAGTTGCACTAGATTATGCAATGCACTATTTTTGTCTATTTTACAATGAATGCATAATTGCTCAAGGTTATGCAATGAATTACATCAATTAATTTATGCAATGTACAAAACTACCCGTAAGGGCTCTTTAGTTGAGCATTTTAGATTACTGACAGGTATGTAACTCAAACCAGAATATGCGCTCAAATGTCGCAGAAAAATAATGTCAAAATTTTTCTGCTTTTCATAACAGCTGTTTTTAATTTTTTTTTTTTATCATTTTCTGGGGAAATTTATGACTAAAGGTAGAATTTTTTTTCGTTTCTCTTTTTTTTTTTGTTTTGTTACTTTAAGCAGCCGAAGCTAATCCCATGCGTTATTTTAAGTTACGTCCCAGATTTACCCTTATGTCCCTACCCAGTCTTGATTCCAACTCTCTGACCCAACCCAAACCCACTAAGTCACACCGACCATTACACTTGTGAGTCTGCTCTCCCAACTTGCGAAATACCAAGCAGAGGCCCTGGTCAGGAGCCAGTTGGCCCCCCTAGTCAGGGGCGTCATTTCAGGTTCGGCTTGGGGGGGTCAAAAATGTGATGTCCTTTTTTTTTTTTTTTTTGCTCATTAATATTATTTTAGACACTCTACAGCCCTGCATATTCTACGTATATTCTATTTACGGCCCTAAATTCTAACAAAACTTGTTAATGACCAAAATTTTAGTTAGAAAAAAAAAAAGGTTGCCCGGCTACTGCCCCTAGTAGTCCGCGCTTGATCCACTGATGACAGTAAGATATGGGCAAACGAACTAACTAGCAATTGTAAGATGTCGTTGGTCTTGTTTTTTAGATTCTAGGTTCTAATTCATAGCCCCTGCTGTAAAAGCACTAGTGGATTGGCTAAAAGTACTTACTCAATAAATTTTAGAATGTAAGAATCATCAAAATTTATGGCCAACACTTTAAAGAACTCCTGAAGTATAAGCTTTATGAATGGATGCCTGACCTTTTCTGCCTTTTGTATTCATAGGACTCAGACTGCTTCTTTCGCATAATTGATCATCGCATTGGAATTGGCGGATATGGGGGGGGGTGGTGGTGGTGGTGGTGGTGAAGGGGGCGATCGCCCCTCCCGTGCGGCCCACAAAGTGGGAAAAGAAGGAGGAGGAAGGAGGAAAGTAAGAGCGAGAAAAGAAAAAGGGGGTCACTAAATAGCGACCCCCCCCCCCCCCGTTCGTGAGGGCTATATCCGCCACTGCATCAAATATACAGGGTGTTGAAGAAAATAGGCACCATCTCGAATTTCTCACGAACGGTTTCGAATTCCGAAAAACGCCGAAACACGTCTGAAATATTTTCGAGGGGGACACATTTTTAGGGGGGTTACGTTTCCCCCCCCCCCCGCCGGGGGGCCTTACCCCCCTAACTCGAATATTTCAAATGGCGACCAGGCGACCCCCATCTTGTAATACATTGATCGAAAGGGCATAAAATTCTAAGACTTTTGGCGGAAACCGAGGGTCGCCCCAGATAACAATATCAGGCTTGCCGATATGGCTTAAAATGGGCTTTTGTAAGACGTCTTTTCATTCCGTCTTATGGTCACGGTTCCAAAGACGTCTTTTAAGCTTGTCTTAAATCCGTCCTAAATGCGTCTTTAAGTCGATTTTAGAAGACATTTTGTGTTCCGTCTTAAATCCATCTTCCAAAGTGGTTATTAAGACGTCTTTCAATCCAGTCTTACAAGGCGTCTTTAATTCCGTCTTAAATCCGTCTTCAAAGACTTCTTCCAAGACGGTTCGCGAGACGGCTTGAATACCGTCTTCCAAAGTGGTTTTTAAGACGTCTTTCAATCCAGACGTACAAAGCTTCCTTAATCCGTCCGTCTTGAAGCTGTCTTTAGCCAAGATAGCTAGAAGATTGACTCCAACGTTTTAAAGTCCTAAAATATTGATAATTTGCAAAAATCACGAAAATTTTTACAAATTTCGAAAAATACGAAAATGTTCACAATTCGAAAATTTGAAAATTACCAATATTTTCATACATTTTGAAAATTACCAACATTTGCACAAATTTTGAAAGTTACGAAAATTTTCACAAATTTTGAAAATGTTGACTATTTACAAGCAAGTTTGGAAAGCTAGGCATCCTCGAGACGTAACCTATAAATTTAGAGCATTGTGACCGACGCCTTTCATTTGTCTTTAAGACGGATTCGTAAGACGGTTTTCAAAGTTTTCTTATAAGACGGATTCGTAAGACGTTATCAAAGTTGTCTTAAAGACGGATTCGCGTAAGACATCTTCAAAGACGTGTTTGGGCGGAACTAGAGACGTCTTTAAGACGGATTTAAGACAACTTTACTTGTCTTATAAGACGGATTTTGCTAACCGATATAGTTTTTCGTTTTCGATAAATCGAAGGTCAAAGTTCGATTTCGACCTATTTTCAAAAAATCATAGCTTGAGTTTAAGAAGTCGTAATTTAAAAAACTTTGGACCATTAATACTCTAAATTGCAAGGTCATTGCAGAAAAAATACAGCCTTGGGATGAAATGACTCAAAATTAAATTTTATGGCCCACAAAATGTGTTCAAATTTTTTTTTTGATTTTACGAACTTTGAAGAAAGAACGCCTAAAGAAAGAGGAACGGTTCCGAATTTCAAAAAACGCTGAAACACTTATCCATCATTTTTTAGAGGATTAACTTTTGAAGGGGTTTTGTCGGTACCATGTGTAAATACCCGGGTATTCTACATTACTGCAACGCGTCCTTGCTGTAGGTAAATGCCGTGTTTAAGGACGCCTCATCGGGCTGCTTCTTCTCCTTCAATCATTTACGTGATCATACTCTTTCATACACAGGAACTCTAATTTAAATGTAAACCTATGGATAAGATCGAATTTCAGGCTTTTCGCCGCTCATCCAGCCAGGGGCGCCATTTGGGGGAGGGCAGGGGGGGGCAATTGCCCCCGCAAGGATTTTCAATGTGCCCAAAAAATCAAGTCAGAGAGATTTTTTGAAGATGCGCGGCAAAAAAAAAAAAAAAAAGGAAGAGGTCATCCAAATTTATGGAGCCCCCCCCCCCCCCCCCCCATTCAAGTCAGAGAGATAGAGAGATTTTTTCAAGATGCACGGCCAAAAAAAAAAAAAAAAAAAAAAAAAAAAAAAAAAAAAGTCATCCAAATTTTTGGAGGGCCTTGCCCCCCCCCAAGGAAAATCTGAAATGGCGCCCCTGCATCCAGCGGCTGGACCTTTTTCCTGCATTGCTGCATTTATAATAGACGAACTGCAACGTCGTCAGATTGCACACTTTGCCTCAGTTGTATAGTGTTTACAGGGTGTTGAAAAACTGTTCCCGAATATTTCAGGGGCGGATTCTACATGTCAAAATGAGACCTTTCTTTCCTATAAACATGTGTCCGAAAATGCCCCCCTTTTGAGCTACAGCCCCTCAAAGTTTAAAAAAATTTACGGTTTTTTTGGAATAGCGACCACTATTATGAACCAAATGTCTTAAAACTTGGTGTCCTGAGGTAATTTTACGTGTAGAATCCATTACTGACCTCGAAAAATTCAGAAATTGATTCTAATTGTACTTTTCACGCAATATTGTACCTTTAACGGCACGAATTTTATGTTACGGATTAAAATTTTGAAGAATAATTACCGAAATCAGATTCGAAAAACCCTTAGAAAGATTTTTGGTACTCCTTGTTTCTTTCGATACGACGCGTTTTAAGCGAGATAATCGCTGCACAGTGTGGAAAAGTCAGCGCTTTTACCATGAAAAACGGCAGTGAGTATGCAACCCGCCTCTCCGCTGCTTCCACGGGCCGGCCGCTATGGTAAAAACGCTGACTTTTCCACACTGTGCAGCGATTATCTCGCTTAAAATGCGTCGTATCGAAAGAAACAAGGAGTACCAAAAATCTTTCTAAGGGTTTTCCGCATCTGATTTCGGTAATTATTCTTCAAAATTTTAATCCGTAACATAAAATTCGTGCCGTTAAAGGTACAATATTGCGTGAAAAGTACAATTAGAATCAATTTCTGAATTTTTCGAGGTCAGTAATGGATTCTACACGTAAAATTACTTTAAGACACCAAGTTTTAAGACATTTGGTTCATAATAGTGGTCGCTATTCCAAAAAAAACCGTAAATTTTTTTAAACTTTGAGGGGCTGTAGCTCAAAAGGGGGGCATTTTCGGACACATGTTTATAGGTAAAAAAGGTCTTATTTTGACCTGTGAAATCCGCCCCTGAAATATTCGGGAACAGTTTTTCAACACCCTGTATAACTTGTATTTTTCAGTATTTACCGATCTCTCCGTCCAATGTGTTCTATTGCCGCAACTCTTACAGTTCTTCTTTAATGTATTTATTTTTTAGTTTATTTTTATCTCATTTTTCTTTCCTTTTTGTGTAATTTTTGTGTATTTTTTTTTTTTTTTCCAGGAGGGTCGAAACGTGATCAGAATGTTTGCCGCACGACTTTCTCAAGTATCCGCATTGCCGGTGACTCGATTTGTCATTTCGTCAAACCGAGGTTCGATCTTCTTGAAACCGGGAAGTTCGGCGAATACCTCCATCTCGCGATGCTACACCTCACGATTCAAAGACCGAGCGACTCGACTCGCCCAACTCCGCAAACCCGTTGTCGGCACAGAAACATCCGCCGCTCCTGAAGCAGGTGAGATAAACGTTAGAATAAAATACAGTTTGACTTCAAAATATTTTAATTTTAACAGAAGCTATACGCTCTCCTCGTAAAACAGCGTCGACGCAGAGTTTATGTAAAAATGATGCACAAAATGGCACATTAGGAATTAACCATTGAGAATGAACGTTGAACGATGCTCCGTTACAAAACGCCAGATATAACAAGAATATTTTAAACGCTTTAAAAAAGTAGGTTAGTGTTTTTTGAATGAAAGTTAAAAGAGCTTGGCCACTTTGAGAAAAATTTCCTGTTGCCAGAACAAGGCGCCTGTTAAATACTTACCTAACCGGAAATTCCCGTGGCTGCAACCGCAGGGGCGTCATTTCAAGTTCGGCTTGGGGGGGGGGGGGGCAAAATATCTTATGACTTTTTTTTCTTGCTTATAATTTTCGGCTTGGAGGGGGCAAAAAATCGGATAACCTTTTTTTTTTTTTTTCTCATCATTTTAATTTTCGGCTTGGAGGGGGCAAAAATCGGATGACTTTTTTTCTTTGCTCATCAATATAATTCGTGCCAGTTTTTGAGCCTGACTTCAAATCCTTGGGGGGGGGGCAATTGCCCCCCAGCCCCCCCTAAATGACGCCCATGTGCAACCGAAATATCAGTAATTGTAACTGGAAGTCTGGTTATTGTCGCCGGACGTCCGATTACTTTAACAAGAATTCTGTTTATAATACTTTCCTAAATTAAACTTTAGTTGAAATTAACGTGACAAATTTTCTCAGTGCAGCCAAGGGTGCATCAAATGCTCGATCTAGTTTTCCGCGGATCGCGTGGGAGTGAGGAAATCGTTTGGATTTAAAAAAAAAAAAAATAAAAAAAAAAAAATAATCCCGGGAAAGAGGGTTCGCAGAACTGCAGCAAGCTGAGTTTGTCAAAAATTTGCCAAGTTTTTTCAACAATTTTCACTCTACTCTACCGTTGCGTATGAAAAATGGCAACAAAAAAAAAAGTTAAAATTTAAACAAAAAAAAACAAAAAACAAAAAACATAAAAACGAAAAAAAAACCGATTTATGACTTTTTTGTACCCCATTTTTATGCATTTGCAAATCTCTCACGGAATTTTCAAATTAAAATATCTAAGGTTTTTGGTTTGGGGGTAATGAGGTGGGGGAGGGGGGGGCGAGGAAAGGCTAATAATTTCTAAATACCGATCACAGCACAGCATGGTAGCGGGCGCCAGCAAGTGTCACCGACGACGAGGTTTATGAAAATCTGTGAGTGTGAGCTGTTTCATTACGAGGGGCATCGCGACGTCATCGTCAGTACGGTCCTTCAGCTTACATTTCATGGAGTACGGTAATTCCATATACCGTACCAAGGCATCGCCGGTCGATAGTGAGCGGTGACTGGCAACCTTATATACGCGGCAATTTTGCGTCGTTCTCGACCGGGAGTGGCGGCTCACTCCTGTAATCCAGCTACCTGGAGGTCGGGTGATTTGGAATGTTTGAGGTCGGGAGTCCTGATTTTCAGATTCTGGCGTTGACTGAGCGTCCGCACTAAGCTTGTCATTAATATGGTAACCCAGGAGGAGTCCAGGGTAACCAGGTTGACTAAGGAGGGGCGAACCGGGCCAGGGGGGAAACCCAGCAGCCAAAAGTCCCCGTGGTGAGCAGTAGTGGGATAGCGCTCGGGAGTCGGAACTGTGGGTCAGCCCGACCAACACAATGTGACAATCACCTTTTTATTATATTTTTAGTTTCGTAAATTAATATTTAAAAATTATCCTTTGACTCACCCCTCTCCCCAATTTATGACTTGGTTCTGTTTGGCCTACTGAGCGCTGAAACTGTCTTCAGCGGAAGACGAACGTAGGTTCGAATTCTGTATTGACTTTCCACATTTTTGCTCTCGAACTTTCCAACCAGAACCTTTCCTTAAATTTTTTTTCTTGGACAAATGCTGACAATTAAAATAAATAGCAGTTTACTTCGTTCATTTATACAAAACTAATGAATTAAAAGTCAGACGTAAAAGTATTTAAGCCTAACATGTCGATCGTCAATATTCGCGCAATGCGCCAAATCTGCTCTGTCTCTCACACCTTTGAATGCGGGTTCGATTCCCGGCGGATGCTCTTAATTTTTTCTCTTATAGTCATTCGTTTTGTCTTCTGCTTGTAACTTACGATTTGACTCACAAGAAGTTTTTGGTCAATTTCAACAAATAGCAGGTGTTGAGGACGAACATCAAGATATCTTATTTTACCAATCGGAAGATTGATGGGTCCAGAAATGAAATGTAAAAGTAATAATAAATGTTCAGTATTTCGCCGTTTTTCAACAACCGTGCTGAGCGTCAATAATAGGTAAGTATATGAGTTCTGTGAGAGCGCGGTTCGATTCCCGGTTACAGCACCTTATTTTTTCAATTCGGTTTTTCCTTTTTCCAATTTATACGCCTCTGAAATTTGAAGCAATTAAGGATATTTTCTGTTTACATAAGGCGAAATTATAGTCTTCTGGCGCGGGAGGGGGAGGGGGTCGTCACGCTGAAGCTGAAGCTACGGGATCTACGACTGGCTGCAAGTGTGTGAGTGCGCGTACGGCCGGCCAAGAATAACATAGAAAGCTAAGAAATAATAATAATAATAAAAATAATAATGAAACGTTGTTTTTAACAATGTAAAAGAAAACGTGTGAAAGTATGTGAGTTATTGTGAGTTACTGTCGCTAACTACACAACTCATCACGTGCCGTAGAACCCGACGACGCGGACGGTAACTGCAAATTTTCTCGTAATATTTTGCCCTATAAATTGTTCCCGAAAATAATTTCCTTGACGAGTTATTACCGAAAACATCGACATCCCCCCCCCCCCATTTCCAACCATTCATAAGCGCCCATAAGACTCCGCGGGAAATAAAAAAAAAGTGCCGTTTACGCGAAAAAAGACGGTTGATGTACCTAATGACAACTGAAGAATGAGTTTTGCAAATTAAAAAAAAAAAAAAAATGCTTTAGATACAGTAGTATTCCTTTTTATTCTGTTTATGTGTTTATTTGTAAACCGATATATTGGTAGCAAAAATGTCAATAGGTTTTCCAAAAATTGGTTGACCAACTTTCTATTACATAGCCTTTGATTGCTGAAATCAAGGTTTCCTGACTTATGCTTTACGGAGAACCAAGGTCCATATACTCTTGCGGAGGACTTCTCAATTTATTTTGAAATCTTTTTCTCTTTTTTTCAGCATTCAACCTCGGCAAAGGTGCTGTAGCCGGAGGTGCTGTTCTCGGCTTAGGAGCTCTGTGTTATTATGGGCTTGGTTTTTCAGCTGAGCCAGGTGTACTTGAAAACTCAATGTAAGTACCTTTTCGGCTTTCGTTTATATCATTAAGTTCTGTGTGATGGGGGGTTTGTAACATTCTTCTTAAATGGCTTCAGAGCCCATTATTGGTGCTCCATAAGCCCCAGTTAAGTTTAGCAAATAATGTCCATGCTGCATGCTTTTTGCCAGTTGTTCATGTAACCTGTTAATTCAAAAATGAAAACATTTTCGTCTCTCCACAAAAGTGTCAATTTTTCTGTCCACTTTATCTAGTATGAATGAAGATTGGTCCTAGATGGGCAATTAGGGGTGCCATCAGAAGAGAGGAGAGGCTCAAAATGACCTCAGCCTTATTATTCCTTTCTTGTTGCAAGGCGCATTGCTGTCCCCATTAGAAAGTCAATAAATATTTTTACTGTCTGGAAGGAAAGAACGAAAAATGATTTTACTCTCACTCAAATTTAAGGTTTTCTAAGTCCTGTCAATCTTATCTACAGAGGAAAACAGGACTTTTACTTACTACGAAACTTCAAAAAATATCAAATTTGTCCAATTTCGCCTCATTATCTGAAGTGGGAGTCTATGATTTGTCTTTGTTTTTGTTTTTTTTTTTTTTTTCTTGTTGAAATTACTCATCTCATAGGTATATGACTTTTTATACTTTCTTTTTCATATTTCATGACTACCTATGTCCAATCAGTGAGTTAAACAGAAAAAAAGGGATGCATACATTTTTAAGCGGTAAAATGAGTCAGTTGCATAGCCAGATATCATTCAAAAAAGGGGGGGGATGTCGGGTTCTGAACAGAGACAAATAGAGACCCAGCACAAAGCTTGCGACGAGTGTTCCCTTTTCTGGCTCAATTTTGGTCGGAACTCATCGGAACGACAGCCAACTATTGCCTACTGTTGACTGATGAGCGTGTGTTTGGCATTCGACAAGCAAAACCTGTTTCCGTTTCCAGGACGACAAACCAATCAAAGCCTTTTGTTGAGCTTCACCATTCAACAGTAGGCAATGTTTATCGTTGCAGCCGGTGACTCCCGAACAAAACTGTGACCTCTAAACTTGCTTCACTTTTCTAACACGGGAAGCATACAGTGTGCTGGGTCTCTATTTGTCGCTGGTTCTGAAAGTATTCAAGGAAGGTAGGGGGCTTCTATGCGCAAACTTCGTGTAAATTTTCTAGAACATACAGACAAAAAATTACCTTTTTCTTGGGGAGATAGTTATTGTATAAGGGTGGGGGGGGGGGTGAGATCTCCTGAACCCCCCTGCAGCCACGCCACTGAAATGAGCTTACCGAAGGTATGTACAAACGTGAAATTTGAGAAGCTTTATAACATGCACCATTTCTTTAACAGTTACTTTTATTATTCTGCATTGAGTTGAATTATTTTTTCTCTTTGACTACTTTTCAGGGTATGGCCACAGTATGTGAGAGACCGAATCCAAACTACCTACCTGTATTTTGGCAGTTCCATTGCGTTGACGGCCGGTAGTGCTGTTGCAGCTTTCCGCTCACCTGTAATGATGAGGATGTTGACCAAAAATTCATTTTTGGTAAGTACTAGTTCAGAAGCTTTACTATTCTCCGACGGGTGATTCCTTTAAGCTCTCATCTTGGTTTTGTCATACTTTTTTCCTTCTAACAGCTTGTGAGTGCCAAGACTGTGAACTAGAACCAAGTACGGGGTGAACCTTTTTGTTTGACTAGAACAGGAATCGAAACCGCTAGGTCAACATTATGTGGCACCAGAATCGGAACCGGAACCAAACCAACAGTACGGTTTCATTTCAGTTGAACATCAGTTGGCAAATGATGAAAAAATAGACTGGTCCATGCGAGAGATCTGAACCCGGGTTCAGATGCCCGCATAAACTTTTCCGTTTTTGCCGAACTCGGGTTGAGATAAACACCTCGGAGTTCGGAACCTGAGTTGACGAGGCATCGATGTCACCAATATAAGCGAGGTTAAACACGTGTCTTATGGGGTGGCACTTGTCTGTACCGCACCGTGCATTGCCGCCATTTTCATCAAAAATGTAAACTAGCAGAGAGAAAAAGAAGAAAGAAATCCATCTAACTCGAGTTCAAATATACGGTCTTTCACGCGCTAACCCGAGTTGAAACTCAACTTAGGTTGGCTCAACTCAGGTTGAGATCTCTCGCATAAACTAGGCTAATAGTTATCTTGCTCAAAGCCTACTGAAAGTTTGGATAGTTTCATCGCACTTGAAGTGACTTTTTCCTTTTGTGCTCTATATTTTTTTTATTTCCATATTTTTTCCTTCCGCAGTAATCAAATAAATTTATTGATTGAATTATTGATTTTAACTTGTTCAGTTCTCCTTTTGAAAATACTTCATCATCAGAACAAGAACTGAAATAGGACCAAACCAAAACTAGAATAGAAATTCTAGGACAAGCTGGAACTTGAACCAAAACAGTACCGAAATTAAAAACAAAAATGGAACCCGAACCGGTTTCAAAAATTGATTACGGTTTGCGTCTCTGGTGAGCACACAATATTGACAATAGTTAATATTGGTAATATGGATGATGGTTTTGCTATCTTCCTATGATCCACTACCTATTTTATCAGTAGCAGAGGCAGTATCTCCTCCATCTCTCTCATTTCCCATTTGAATTTATTTGTTGAAAAAGGATAAAAAGAGATGGTTTTATCCTATTATCTATCCTTATCTTTTATATATGTTGTATCGGAGAAATAAGAGAAATAAAGAATCTCCCCTAGCAGTACAGACTGTTTCACCATCACTTGGTTTTCATTGTGCACTAGCTTATGCATATGAATTATTCAGTTGAAAATAGTGAAAGAAAGTTGAGAACCAAGCCATAGCTATACATACCCAGTCTTGTTACTGCTTTGGGCACCACTTGCAAACTGTGCCTGAAAATTCGGCTTTGGCACCTAAAAGACAAGAGGCTTTGGTCGAACTGGGCGCAATCCTAATTTTAATGCATTCTGTATTTTCTAGGAATCATTGGCTTTTTTTACTAACTTTTCTTTACACGTTTCTACTTTTCAATGATACTCCCTGCGCCATGATAAGTACATGTAAAAATCATGTTGGCTCCCAAAAAGTTCTAGATGGCTCTGAATAATTAAACATGCCGGTCAAGATGGCTTCCAAAATTAAAAAGGAAGTAACAACAGCAACACTTGTAATGCGGGAGTGTAAACTAATACAAAATCAGCTAGCTACTTAAGTACTTAGGTAGCCTTTTCAAATCTGATGTCATCACTTTCCTAAAAGACTATCACAAGTGGGATTTATGATGAAATTGAGCTAAGCTCAGGTTCTTTCAGTTGAGATGGTGGCCTGACAACTGAAGGACTGCGTTCAAATATTTTTATTGAAGCTCTCCTTAAGTCAAAGTATATGCATCAACATTTTCTACTTGTTCTCATCAAAGTATTGCCTTTAATATGTTACAGTCAATTGGAGCTACAATGGTTGCAATGATTGGAAGTGGAATGTTAGTTCAAAGCCTGCCGTACAAGCCTGGTTTTGGCACAAAACAGTTAGCATGGATGGCTCACACTGCCATTCTTGGTGCGTGTGTAGCACCAATATGCTTTATTGGTGGTCCTATCCTAATGAGAGCTGCCTGGTAAGTCATTTCATGCTCAGTCTATATTTTCAAATTTATCAGTAAAGAACCCTACACTTGCCTTATGAGGATTTGACTCCCATCGGAAAATTCTGACTTTGTCATTTAGATTTTTTGGTCTCTATAAAATGGGGCTCTTACAAACTTTTGCTGAAAGTGATTGGAGAGTTGTTTCTTAAAAACCTGTAACCATGATGATGAGCACTCTAAAAAATCACAAAATTTACTCTAAAAATCTTTACAGATTCTAAAAGAACAGATCAAAACTTTCCAATTGATGGGCATTATGTTACCTTAAAGTGAAAAAATAAGGTGTTTTTCGCCAAATCCAGCCTAATAGCATAGCTACATAGTTATCATGGGAGTTTCCTATCTATTGGGTTTGTTGCATACTTTTGCTAAAGCACATGGAGGGTTGATTCTGGTGTAAAATGGAACCTCGGTCCTACCCCGAGAAAAATTCCCCTTTGCAATAACTCCACCTAGGATATTGCGGTCAGAGTATGGGAGATTTCACGGTGCTGAAAAAAAATTCCACTTGGCGAGATATTCTATTTAGAGGACGTTCCACGCAACGAACTTGCACTGTATAAATGGAATGGAATTTTTGAATAAAGAACACACCTGATGGTTTATGAGCCAATATTGGAGTCAACGGGATCAGTATAATCGCTTGAAATTTCAGGTTTTTTTTTATTAAAAATCTCCAATTATTCATTTGCTGATTTTAAGGAAAGAACGCACCTGATTTTTTATGTGCCTTTCTTCCAGGAATTATATTCCAGAATTTTCCATCTTCAGCTATTCCTAAAAGGCCAGAGCAGGGTCCTTTGACACTTCTCTCTTGTTTGTATATGTACACAAAAGAGAGACAAGATGACCAAAGATACCAAAATCAATTTTGAAATACCAAAATCTCCTGTCAGCAAAGACTCCAAGGATTTAAATTGTTGCACCATTTTTTTACTTTTCACTCCAAAATTTTCGTCTTTATTTTTTCTATTTACTGTGTTTTTTGATAATTCAAGTTGTTAATTTCTTGTTTGTTAATGCACTGAATTTTCCTAACTATGCAAAAAGAAAATTATTTACTTCAAAAATCAGCCTGTTGGTACTTGAAGTAAATTCAGAATACAGTTGTGGAGGAAAATCTATTCTTTTTCCGACACATTAATAATATTCCTGAAAAAATTTATCAATGGAATTTTATTTCTTTTTAGGTACACTGCTGGAGTTGTAGGAGGACTATCCACAGTTGCAGCTTGTGCTCCAAGTGATAAATTCTTGAACCTAGGTGGTCCTTTGGCCATAGGTTTAGGAGTAGTTTTTGCCTCATCTTTAGGTTAGTTTTTTTTTCTTCTCTTTTACTTCTCTTCTTTTTTCCATTTTGTTTTTTGCTTTAACCCTTGATTTGGTTGATTTTAAGGGTGTGGAGCATTAGGGAAAATCTGGAATGTGAGGAATAGTCAGGGAGTTGGATTTATACAGTGACAAAAATGAAATCATCAAGAAATTTTAACTGTAAGCCAAACTCGTCAGGGAATTAGCCCTGTAAACTTTGGAACTAGATTAATTTGATGTTTTTCTCCAAATGTTGAAGCTTGATCAAGTCTGAGCCTCCAAAAAGTTAAAATTTTTTTAGTGTAGCAATTTTATTTATCTGGGAAAAAATCTAGAAGTATTGTTGCAAATCTTGAAATTTGAATATTGCTAGACATTCTACACTCTACAGACCTTGATGAGTGTTACCTCAGCTATTTTGATGCAAAACCTCTTCCATCAAAACACGTTACCAAATTTTCCATCAATTGGAAAGAAAATAACTATTTTTATAAACCAATCAAAAATTTTAAAGGAAGTTTGTGAGGATGAGGATATGAAAAGTATTATGATGTCTTACGAACTCCTCAACTTGTCTCTCAATCTTGACTCTCTACTTACTTTGCGCTAATCATCGTAATTATCAGTGTCTAAGGTTACTTATCTCTTATCTGTCGTTTTGTGACTGACTTACTTTCTTGTTGGTCTGATTGAATTTTAACTCAATTTTTATTGATTTCAGGATCCATGTTTTTACCTCCTACCGGAGCGTTGGGGGCTGGGCTTTATTCAATCAGTTTATACGGTGGTCTCTTGTTATTCTCTGGTTTCCTCCTCTATGACACTCAGAGGATTGTTAGGAAAGCTGAAACGCACTCTCCTTATGCAGTCATCCCCTATGACCCAATCAATGCGTAAGTTTTTCACCTCAAAACAAGATATCATAGTTTTACCCCTCAGCTCTTTACTTCAAGTTGTTTCTCCTTTTCTTTTTTTATTTAAATGCAACTGTCCCTATACATGAAAAGTTTTCAGCATAAAAACCTTTCCGATTCTCAAAATTATTTTGCCAAGATTGCCAAAGAAATATCTGGGAAATCAAGCCGAAATCTGTTTGATCTTTTAAATCCTTATTATCTAGTCTACAAGACCATTTTTGGAATTCCTGACTTAAAGATAGACTGGATAAGAATGAAAAACCGTGATTGGTGAAGACAAGTTATGTGGTTGCCAATGGAAATAGGAATAGATTAGATTGCTTATCAGATGCTCAAGACTATCTGACAACTAATTAAATGAATTCCATATTTTGATTGGATTTGGCAACCACTTGACTCATCTCCACCAATTGTTTTCCATTCATAGAGACACCAGAATTTTGTTTCCACGAAATTGCACAAAAACTCTAAACACGCTAGACGGCTGGCACTATAGCTGTGCTGTGTGAACAAGTACCAAAAATATCTTCAAACTGCACATGAGCCTTTTTGTGTAGCCTTTTTCTGCTTTATCAAAATTTTGTTATGTTCCTGTGCCCCCTTGGTACCTAAATTACATTGCAGTTTTGATGGTTTTTGTTTTTTTTTTTTTTTTTGCAGATCTATGTCAATTTACTTAGACACGCTCAACATTTTCATTAGAATTGCAACGATCTTAGCTGGCGGTGGCAACAAACGACGATAAACTATTGAATTTTCAATGAGAACAAACCAAAAATAAAAATAAAATAAAACCTGTGTCCGAAATTTTTTTGCGGAAACCTCAAAACTATTCAAATGACTGTCAATCTTTTACTTTCCTCAATATTCAAAAGACGGAATGCTTGTTTCATATTTATCAAGTTCTACGTCTGATAGCTTCAAACATCTGAAGGAATATTGTAAACCTCTTGGGCATTTTTGCTATCATATAGATTCCATTAATGACTGAATTTTAGCCAATAAATTTTCGTGTATCTTATTATCTCTTGTTTTCTCAAATACATTTTTCATTTTGTGATCCTCAACAGTGTCGTTGTCATCAATCTGTTTGCCTCCCTATTACCTCAATTACCTCTCAAAGCCTACTCCTTCCCTTTACTCAATTGAATTAAAAATTCCGGGGCTTTTTCTCCCACCCCCCTGTTTTAAACATAATTTTTTCTCTTCGCTTTCATTCGCCATCTTACTTGTAAATTGTTTGAAAGTCCGATAACTTTTTAGGGCCAGTCAGAAGGACTCAAATAAATCCTAAAAAACGATGAAATCGTTAACAAAATTCATTATTCCTTCTGTTTTAAATAGCATTATCATTTCTTTGATGGAAAGGCTGGAACTAGCAGTACTAGCACCTTCCCCCTCATTTGAATCAAATACTAAGTTAGAACTCAAGATGGGAATTTTTTTTTTATATTAGAAACCAGGGTTGCGTAATCTTCTTGAAAAATAAAAAAAAATCGTAAGATCCCGGAAATGTCTCCTCCTTTTTTTCTTCATTTCTGCCAAAGTGAAGACCATTTTTTTAACAATCCACAAAAAATGTCCCCAATATGGATCCCGTGTTTGTAAGATTGAGGGAGCTCACTTTTTTTAACCCCTGTTAGATATTCAAGTAGTAATGAAAACATCATTTTCCTAAAAACTTCTGCTTTAATTTAACAGAGGTGAAAATATACAACAAGTAATAAGAAAACGTAATATCTAGTTTACATAGACTCAACAATAATGAAAAACTTAATCTAAATAATTGAACCTAATGCATTAGAACCAGTAATATTTGTTAATTACTTCATTAACTCCTGATTTTTCAAGTGTGGAAACAATGTCTTCTTTCACAAAAATTGAAATCTTGATCATGGAAGGAAAGTTCGAGTTACTTCGGTGAGCTCGTGTAAATTCCATAGAAATTAGTAAATTACTCTTCAGAAACCTTTTTGGTCAAACTTAATGTGAGAAACTCTGCTGAGTATTTTATTAAAAAATGTTTAGCATTACAAGACACACTTTTATAACATTCATTGTTCATCAATCTGAAGTACTAAATACTCCAAAGAGTTAATTATTAGAAATTGGAATCGTAATAACTCTTAATTTTCTTGAGTAAAAAGATAAGTTTCTATTCTTTTATCTATCACCCATTTTATCCACGACTTTGCTCTAAATCAAATAAACGCAACAGCTAATTGATATTAGTATCAGTCTGAATCAAAATTCTGTCTATTTTATCCAGATTAGAGAAAAAACAAAACTGAAGAACTGTCAAACATTATAACCTATTTTTTGCTCTTGAGGGGAAAATTATGGCAGTATGGACATACATCAGAGTGGCCTCAGCCAAAATCGGTTTAACCCCTTGGCCCAATTACTATTTCACTAGGTATTACAATCAGAGGTTACAAAAAGATACGGTTATTGATTGGAATGTATTTTACAACCATATGGAATGTCATCTAAAGACTTCCAGACTGTTTCCCTAAACATATCCGTAGCCATCTTATTTAACCCCAAAGATCAATAGGAAATGCATGATTGGAAAAATCCAACTACACCTCTCTGTGTTTTGACCGATTTTAAAGAAGCAAAGTCCACCTCCAAAACCATCAAAGTCCTAAGCTTCTTTGTATGATCCAGGGTTTGTTTTGAATTTGAACCCAGCCCCATATTTTTCTAAGGTAACATCTTTATCAATGCGGAAGAGAAATATGTGCACAATTCGTGGTTTCCGCCAAGATATGTGGCTTGTAAATGTCTAAATATGCGTCTATTGCAGTATACTTAACTCCAATAGAATTTTTGAATGGCCTCTTCTTTATGAGAATCTCACTTCGGCACGAATCTATCCTTCTTAAAAATGGCAGTGAAAAATTGGGTTTGAAAAAATCAACCTGAGGACTTTATTTTGGCAGTTCGTCATCATTTATGACCATTAGTGTTGCATACTCACATCAAATAACCCAGTATCCAAGCTTGAAAATAAAAATACCTATACTTCTATCCCTACACTAAAATATTGCTAATTGTTCAGGCCTCTGTCTTTTTTTAATTTTGATTAACAATGGGGCTCTCATAGGCGCACCTAGGATTTCAGTATTGGAGGGGGGGGCAATTGTCATTTCGTATGGGGGGGTCTGGGGTACCCCCATCTGAAGGGGTGTTCGGGGGTCCTTCGCGGAAAATTTTGCTAATTAAGCGCTTCTTAGACGGAAAATTAGGCTACTTCTGTTCAAAAGTTTTAATGAATTAACTCTCAAGAAAAATTAGATTTTCCGCAATCATGCTGATGCTAATACGGAATCTTCATCTGCAATGGGGGTCTTGCAAACTTTTGTTACGTGGGACTGTTGAGTGGATTCTTGCGTAAGAACCTGTAAAATTTACACTAAATGAAAAAACACTATGGTAAAATGCTGGAATTGCTGGGCTTATTACAAAAGTTTTCAGCTCCTTGAAAGATTTCAAGATCCACCACTGATTTTCTACATCACTGTACTAAAGTAAGTATGGTAGGTAGCAAGTTTTTGGTCTCTCATCAATATGTCTCCTTTTTCTTTGAGCAGCAACAACAACAACAACAAAAATATCTTCGTATAATGAACAAGAGCAGGACGGTGATCACCAGTCCACAAACGACTTTGACACCGATTCGAATGTATTCACTTTCCTCGCTCCTAATTTTGGAAGCACACAAGACGGGGTCCTCGTCGGCCGACATTTGGACACTGGTCAAATTCTTCCCGTGCGGTATCGGGCAATTGACGAAACCGTTACATACTAGTTTTTTTGGTATGCAAAAGTAAGTCGTGTACGGGCACTCGAAATCGCAGCTGCTTCGGTCGGATTCGGCAGAATTGCTCTCGTCAACTAGTCGCGATGTCATAACTGTGCCGTCAGGATTCCTCGGTAATCTAAAAAAAAAAAAAAAAAAAAAAAAAAAAAATGACAAGAAAGATCGTTAGGTAAACATTTACTGTCTTTTTTTCCAGGGATACCTATTACCTAGTATGGGTCCTTCCCTTGCCAATATTGAAACTCAAGTAGGGTATATGAGATGCGATTTTCGGCCATAATTCAATGCAAATAATTACTTAGGTATTGAAATTTACTAAGCAAAGCTATTGCCTTGAAATATTTCCTGCAAGATTGCATCATTGCAGCACTATTTCATTTCTCATCATTGGGATGCATATTTAGCGCTTGAGGCAGTGAGGAGGGCGTTCATTTATTCACTGACTGAGCTATTTCTCCGGCACTATGCCCTCGTTTCGGGTGCGCTCGAAAATTTGATAGCGTAACGCCGCGGTAGCAGCCTTGGGTATCGCAAAAGTTATGCATCGAATGAGGCATCTCTCTTGCTCGATGCTGTGAGATCACTGTGAAGCACAGATTTTTACATCATGCAGGAAAGTTTAGACAAATTTCTAGCGTAATTTATCCAAATTGCAAATAAAATAAATAAATTACTTGCCGGCCCCAAAAGGCAAGTTATGAAAAGAGCTGTGGGGATGAGGAGGGGGGTTGTAAAGTTGGCAGAAAGTGATGAAAGCCATTTTCTCTGGAAACCAATCGCTTTTCACCGACCCCCCCCCCCCCCCCCCCAATCAAGCAAACGCTAAATGGGGCAGTTGCAAGGGTCTGAAATGTTGTGTTTTTTATAAGGAAAATGGAAGTACTTGATGAGCTGAGAACAAAGATACCTGTGGTTTCTAATTAAGTCCTATTGTTCCGGAGATAAGATTTTGACCCAAAATACATTGTTTTAAATGGGAATTCCGCGTAGTGACATCACTACACTCACAATTTTTAACAACTTTACACGTGTGTATCTCCAAAACCGAGACACTTACAAAAAAAACCAAAAGCATCACTGTCTTCAGCTCATCAAGTACTATCATTCCCTTTATAAAAAACAAAACATTTCAGACCCTTGCAACTGCCCCATTGTATTGTATCAATTGAAGATTAAAATTGAATAACAAACGAGATTAGTGTTTGGCCACTTTTGGGTATAAGTGTCGCTATAATAATTCAGTCAAAACAGACCGACTCATCACGTACTGAGCTTAACTAACCTGAAAGATTCCGTCCAGTATATTTTGATGGCAGTGTGAGCTGGAGTTGTTGGTCCTACGAACTGTATCTGCACTGTCTGAGCCGGAATATATTTGAGCGTCCTTTCTTTCGACGGTGTCAGGTGTGCTTCGCCGAAAGCCGGCATCTCCTGCAGGGTGCTAACATTATGACCGCAGACGGATAAATAAGGCTTGTCAGGATTCGAGGGAAGATATATTGAGAGGTAACCGTCTCGGCAGTCTTTCGTAATGAATGAAATTTTGTCAGCGTGTAGCCATACGTCTCTGCCGTAGTTTATGCGAAGTTCCCAAATGCAGTGAACTGAGCGGGGTAATTTGATGTATCCTAGCGCTTCATAATTTGGGTAATTGATCTCTCCTGAAAAAAAAACGCACAATAAGGATCAAATTAATCTTGCAAAATCGAAACTAATGGGTCTGTTGCTCACTTTTTTTTTTTTTTTTTTTTTTTTTTTTTTTTAATTCGTTTTCTTAAAGTGCTGTACATAAAAGGAACTTACTAATGATATTTTGTGTGATTTTTTTCCCCACGGGATCTTGATTAAAACGATTTCAAAGTTGCGAAAATTTTTAGAGATTTGAAAAGGTTCGAGTGCCATTTCTGAACCATTGCAAAGTATTGGATTTTAAGGAAATCTTTTCATTTACGTTCCGTGTAATTTTGACGCGGGCCCATACTATAGCGCAATAGGCACTTTGCGCCATTCCTGATATTTTCAAATTCGTATTGCTGTCCCCCTACTTATTTTTCCTTTAGCTGTATTAGAGTGGAAGTTTTAGGAGTTTTCGTTATTTCTATCGGTTTTCTCGTGACATTATTTTAGAGAGGAGCCGACAACTGTTTCTGGCGTCTCTGGTTTTACAGCAAAAGTGCGCAACTGACCCGTTGGACAGTTGAGTGAGCTAAGTCACATGCGGAGGGAAAAGTAAAGAGTCAGTAGATAAATTTTGACAACGCCTGCAGTGTGACTTATCGTGTTCTTTCTGCGAAGTCTTCATTTGCTTCTTCTCAATCAACGGCTACAGTCACATCGAACATTTCATATGTAGTTAACTATTCGTACAGGCGAGCAATCATTTTGCCTATCCCTTGAATTGAAGGCGAATTCTCTGCCCATAAGTGTAGTTTGCCAGCTTAAATGATGACTCACCGCACGCCTCTAATTGTAAAGGTTCAGAGACAAGAAATTTGGATAAAAAAAAGGCGGTTGTTGAGGGATCATATGAGTACGGACTGGGTGTAAACGTTTTTTTGGCCTTATTCCTTTTGCTCCTTACCTGCTTCAGACATTGGTAGCTGCGCTGGTCCGCAGAGAGGGCCGTGCACGAATTCATAGTTAGCTTCAAAGAGTGCGCTGTCGTATTTGAAGTAGCTGGAGGCCGCGTGCGACGATTCTATGGCCATCTCCAAATTGAGCTGCTCCGTCGCCGAGATGAATGTGGCTATGGCCCTCGGAACTTTGGTACGGATCGTGTTTGGGTTCCTACAGATGCATTTGGCACCCGTTAAAGCGTTGCGCGGAGTTGGTGTTGATACCGGTGTAGGTGGTGTTGTCGGCGTCGAATTGCGCGTAATCGCCGGCTCCCAAATAATGAGCTTGTCAAGTTTGTCCTCCCAACAAGTTGTGCACGGAGCGTTGTTAAATGGATGCTCCTAAATAAACAGAAGGAGAGAAAAGATTAAAGTGCTTGCATCCTCACAGAGAAAAAATATTCTCAAAAATATGTAACAATCTGTTCCGTCTGGGCCCCTCGACCGGATCCGAACGGGGCCCCCGATCGGTCAAAAACGGGGCCCCGAACGGATTAAAACGATGTCCCCGACCTGATCAAAGCGGGGCCTCAACGGATCAAAAATGGGGCCCCGAACGGATTAAAACGATGTCCCCGAACGGGTCAAAACGGGGCCCCCAGGTCCCCCTAAAAGTATTTAAAGAATAAATTGAGAAGAAAATAATAAATACTGGCGAGAGAACAAAAATGTGACAATCCGTTTGATTACAACTAAGCAAGAGGCGAGTCGTAGGAGTCTACCATTAGGTCTTACATTTTTTAAAAACTACGAAGTTTTTCTTTTTTTTCTTCTTTTCAAAGTCAAAACCTGCTAAAATGTTATCTCACTCCCATAAATAATTTCTCAGTTCTCTCACAAATGAAACCCAAAAAACCCATTAAAATTGGGGTTTCAAGGTGTCGAATTCTCAAAATTTTCCGGGGGAGGACCCCCGAACCCTCCCGTCAACCTGAGGGGTATTCCATACCCCCCAGACCCCCCGATGAGTGAGGCAAGTGAAATAATAAGGCGTCACTTAGCCCCCACCCCCAGAATTAATACCTGACAGCGCACCACCGAAAATAATAAGTAACTCTATCCTGGACTAAAGAGGCGACAGCCGAGCATACAGGGTGTTTTTTTTATCTCCCCCCCCCCCTGGTTTTTTTTTTCTTGCGAATTGAGACAAAATGTTGCGGTTTGGACCTTTCTTCATCATTTTGGCTGAATTTTCTTTTTTTGGGATCAAAAATTTCAAAAGGCAACCCCTGTCTTGTGATACATCGTTCGAAAGGGCGTACAATTCTAAGACTTTTGGCGCAAACCGGAAGTTGATATGGTTTTTTGTTTTCGATATATCGAATTTCAAAGTTCGATTTGGACCTATTATTTTCAAAAAATCATTACTCCACTTTGGAAAGTCGGAATTAAAAAAACTGTGGATCCAAAATACTCTAAAAAGCAAGTACTTTTCAGATAACGAAATGGTTTTGACATAAAATTAGTCCAAATTTGATTTTAGAGCCCCAAAATTGTTTTAAACATTTTGCCCCAAAAGGGGCTATCATGAAAATTCCCTTCCGCGACCCTTCTTGAACGATACGTCGATCAAAAAAACATAAAAAACTGAACATTTTGGCGTAATCCGGATATCGATACTGTTTTTCGTGTCATCATGGAGATTCCTGTTTAATTTGTCACTATCTCCGTAAATATATACAGAGGAAAGCTTCAAATTAGAAAGGAATCTCGCGTGGTACCAACTTGCGTAGCTTCGCCATTACACCTTAAACTTTAAAGTTGTTTTGTGAGCCTGTGAGTGAATTTCGTAGGTAATTTGTTAAAATGCTCATCGAAATTTTTGCTGGATTTTACTTAAGAATCAAGGATTCAATTCATCAATTGCTTTTAGCAAAAGTTAGCGAGAGCCCTATTGGTGAAACAGCTATTAACAAACTGAACCTTGTGTTGCATATGTCGCAGGCTAAAGGTCAAAGCCGGCATTTAGGTAAAAGCCTAGGCAAATGGCAAAATTTCATCGAAAACCCTGTTTGGCTATTTGCCTAGGCATTTGACGAAATGTCTAGGGGTTTACGCAAATGCCTAGGCATTTGAGTAAATGCCGAAAGCCTGTTAGGCAAAAAGGCAAATGGGGGTTTTTTCAGGCAAATAGTCAAACTTTTAAAAAAGCAGTCAATGTTCAATACATAGTTCAAGAAGCCACAACCGAAAAATTTGAAAGAAAAAAAAAGCTTTGTACCTTAAAAAATAAGAAGGCAGCAGTGTTGCTTATTCGAACACGAGATGGGTTGGTGGGACTTGCTGGAATATTTTCTCTGATTTTTGAAGCAAGAACTTCGTTTGGTTGCACATTGATTTTACTGGACTGGCAATTGCACTTGATGAAGCCTTGACCTTCAAATAGCGAAACGGCACCCACTGCTTAGCGGATCAACATTAACTTTATCTCTCGGAATCTGTGATATTTCAAATTTTATCGGTTCTAGTTGTGTTAATTCTTCCCGCGAACACCAATTTTTAATGACTCCTGCGAGTGTGCCAATTTGATAAACGTTATTGCGAACTTCAAGACGACATTAATGATAACAACATGTCGGCCCTCGGCTCGTATCGAGATAAGAACACCAATGGCACCAGAGACAACATAGACCACGCACTATACCTATCTCACCCAAAGTGGCAACTTTTTTTTCCGGATCACAACAAGAAACGTCCAATGGGTCCTATGTGGAATCTTGAGCAAAGATGTTGATGTCAGTAGCTACACAGAACGGAGCATCCGACGACAAAAATGAGACAATAATGACAAACATGCGTGAGGTACAAAAGACTATAATGATAACAACGATATTCCAATGAAACTGACTGTGTGTATAGGTACTACCAACCACATTAATGATAACAACGATGTACCAATGAAACGGACTGTGCTATAGGTATTGAAGACATTAATTATAACAACGATGTACCAATGAAACTGACTGTAGGTATATAGGTACAAACGACATTAAGGATAACAACTATATTCCAATGAAAGTGACTGTGTTTTTCGGTATAAACCACATTAATGATAACAACGATGTACAAATGAAACTGACTGTGTGAATAGGTACCAACGAAAGCAATGAAAACAACGATATTCCAATGAAACGGACTGTGTTAAAAAGGTATTGAAGACATTAATGATAACAACGATGTACCACTGAAACTGACTGTAGGTATATAGGTACAAACGACATTAAGGATAACAACTATATTCCAATGAAAGTGACTGTGTTTTCCGGTATAAACCACATTAATGATAACAACGATGTACAAATGAAACTGACTGTGTGAATAGGTACCAACGAAAGCAATGAAAACAACGATATTCCAATGAAACGGACTGTGTTAAAAAGGTATTGAAGACATTAATGATAACAACGATGTACCACTGAACACACACTCGTACACACATATTGTTGCCGCGTCGTGTTCATCATAGATTCACTAAATAGACTTACTTTACTATTTGCCTAATCAGCATTCGGCATTTGGTCAAAACTTCAGGCATTTGAGCAAGTGCCTAGGCGTTTGTTCAAGTGCCTAGGCGTTTGCTCAAATGCCTAGGCAAACTACAAATTTCAACGATTTTTATAGCTTCTTTTCTATTTGCCTAGGCATTTGCCCAAATGCCGGATTTGACCTTTAGCCTGCGACACATACACAGTCTAGCCATAAGTTCTGTTAATCGCAATTTTGCCGATAGCAGCCAAACGACTAAAAATAAGTAAAGAACACTGTATATATTCTGAAACTAGACAAAAAATGCTACATAACCATGTTACTTTTATGTGACGTAAGCACCTGTGCTTTGCGAAATAGGCAGCGATATCTGTCAACGTCGGACTACCGTTGGGCGCGCGCTGATAACACTCGACTGCCATAAGTTCTGTTATACGCTATTTTGCCGATGGCAGCCAAACGACTAAAAGTAAGGACATAACACTACATATATTCTGAAACTAGACAAAAAATGCTACAAAACCATGCTGCTTTCATGTGACCTATGTGGCTTTCGTCAGCACCTGTGCCTGTGTGTTTATGGCTTTCACGCTCTCCGTGATATTTTCCATCTAGCCCTTGGTTTTGTGGGACTTGGGCCCTCTAGATTACAGACTTTGGGTTTTTTTTGGAAGAGATGTCATGTAAAAATCGTCATATAGTAATGTTGTAGCCTCGAAACGAAGCATCCTGGAAGCCGCATCTGAAATTCCTCTGGAGGCGACCAGGAGAGCCATCGATGACCGATGGCTTCCCTGACCGGCTGAGACGCTGCATCCAGAAAAAATGTGATCATTTTGAATAAATTGGTTACTCAGCCTATTTTAAGTCTTGGAAACAAATTAAAACTCGTTTTTCTACCTTCCGTAAGTTTATTTTATTTTTTTCCCGAAAATTTGATGCCCCAAAACTTCATTTTAAACCAGGCATAACTAGTAATTTTGTCGCGCCCAACAGCAACCCGACCTTGATATGTATCAGTGCTTATTGCGGGAAGTACAGGGGCTTACGGCACATGAAAGTAGCATAGTTTTGTAGCATTTTTTGTCTAGTTTCAGAATATGTATAGTGTTGTATACTTATTTTCAGTCGTTTGGCTGCTATCGGCAAAATAGCGATTAACAGAACTTATGGCTGGACTGTGTACAATCATTCATTCGCAGACGAAATGGGCTTTTTGTCAATATTTAAAAGGTGTTATTAAAATGTACTAGATCAGCATATGAGGAAAAGGTTTTTGAGTAAGGATCAATATTCTGTTAAATAGATTATTGCAAACATGTATTTTTGAAAATACTTAAATTACTTTGATTTCGCCTCAGCATTAAATAACGATAATCGATAAGTTTGATTGAAACTTACCTTAAAACCGACGGAGTAGAGCGTGAGAATGACGCGAGCATACAGTCTCTTGTCCGTTATAAATTTATAGCGGCATTTGATTGATTCTGTTATAGGGTGAGCTTGCTTGTAAACTAAAGTATTGAGAGGTGACCTAAGGTATCCTTTTTTCACTTTCCAACTGAGAAACTCTTCGTCACATATTGAGGAGCCAGCCGGTGTTCCAAAGCGAGTATTGTTGAAAAAATCATAGTGCGCCCAATAATACAACGAGGAACTAGAGAAACACATATTGAAGAAAGCTGTATGAAGCAAATTTTCTAAAGTGGCCGGGTTCGCATAAACGGTTCGGTCACGTGGTGATTGTATGATGATGTTGATCATTTGAATAAAATTTGTCAGTCATGTTTTGTGGTTAATTTGAACATTATATGATATCAATTCATACCATGTTGATTTTAGAAAAATATATTACTATACAAATTAATACTTTCCCAGTCACAGATTTTTATAATTGACCAAATAGTACCTATACTCCAAATATGGCACTAGCTATCCCGCCAATGTTACATTTTGTTGAGCGCCTTCAATTGCCAGTGCACACTTAAACACATGCACTGGCTCACGGTTTGATTACGTTTCTGCGAGCGAGAAACCCGTTAGAAACGGTTGACGAGTCGGCTGGCCCCCGCCCATCCACGACCATTACGACTCTGGCCCACGCGATTTTCGTACTCCGGAATGTAAACAAACCGTGGACCGGTGTATGTGTTTTAGCAATGAAGGCGCTCAACAACATTTCAGCTAGTTCCAAATCTGCAGTATAAGTCATCCTTGTAATCAACCAATCAGACCACGAATTCGAAACCTCGCGAGGGAGGTTCCGAAATCCGCCATTTTCAGGTTTTTTAATTCGGAACTTAAGACGATGGACGCCCATGTTGATTGTATATTGTAACAAAGTGACCGAACCAGGTCGTTAAATAAAATTAATATATAGAATCGCTAAAATTAATCAATAGGTTTTTAAGACAAAGAACTTCGATTTTCTCTAATTCTTTTTTAAATAAAAGCTTAATTTATTGAAGACCTTTTTCAATTTCCAACTTTTGGAATGTTTCTGACTAGAATTTCATATTTAAGTTATCATATCGGATGTTTGAAAAATGAGTGAAAGACATCCATTGACGTCATTTGAGACTTTTAATTTTCTTTGCAAAAGTTTTAAATTTATTGGCAACTTTTCTGCCTTTGTCTTCATCTTATCTTCGGCCAACTTTCAGTTTTTCTCTTCATCTATTTTTCCCATTGGTCCGCCGCAGATCCCCTGAAAACGGTTTGCGGACTTCCAAGGGTTCCCTAGCTTTGGGCTGTGGTATACCTACCTCAGTTTGAGAATCACTGCATTCAATTAAGTATTCGGAAAGCGAATAAATTGCAGGAATGACTGAAGTAAAGTTCAATTACCCTGAGTAGCTTCCGGTTTTGCTCTCGAAGCGGACGAAAATTGCCGGTCCGGTGGACACAAAATCGTGTTTCTCCATCGGTTTCGAAAAAGTGTCACAGAATGTCTTGATGATTCGAGCATCGTCTGCCCAGCTGGCATCGTATAATGTCAGAGATTCTCCGCAGTCACCGTCGAAGGGTACAATCGGGGATTCAATCGTATTGATTCGGAAACTTTGATGACATTAACAGAAAAGATTTTTTTTTTATTATTATTATTAATGATGCGGTGGAAATTATTGAAAAGCAAACTGAAGCAACTTTTAATTTATAGAGTGGAGAACTTTTCTTCCATGATAATGGCATATATTTATGGTTGACAAGATACTAGCTGTCTCACAAGGGGAGGTTCAGAAGTCGCCGCCTCCGATTTTGAAAACAATTGCACAAAAATGTAGCTAAAGTAAAACTATTAGACCCGTGTTTCTCACTTTTTGCCAATGGGCCTTCCTAAAGCGCCAGGAATTTTTTCAAAGTTGCCGAAATTCACGTAAAAAACCCGAGCGGAATGCGTTCCGAATATTTACGTGAATTTCGGCAACTTTCAAAAAATTCCTGGCGCTTCAGGAAGGCCCATTGGCAAAAAGTGAGAAACACGGGTCTAATAGTTTTACTTTAGCTACATTTTTGTGCAATTGTTTTCAAAATCGGAGGTGGCGACTTCTGAGCCTCCCCTTGTCAGTATGTCAATTCATGGGTGGTCTTGGAGGAAGGGGGTAGGGTAGGTACCAGAGGCAGGGCAGGCATGGGCTGAAACAGGAAATTGTCCGTCTCTATCTCTTTTCATTTGAACACATGTGTTGAAAAAGAATAGCAGAGGGGGCCATCACGTGGCTTTGGTCCTCATCTCCATCCTTTTCTAAAGAACGCATTCAAATGGGAGGAGAGTAGGGCAGACAAATTCCTATGTCCACCCATGAGGGCAGGAGGCGATGACAACGAACCAATGAATGGTGTGAGAAGGGGATGGGGTGTGTTCAATTACTAAGCATGGCATCATTGCCGGTATGAGCCAAGAATAAAAACAAAAAGAAACAATTAAGAACGAAAAGTCAAAAACTACTTATAGACCCGAGGGTACATTTTAAACAACAGATTTTGCATAGTTAGCTAATCTAATGCTATTATGAGTGTCATTCGTTCTTCAGGTCAGTGGCGGCTCGTGCAATGTGGCAACAACTTAATCCCTCCATTTAAACCTATATAAAACCAATCGATATTCAAGAGGCGCAATGGCACCCCCAAGATATCGATACTTTTGCATAGGTTTAAATGGAAAACAAGCCTGGTTGCCAAATTGCACCAGCCGCCACTGCTTCAGATCCACTCATGGGCCTTGCTGTTGGGTGGTGAGCAAAATTTGCGTCATGAGTTGAACTCAATCGAAAGGTTGAAAACAACATCGGTGACAGTCAAAAATTTACGGGCCGCCGCACTATGGTCCAAGCGATGATCAAGCGACGATTGGGCAAGATGAGTCGAGATAGCGGAAATCGATTAATTAAATTGATTTAAACGGCGTCACGTGACCACGTAAACACGACTGCTCGGACGCAACGTCTCGTGACGCCGTTTAAACCAATGGGATTAACCGATTTCCGCTATCTCTGTCTCGCGTATCGTCCATAAACGAGTGGATTCAGCCTGCAGGACTCGCTTCTACGGGCCGCTTCTCGGACAGTAATCAAGCAAAAACCACCACTCAAAGAAAAAATAATGTTGTTAAATCCAAAGAAGTTTGTATAACCCACCCATTTCAACGTATTGTTTACGTCCTAGACAGTAGACAGTCCCTCTTACTGAAAGTTTAAAAATTCACGACCTTCAAAATTAACTGATCTACCCAGTCAAATACAATAATCAGAGGCGAAGCGTGCGATTTGGCAACGTCCCTTTTTCTCATGTAAACACATCAGAAAGGTCGAAATGCCTGGTCATCGCCGATGACTGAAGCGTTCGACTTTTTTGGTGAATTCATGTAGAGAAAATACATTGCTGCCTAATTTCACCCTTCGCCACTGAATACAATTCTTGAATACCTTTACGATGGAACAGTTCCGAATATTAAAGAAGAAAAATACCTTGGAAAATAAATTCGTACTATTTGTTCCGGTTTCCCCTTGACTAAGTAAGTGCATGATGTATGTGGTGGATACCAATGAGCTATGGATAAGAAGATGCCTTCCGAATCTCCCGATTTAACCAAATCTTCGTTTGTCAAAGTCCAATCGCAGGTCCCATTTCTGGTTCCAGCTGTTTCGATGTGGCCTGGCCAGTTCCCCACGTTGAAGTGGAAGCCCGAGCTGAGGAGTGGACCTGCAAGTTTGAGGAATGATCGGGAGAAAAAAAAAAGAAAAAAAAAACTCTTTGATGAAATCTAAACATTTAAAAAGTTTGTAAGACTATGTAGGATTCCTATGTAGGACTTACACTTTGTCGCACAATCTGTATTACACTTTCTGAAGCACCCTTGTCCATTAATTTTTCTCGTAAATCGAGAGCACCGATTTTAACTGAGGTAGTTAACTATTCGTACCTGATTGTCGCGTTTTAGCATACCTCACAAATTGAAGGCGCTACGCTGTTATGAAAAGGTGTAAGTCAGAAGCCAATATTTTAGCGATCGAATATCATTCACCGTCGTATGATATTCGATGGATTTGCATTTTATTTTTATGATATTCGATTGTTTCGTTGGTCTCACCGGGGACCGTTGAATTCCAACAATTAGAAATTTCGAATTCACCTCCGGAGGTAGATTCGATTTCGAATTGTTGCAACCTATGTTAGAAATCCTATCTTCTATCCTTTTTGACTCGTAAATTTTTTTTCTCGTAAATCGAGAGCACCGATTTTAACTGAGGTGGTTTTAACTAAAGTAGTTATATATTCGTGACAGATCGTCGCGTTTTAGCATACCTCACAAATTGAAGGCACTCAGCTGTAATGAAGTGGCGTAAGTCAGTAGATAATAAATAGCCATCTCGGTCAATCACTTGATCTCAGAAACTGACTTAGCCAAGAACTAAAGTAGTTATATATTCGTGACAGATCGTCGCGTTTTTGCATACCTCACACATTGAAGGCGCTGATATATTACAAGAGGAAGTAGCCAGCACTCCATAGCAGCCAGCAAGCCAGCCTCGGCCAATTTAATACTTTCGCTCGGAAATGGCTATATTAAATTTTAACTAAAGTACATAGTTAACCATTCGTACCTTGTCGTCACGTTTTTGCATAACTCACTTATTGAAGGCACTGAGCTTTGTTTGCCAATGTATCACCCCTGCCCTGGAAGGTGACTATGAACTATGAAGGCTCGTATCGTAATTGTATTGTGATCGTATCAAGTACGTTATGCATTTATTGGTGGTGTTTAGCTGTCGAGTAGGCATTCCAATTGAAACCTACCAATCTCTATCATGTGCACGGGATAGCTAAGGAGTCATCGGTGAATTTCCGCAGCGATGGAAGAGTTTCAATCGGAATGACATTTCGAAAGATAAAGCAACCATAAGAGTTAGACACATTTGATGTCGACTTGATATGATTGCAATACAATCCTTCATAATCGGACTTCAGCGCCATTTTATGCGGTTAATCGCTCTTTTTTCTAAACTTACACTCTCCCTCTATTGTTAATAAATACCTTCTTTATCTACCGAGTTGTGGTTTTTAGAATCAGACACGTTTGCTACTTATACTTGCGAATCTCCGATACCCATGGGTTGAAAAACTGAAATCGATTGCAAGACTCATAATTGCACACGCAATGGGTCTGTTACAAACTTTTGCTACAGCGTCATGGAAGGTCGATTGCCATGTGAAATCACTTGAAAATAACATTGAGAGCATCAAAAAGTTCCAAAATCCACTCCCGACTCCCGGGCAAAGCCCCAGTATACTTGCTTTTCTCCTCTATTCTATTTCACACTGTTTCAGTCTTCATTCCGGATTCTTCGGGCGCCTTCAATTCGTCGTATAAGCAATTTCAACTCCTCCGAATACGAACAGTTAACTTACCTTCCCTATATAAACGGAAGAGTGGCGTTCTTTTGAACTAACCTGACCCTTAAAGGATTATTACTCAAAAAAATACTTCGAAACAATATTGTGCTCCCCTCCCTCCCCTACAGAACCCGAGAAGAAATTGCATCCTAACTAGACTCACCTGCTGGGGAACTTACGAATTCAACGTAAATATCTTCACTCGTGCCAATTATCGAGTACGGGAACTTTCCCATTCCACAGAATGTTCCGATAACAGGACTCGTCGCATCTTTTCCATCGTATATTCGAATGTAATCATAAGGGCAGTGTTCTGCTCCTGCATAGAAAGCAATCAATAGTCAACATCTGACGGTATAACGATAAATTCTGGGTGCTCTAATTAATTGTCGAGCTCGTGCAAAATAGCAGTTAAGCAAGCAGCGCCCAAAGTTCCGCAATAAACCCGTCTCTAACATATGTAACGAGAATCGATTTAAACAATGGGTCTGTTGCAAACTTTTGCTACAACGACCAAGAGTGTATAATCTAATGTGAAATCTCCTGAAAAGTCCATTGGTGGCATCAGAAAGTCATAAAATGCAATAATAAACTCACAAGAGGCATTTAATGAAATCCAAGATGGCGGAGAAATATTGAGCAATTTGTATGCATGCACCACGAACATCCAAGGATAGCCAACCTCACAATATCGATCACAACCAATTACGACGTAAACAAACACATAACCTCTACCTCCAGTGAGGTTGTCAAAGTTGGCTATCCTTGGATGTCCGTGGTGCATGCATACAAATTGCTCGATATTTCTCCGCCATCTTGGATTTCATTAAACGCCTCTTGTGAGTTTATTATTGCATTTTATGACTTTCTGATGCCACCAATGGACTTTTCAGGCGATTTTACATTAGGTTAAACACTCTTGATCGTTGTAGCAAAAGTTTGCAACAGACCCATTCGTATGTTCAAATGAACGTTGTTCGGGTTTCTAGCTTAAATAAAAACTTCAACGCCTTTTTGGAGCGTTAGATGAATGCAAAAAGCTACACATAAAATAAAAAATAATAAAAAAAAAAAAACTTTCAGTGTCATCATACTTTCTTTCCTTATTTGATCCAGCATGCGTGTTAATTATTATTGCTGGAAACGTTCAGTACTGCATGGACCAATGGCGTCATTTGAGGGGGTGCCCCCCCCAGCACTGAGTCGGCTAAAAGTAAGAAAGTGCTGACCTTTTTTTTGGTATATGGAAAAAAAATTCGATCTAAAATTTGGTGGTCACCAACAGAGCTTGTTGGAATTTAGGGCCATAAATATGGGATAGCAGGGCTGTAGAGCTTTAAAATCATATTAAATTATCTAAATTATATTGGTGAGTATAAAAAAAAGTCATTGCATTTTCGCCCCCCCCCCACAAGTCGAACTCGAAATGACGCCACTGTTGTGGAAATTTTACTGTCCACAAATAAGGGTTGATGGTGGATTTGGATGTTTGTATAAGTCATCGGAAAAATATAGTAGATAGTATAGTGCAATAAATATTCCTCTATTAAACCTAGACCTTGAATCAAGCAATTAATGAATCATATAAACAACTCATCAAAATGTGTTTGAATTGGAACACATTATTTAACATTAACAACATTATAACAACAAATGAACATTATTATTTATGTAGGAAATAATTTTCAACCCGATAACCTTTCTTTCTTTTCTTTTCGTTTCTTACGCGGAGCTGAAAAATTTCCCCCTCAAAATTCCCTTTTCCATTTTCCTTTTCCTTTTCCCCTTTTTATGGATTTCATCCAGTACGTGTTAAGTTAGTTTCATTTGACCGTACAGATGAACATCACTTACGCAGGAAATAAGTGTCACCTTATTCACCTTTCTTTTTTTCTTCGGATTTTAGGTCAAGCTGAAATATTACCCACAAAATTTCCCTCTTTCCCCCAAAATCTAATTTAAATCAATATCATCCAGTGTTTAGTCAAAAAATCTCCCGTGACGTGATTCTAACCAAGAATAATGTCATTTCCATGGCAACTAACACCCCCAACATGGTAAGCATTTTGGTGGAAAGGATAAACTCTTATTAAATATTAAATGGTCCGTGAGGCGGCAAAGTTAGAGTAGACTTGCAAACTATATTCCATGGGTGATACTTTTTGAATTTTTCTTTTAAGGGGGGGGGGGGGGGGTAAAAGCGCAAATATTCTCCCCGTAACTATACACGGAAACCCCAAAACCTGTAACTGAGTCATCACATTGACTTTCAAATGCAACTAACCTGACGATATAGGTCTCATGGGACAAATCATGATGTTCTCGCATCGTTGTCCGTCGATATTGAACTCTTCGTTCTCTATGTACAGTTTAATGAAAGGCAAGCGGGTGTTTAGACGATAAGAGCACTGTAAATGACGCGGATAAATCCCCGGGTAAGCTGGACTTTGAACGTAACATGTCTGCAAACGGCAGTCCGTGTAAACTCGATTGCAGTAAGACCTGTAAATCATGGAAGCATTTGACCATAAATATAGTTACATTATACACAAGTTCAAGAAGCATAAGTGGATTGGTTCTATAGATATTCTTTCCAAAAAAAAAAAAAAAAAAAAAAAAAAAAAAAAAAAAAAAAAAAAAAAAAAAAAGTTCGCTTACTCTATAATTGAGTTCAATGCATCATGCGATAAAGTATTCTCGTAAAAAGTATCGAGTGATTCAAAAGAAAAAGAAGAAAGAAGAAGAAGAAAAAAAGGGAAAGAAGTTAAGCGTTTTAAAAGCGTGAGCGTGTCTTATCGCTTTCAAAGGAACAAAAAGAGTCTGTTCGAGTTGTACGTCGCGTCGCGTCGGAGCGCACTCGCCTTGCTCGGTAGCAAAACCGACGCGACGCTACGTTTTGTTATGGTTTTGATGTCAAAGATTGTGACCCAATATATCATGATGGTTCGTGGATCTTTTGAAACGTTTGATTCTGCGTCAAAATACACAAACACAAATAGATTTCTGGGAGGAGCTCTTCTCGGTAAAAAATCTCATGCTTTTCTATTTATTAATTTCAAATGCGACAACATGCGGCAGTTTAAATTCTACGATAAAAAACTTCCCTTTCGCTGGGACTTTTTGGGTCAAAGTAAAGAATGAAAGCTCAGTATTTACTTATACCTTAGTCGCTCTCAATGATTCGAAAAATAAAAAAACAGATTAATGACATCTTTGACTATCATCTTTTAGATAATTGTTCTAATAAGTTAATAGGAGGTGGTGGACGGTTTCAAACGAAAATTCGATATTTTTTTAAATAAGTTTTCCCAAAATAGTTTTTGGAAATCGAAGTATATTTGTGATGCGATTTCCTAGAACATTCTTGTATCTACAGCCTACACCCTAAAGACACCTTTCCTCTCCGATTATTCGATAATCTAACAGATTAAAATCATTGAGAGGTTTGCCTAAGATGAATTTTAGAAAACTGTTGCCCACAGAGTAAACTCAAAATCTACAATGTCGCTGGCGTAACTAGATCTCTCGTTAGCAGTAAAAGCTATTCAAAATTGTTAACATTATTTGCAAAATAAATTTTCAACGAGCGCCTTCAAATACCGGGATAGGCAAAATGAACACTGCAGAGCAGGAATAGTTAACTACCCACTGAAGTGCGAGTTAAAGCGCTGATTTCTTCTGGGAATCTGAACCTGGTAGTAAAAGTATTAGGTCATCACAATGTGATTGGCTGATGACTGCCCGTAACTGATGTGTGTCTTTAAAAAACGTGTAAAAGATAGGGGAGCGCAGCACACGATTTTAACATAAGTAATAACATAAAAGAAAACGCACAGTGCAGGACATTGATAGGTAAAAACCTCAGACGAGTTTCGGGAGATTCTTTCTCCCATCATCAGCGACTTGCGACTGATTATAGTGATCAGACTCCTCTTCCTAAATTCCAAGACAGCACAGTGTTGCCTCCATTTCAAAACCTTCACCGATAAAAAATAAAATATTCGATTCTCCCGATATGTCTGGGTTAAAATTACATTGCCTCTTTTCATATAGGTACACAACCTTCTCCCATACGCGCGCCGTACGTCTAGGTTTCTACTTTCCTTTGGAAATCGAAAGTCTAGTAGTAAAATCGATGTCATGTTTGTCATATCGGACAGACAAAAATATCATTAAAAATTAGATCCAGTGAGCATTCTAGACATACAAAGATCAGGAAAATCACTAGATCAGCTGTTGCAGAACATTTTTGGAACGAAAAACATGTAATCGATTTTATTCCTGTTCTTTCTTTGTACAGGAACGTATAGAAGCCTACACGTATGGGAGAATATTAATATATAAGATATACATTTCTACAAAAAGAGGCTTATAGTTTATTTTAGACGTGAATGTATCGGGAACATCTAATATTTAATTTAAATTTACTGGCAAGTAATTTTGTAACACTGCAATATCAGAAGAATCAGATCACTAATCAGCCGTAAGTCACTGATGACGAGAGAAAGAATCAATCGAAACTTCCAAACGTGTCTAAGGTTTCCATCAATGTTAGTGAACCGTGGATTTTCTTTCATTTTATTATTTATTCTAAAAGGGTTAAAACTACATTTATTAGGTTGTTTCTTTGTTAGGTTAAGTGAGATTAGGTCAGCGCCGGAAAATGTCGGTCCAAAATGATCAAACTACATTGGTGGATGGTGAGGATTTAAGCATGCTTGTAGATAGTTTACGGGCTCACCATGCATCTTATCATGTACTTTTTTGGACCGGCATTTTTCGGCCCCCGGTCAGGTCAGGTCAGGTCCGGTCCAGTCCGGTCAGGTTTGGTCAGGTCAGGTCAGGTTAGGTTAAGTTATGTGTGGAGAATATGGCTTACCCGGCAACAACCTGCCCTCGACGATTTGGGTACAGCTCAGGATGTTGACCGTATCGCAGGTAAACCTCTTTTTGCTGCTCTGCCCTCGAATCGAAGCTGAAGAAGGTCTGATCAGTGAAATTGTCCGTGTGGAAGACAACTTTGACGAAGCTCGTTTCGGAGATGAAGGTCTGAGGATGCTCAATCTCGCCGCAGAATAACCCTGGCTCTTTCCTATTGCTTAGATCGGTTTTTGCGTTCCCATCCACAATCTTTGAAAAAAAATCAACAAGTTATTTCATCAATACATAGCAAATTACTTTTTTATCGTCAAATTGTAATGGGGAGCATTCGCTACCCAAATATGGGGTTAGTATTCATGTATCTGATAGATTTGGCAACGCTCAGATTGCACTTCGACCGAAGTGCAATCTAAGCGTTGCCAAATCTATCAGATACATGAATAATAAGCCTATATTTGGGTAGCGAACGCTCCCCATTACAATATGAAAGAGTCTAATTATACGAACGAGTGAAGAAGAAAAATAATAAGCGGTCCGCGGAGCAGTGGCGGCTCGTGAAATGCGATATATCGATGTCTACTCTATTTACAACTATAGAAAAGTATCGATCGTCAGGGGGTGCAATTGAACCCCCGAGCAATCGATACTTTTCTATAGTTTTAAATGGAGTGGACATCGATTTATCGTATTTCACGAGCCGCCACTGCCGCGGAGGTGTACTTATACACGGCGCTTTTATGGCAAGGAGGCGTGTTCGTTATTTCTTCAGAAAAATCAAATGTTGCTGCTAAATATTTAATTTAACATTTTTAGAACAGTTAGATGGATTTTTAAGTCTTAATTAGGCTGTTTGTAAATTTAGATTTCAAAATATGCTTCCTAGAAGGAGGCGTTCGAACTGTCATCTCATGGAGAAAAGGCACAGAACGTCTCCATGTGCTCTGTGACAGGCTAAAATCCAGGTGCCTATCAAAAGTTATACTTTGTATGCTTGGCGAGACTTTTAATATACAGGGTGCATCAGACCACCCGGATCAGGCATTTTTCTCGAAAATTACTGAACCAGATGATTTGAAATAAAAAAGTCAGATAGGGGTTTTCTCGAAAAAGCTTCCTATAATGATATAAAAATTACGTTATATTCTTCAAGTAGAGACAGTTGCCGACATTTTTTCCCCATAAACTTTTTCCGAAAACCCCCAAGTTTTGAGCTATGGGGGCTTTTTGGAAATTTTTGAATAGGCCTTGGTGACCACTCTGTTGTAAAATTCTCAAAAATATTGACAGATTCTGAAAGAACCGATCAAGACCGCTCGATTGATGTGCCACATGTTACCTTTAAGTGAAAAAATAAAGTGTTTCTCGCCAAATTAAAATTTTGGGGATTAAATGGCAGAATTGCCATGGTTTGTGCCATTTAATCCCCAAAATTTTGATTTGGCAAAAAACACTTTATTTTTTCACTTGAAGGTAACATGTGGCACATCAAGCGAACGGTCTTGATCGGTTCTTTCAGAATCTGTCAATATTTTTGAGAATTTCACAAAGGGGTGGTCACAAAGGCCTATTCAAAAAATTTCCATGAACTCCCCATAGCTCAAAATATTGAGGTTTTCGGAAGAAGTTTATGGGGGGAGGGGGGGGGGGATTTCGGTAATTGTCTCTACTTGAAGAACATAACGTAATTTTTATATCATTACAGGACACTTTTTCGACAAAACTTGAAACATATGTTTGAACCCCCCACCCCCCAAATGTGCCCCAAGGGGGGCTGTCGGGGGCTTTGGAAAATATTAAAAATGAAAAAGGGGTTGATTCCCTACCTGACATTTTTATTTCAAATCATTTGGTTCAGTAGTTTTCGAGAAAAATGCCTGATCCGGGTGGTCTGGTACACCCTGTCTGTATAGTATAGGGCCTCAAAGTGAACGGACTTCTGAGATGAGAAAAAAAAGGTGCAAATTTTTATCGCTTTTCATCCGCGATCTATAAAAAAAAAAAAAAAAAAAAAAAAAAAAAAAAAAAAACCAACCCTTCAGTTTAATTCATCACTCATTCACTCAGATTAAGCGGTGGCCTCAAACGAGAAAACTTGGATTAGTTGTTTAAATTGGAACACGATTGAGAATCTTCAGAGGTTATGCTGGCTGCTTCCTTTCTATCCCAAGAATAAATCCGTCCAGCTCGTGTCGAAGGTCTTTCGAGTTTCCTCGGTGACGCTATGCGATAACTTATTTGAGCTTTTTGAGACCCCGTTAGCTAGAGGAATCAACTTATTGATGCGAGATACCCCTCCCCTCCCCAAAGTTAGAGTTTCGGGGTTGATAACGTTAAGGAAAAGGGGATCACGATGAAGCCATTCAGAAAAAGTTTTTAAAGAGTCCTGGAGATTGTCATGAATTACAAATTTGGACACCGTTTACACGGAAAAAAGTCGCATGTACGTTTAAACTCATTTCTCGCCACTCTTTGAAGCCACTATGCTTTGGCGATGTGATCTTCCCCTAAAAAATTACGATAGAATTTCCCTGTAATGCGGCGCACAGTGTGTCCGCCTGTGGAAAAAAACCCCCAACTTGACATTCACCCTTTTAAGGAAACAAATACATGAATATACTCCTCAGAGTACGTGGAATGTCACTCTGAAACTGTTTTTTTAAAAAAAAAATTATTTTAGGCCAAATAAGGGCTCTTAAAATTTCTCATTATGAAAGGTTTGAAAAAAGAGCGTTTTGAACTGTCAACTCTACGCAAAGTTTGAAGTGTGTAGAAGGAATCTTTTTTAACAGAATTTTCAGTGATTAAACAAAGTACTCTGAGCTATCTTTTGATGCCTAGTTTTTTCAAAAATAATGATGGACACATATTTTACATAACTTTAAAAGCGAAAGGTCTAAATGTCAAAATTTTGAGTTTCCATGAGACTTTTGGAAGTTAGCTTCGCTTGCCTCCGGTTTGAAACCTCAATTAAATGGAAGCTCATACTATGTAGAACATCTCCTGAAAAAATCTCTTGCACATATTTGCACCTTTTTGAGATACACGCATTTTAAGTTGAAAAGTGAGCGCATGAAAACGCATGAAACTGACTCCGGCCGCGGCTGGGCCGAGCGGTATTGTACCCAAAAAGTTGGCAGAGACGGTTTTTACCGTCTGAATGACTTGAAATTTGGTACCCGGGGGTATGTTTTAACGTTGAATTCAAATTTTGCACCCGTTTTTCAAAATTCGGAAATCCAAGATGGCTGCAGACAATTTTTTCCACTACTTGGTCGGCGGCCATCTTGGATTTTAGAATTTTGAAAAACTGATGCAAAATTGGAATTCAGCGTTAACAAATACCCCCAGACACCAAATTTCAAGTCTTTTGGACAGTGTTGCCATATAGAACTCGACTAAATGAAAATTGACCCCCCCCCCTTCCTCCACCCTTGAAAGCGACTTACAACAATACCATTCACCTGATAGGTGTATTACTATGAGAAATACGATTCCTGAAAGTTTCAACGTTTAATTCGCTCTCCTGAAAAAGTTACGGGGTTTTTTCCAAAATGAGCGTAAAACGCAACACCGTGCGGCGTGGCGTGGCTCTCAGTAGGAAAAATTTTTAAAGTTGGCGGCCAAAGAGGAGTCATTTAAAATCCTCTTAAATCAGTGTGTCGAAGCGAGTAATCTAGCAAAGTTGTATTCGGCTCATTGAAACCCACGAAAAATATCAAACTGTTTAGGGATTGGCGATGACCATCAAATTTGACCTTCTACACACATATGGGTTCAAATTGACCAAATGCTACGTTGCAAAATAGCACGCTTCGTCACTGCATTAAATAATGGGGCTTGCTAACTTTTGCTACAAGCGACGATATTGAATAGTTAATTCTTGAGTACTTAAAATCCAGCGAAAATTACGATGAGCACATTAACAAATTACAGGCTCACACAGGCTCTTAAAATGGCTTTAAAGTTTTTTAAAGGACTCACAAACATTATTTTTTTCGCCTATAGACATATTTGAAGTATTATATGAAATAGTATTTGAGAGTTACCTGCATCCAACCCATGTGACAGTAAGATGCGTTAACCAGCGTCCCAACTTTGAACTTCTTGAATCGAATGCGAAGGATCCAATCTTTGGGAGTTCCGCGGAAAGAACGGAATTTGTAAGAACACGTCATCGGTTTCCCCATGTTCTCAGGCGTCAGCACGGGGCTCGAGACATCCTGGTAAATGTCCACTGTTGTATTACAATGATCCTCTCGCTGCTTCGCGTCAACTGTGAAAACCCAATCAATGTCCATTTTCTCTAATTTAAATGAATTTTCGTCAATTTTTCCTACATTATAAATCTAAAGAACAGGCTTTCAATTTTTGGAGAATAGATAGCATTCTGTGAAAGGAAATTATTTTGTTGGGAAATAAAAAAAAAAAATTGTCCTTTGGCGGCGAAAAGGAATTTTTAGTTTACAGAAGAAAAAAGCATCTCTAACGAGTCTAGCAGTTAATAACTAAGTAAGTATAACTTAGTGCGACAGTGAAGGATCCAGAACTTTCTCTCTCTCTCTCTCTCTCTCTCTCTCTCTCTCTCTCTCTCTCTCTCTCTCTCTCTCTCTCTCTCTCACTCTCTCTCTCCCTCCCTCTCTCTCTCTTGCTTCAGAGAATTCAAACTTCTTGTGTTCGATTTATTGTCGATGTGAGACGGGACACACACATTTCTCCGTATTACACTAGGCTGGATTGGCTTAGGCTTGGGCAAAGAAGGCGTGCTCTACTTACTGCTTTGTCTCCTCTTTAAGGTTCTAAAATTCCTCGAGCCATGCTACTTGTTTTCGCTGTTTAGTTTTTCAGGGACTAGCTTTAATATCGTCACGAGAAATAAATTGCTATCACAACTTCCGCAAAATCGCACGAATATTTACAACCGTTCATTTTCGGTTGAAGGTTGTAGGCTGTGGAACCAGCTCCCTGTCGGTCGTAGAGGACCTATGCTTATCTGTGGGTGCTTTCAGGAAGAGGGTCACTGATTTAATGGTTAGGGACTAGCTCTGAGCTTTAGCATATGCGGTGATTTTAAATTTTTCTTTTATTGTTTTTTTTTTTATTTCATATGTCTTTATTTACTAGCTTACTTATCTTTTTATTTATTTATGTTTTTAGTCACTTATTTACTTATCTGTTATTATTATTTTTTCCCTCCTTCTCTCTCTCTCTCTTCCTGTTCACTTAGTGTTAGGTTAAATGTAAGAGAGGGCCTTGGTGCCCTAATTTTGCCTAGTGCTTAGTGAACTCTTTATTTACTTATTTATTCTTTTTCTTGTGGTCTAATTTTGTTTCTAAATTATTTCACTCTTTGTTTCTTTCAGTGCGTATGTAAATCAATGTTTATCTTGAACAAAAATAAAAATCGATTCATCATCATCATCATCATATCTCTCTCTCTCTCTCTCTCTCTCTCTCTCTCTCTCTCTCTCTCTCTCTCTCTCTCTCTCTCTCTCTCTCTCTCTCTCTCTCTCTCTCTCTCTCTCTCTCTCTCTCTCTCTCTCTCTCTCTCTCTCTCTCTCTCTCTCTCTCTCTCTCTCTCTCAATCTCTCTCTCTCTTTCTCTCCATCTCTCCCTCCCTCTCTCTCAAGCCAAGTCAAAAAGATCTCAATTAAAATTTTGAATTGCACCCCATAGGTAAGTGATGACTATCAACATGACTGTTTTCGTGCCTCCTCTAGGTAGAACAAAATAAATGTGAAACTGAATTTGAGTATTGTATAAAAAAAGCTCTTGTTTTAAGTGTGGTAGTCGTGCGGGTACCTACCTTTCTGATAAACTGCTTGGGCAGCTTGAGGAGTGACGTCGGACGCAATCATCCACAGCCAAAAGATCAAAGTGATCCACGGATGCACAGCCATCTCTTTCCAGACCAGTGCCATCCCTTAACGCCACCTTTCAAATTACCTCATCTTTGGCCGTGGGGTCGTCAGATGTTTCTGCTTCATGGCCGGACGATTCGCGCAGCTTAATGGTGGAAACTATCAGCTTGTCATGTTAAAGTCCAGCTCTGAAAAACGAATCAGAAATAATAGCTTGCAGTTCAACGTTTGAACGAACCATTAAATTCCATCCGTTGATAATTGATTTATATGATAGTGGACAAGGTGGTGATGAAGGCCTTTGCAGTATCGGTCATGTAGATACTGTGGCATTACAGAATGTAACCTTTATAATACAATCCCTAGTGAAAATAATCCATGCAGGTCCAATGGTCCGTAACCAATTCTCCATACTGAAATGCGGATATCGTATGGATTTATAGAGATATTGTATTGATTTATATAGATATACAGGGTGTTGATTAAAGGGGGGCCCAAAATCGGCGACCCCCTAAAAAGATGTCCCCCTCGAAAATATTTTAGACGTGTTTCGGTGTTTTACGAAATTCGAAGCCGTTCGCGAGAAATTCGAGATGGTACATATTTTAATCAACACCCTGTATGTATGAATACATGCAAATCTACCTTGTGTGCAGTGGCGGATCCACCGAGGGGGCACGGGGGCACGTGCCCCTCCCAGTAGCCTCAAATTTTGCCTTTTTTCAATAGAAAATAGCCAGAAATTGATTCTACCGACGCTTCAAATTTCAAAATTTCACAGGCGTGCCCCCCCCCCCCCTCCCAGAAAATTTTTCTGGATCCGCCACTGACTGTGTGGGTAGTTAGTTTTACGGAATTATCGCCCATTCTTTCTATGTAGGTGCTTTAATCCACTTTATCCGATTATTATCATGCTCATTAATCATGCAGGCGCTGGCGATGGCGTCGCATCTCGTGCAATCCATGAGCGGATACAGGAATGTCTCTCTCTCATTTTGCTCTCTTTCCTCATTTGAACGCGTGCGTTAAAAAAGAACGGAGATAGAAGCTAAAGTCACGAGATGTCACGGACGGAGATGGGGACCAAAATCACGTTGTAGCCCTCTCTCCTATCCTTATCTAACACATGTGCCGGGCTGCCGGTTGGCGTGTAATTAATCGCATTTTTCAATTCACCGATGATTCAACCGGTTGAGAAAAGATTACACAGTTCAATTCAATGTATGACTGAAATGCACGAAAATACGCTGATCTGTAATCTCTCCTCAATCGGTGAAAACTCTGTTAATTAATGAAAATATCCGCAAGTTTTTTAAAGTCATCGACGACTCCGCCGATTGAGAACATATTACAGATGCGAGCATTTCCGTGCATTGCAGTCATGCGCTGAATTGAACTGTGTAATCTTTTCTCAGCCGGTGGAATCATCGGTGAATTGAAAAATGCGATTAATTATACGCAAAACGGCAGCCCTGCAAGAAAGACAAATTCCTGTATCCACTCATGATGCAATCTATCAAGGCCGATCTTCGTCCACCTATGAACGCAAGTAAAAGATCGGGTCCAGGGAGTGCACTTAGTGCACTGTGTAATCTCTTTAGTTCGACCTCTTTAACAGGTTTTCACGGACGAAGTATGATGTTGTCAAATCGCATGCAATACCTCTGACCATTGTGTGAAATTCAATGAATTGATGTCTCACAATAATTGAAAAATGGTGGGAGGAATTGACTCTCAGAGTAAGAGGGTGCCTGGGTGCATACTAGCTTTCAATAATCGATGCTTTTGCATATGGTCTTTAACCATCTTTAACCATCCCTTTGGATAGGGAGATTAAATAGGTTGCTTTCGAGTCATCCATGTTGAAAGTGAGCGTGCATCATCGACGCACGTTCTCCCTTTTTTCTCCGGGAAAATTGACCTTTCACTGTGCAACTTTCAAAGAATTTTCCCGGTCATTAAACCTTTACAAACTTTTCACCTTCGAGACTGTCCCTTTTAGAGCTATACTCTTAAAGGGACGATAACTTGCTCATTGATAACTTATTATAAGATAACTAGGTGTTCCAGAAACTCTCTGTGTGCCTTCCCGTTGTAGCAGTTTAGTGGTGTAAGTTCGTTAAGCGCTCGTCTCGCCACTCCCAAACTCCCCCCCCCACCCTCTCGTAGCAATTAACCCCTCTCCAACAACCTACCACGTAGCTCCGCACCAGTTCGAGGAGTTTAGAGCAAACAATACTAACTTATACGTACAATGCTCAGTTACATACAGTTGTGGCACGAACCACAAGCTAACTCCCTTGTACGTGTTACGTTAATAACGTTAAAAATGCCGGCCGCGATACAATCTGGCACAAAGATTGAAGATTACAAAAATCTCGCATGAAAATATTACATTTCAAAAACTCAAGACACGATTATGGGAACTTGACCAAAAACAACACTTAGAACCTGAAACTTTTGATTACAACATATGAATCATCATTTGCTGTTTCTGAAACCAAATGATCAATTAACACCCAAACAACGTATCAATGAGTCCTGGAGTAATGAATCACACCAAGAAAATAATTAATATACTCTAATTAATCCAATTCCGCAGTATGTAAGATAATTTAATGTATCACATCGTGTAACTTGGGCGAAAAACGTCGATCAAGCCCAGCCTCTAGCAATATTTGTTTCACCAGTGCAATCCTCCGGTGAATTCTAATAAGAACTCCGTTGCACTGTAAAAACTCTTCGCCCTTTCCGATTCGTTAAGGCAGAAATTGAGTTTAGTGGCGTTGATTAAATTTTTTTCCTCGCGCACTACTTTGCGTTCCAACTCTTCTCTTGTCCCGTTTCCTTCTTTGCTTTTTGCAGCAGGACTGCAAGAAGATACGCGCACTTTGTTAAATGAGAAAAGTTTACAAATTCCGTAAGAAAGATCAAAAGTTTCACGAGTTGTAATTTTTTGTTCTCTTCATTCAATAAGAGAGATTTATTTACATTTTTTTTAGCATTCGTTTATACCATCAGTTTGCTCAAGCAGTAATTTGTTCTTTTTAAGGAATTTGTAACGGAGAGTTTGTTGTAAAGAGTTTATTTGTTTGCTAAATTTTGACTCGAGCAGTCGTTCGACGCGCGCTCCCAGTTCAGAAGTATTATATTCTCCTGGGCGCCCGACCGCCCGTGGCTCAAACCGTACAGCCATTTACTTGACGAGTGAACTCTAAAAAACCCAACTTTCAACTAACTTCATGGCAATGTACGTGACCTCTGAAAATACTCCGATGTAGCCAAAATTTGGTACAGGGTGTTACTGAAAACACAGGAACAACAATAAAACACAGAGCAGACTGGTCTCAGAACGGAAAGCGCACATTCGAGTATTCAAAAATTAATAACAAGCTACATATGTATAATAACCTCCACTTGTACTCCACACGGGTCGACCGAGTCGTTTCTAGCGCGCAATCAATTGCAAGCAACATGTTATAATGAGCTTAAGCAATTAACTGAGCCTAATCCAACATTTTTCCCAGCTCATCGTCCAAATTTACTCATACCCCGGCAGATCTTGTGGTAATGCTGTTCCGCCTTTGACGAATGACAAGCTCATTAACTCGGACTTACAGACGCTCATTGAGGGGCTTTCAATTTGCCGATCCCCCAGAATTTCAAATGTTTCCGATGCAAAGACCTGTTTAGTGTGACGTCATGAAAAAAATTGGTTCCAAACAAAGGCTCCGTCTCACTCGCTCTCGTGGGTTTTCCCATACGAAACACGGTCCAAATTTTCAAATACAAGTGCTAGTAAACAACACGTTCTTTACACCAGTTGTGTTTATCACACCATTGGGTTCCACGTCCCTTATAAAAATTTCCGATTGTTTCAAAAAATTTTCCGATTGGATGTATATTCCCGCGCTTTATTTCCCATAGAAATAATCGAAATTCCATAGAGACAATCGAAATTCGTGTAGATTCAAGCGCGCTGATTATAGCAACGATAGGTCTTATGATTGAAATAAGGCGAAATACATCTATGGTTCTATTCTTACAGTTTTAACACCCACTTTTTTCTCAGTGATAAAGTATGAGTACGCTACACAAACTTTCTGAAACATCGCGCATCAATGCACAATCACAGTTATATCGAAGAAAGTCCTATGTTTTGTCCTTGTCACACTCACAGTTTCTTAAGAGCACAAAATTCTAGGATATAGCCTCATCAGCACCATCACGGCATGTGTTGTACCTCGAACAATAGCTTCGATACGAAGAGAAGTTAGAATGATTGAGTGTCATGGCGGCGATACTCCCATAAGAGACCGTGAGTAAGACAAGGACAAAACGTAGAACGTCTTTCGGTATAACTGTGATTGTAAATTCGCTTGTGATCTTTTAGGAATTATGTTACAGTGAAAAGATACTTTAAGGCAAGTGGAATCTAATGGTGCAATAAAATTTGAGAAAACTGTTGGTTAACTAGCATGAATTTGCGTTCGAAAATTTGGATCTGGTAAATCCACGAGAGTGAGCGAGATAGAGCATTTGTTTGGAACCAATTCTGATCGTGACTTCATCACTAAACAGGTCTACTTAAGGATATGAATGAGCCTCTCTCTTTTCTATACCCCTCCCGCTCTTCATCAATACCTCGTCGCTTCTTTTCGATGTACCCTCGTCAAACAGATTTTGACACTTTACGATGAGAATCCCGAACGGTTAATGCACCGTGAAGAAATCTTGAGACCGGTGGAGCCCAAAGGCGAGGGGCAAAGAGGGTTTCTGTGAAGGATGTTTCCACCCCCCTCCTGCCTTGGAATTTCGACTCATAGGTTGGCACAAATGACTTAGGTTGCTGGACCTGTATGGAATTCTCGTTTGAAGGAATTCGACTTTGACGCTTAATAACTTATTGAAATTAACAGGAATACCAAAACTTTTACAATTTTAAGAAAATAGACGCCGAGACCTCCTGGATTGCAGCAATAAATTAACGATTAATGAAACCAGTTTTAAGAAAATACGTTTTTAATTTTTCAAACCTTCCCTCCAAAGGTTTTGCCATAAGCAAGGCATTGAACCTATATATTAGATATGAAAATGAAAACAAGAAGCGTACCGTATATATACGGCACGCTTAAAATGTTGAAGGTATGTTTTGCTAAAACTTTCTTCAGATGATTACCTAATACCTGACTTTTAATTTAATTTTTCGAAACATAAATTACTTTTAGACCGTAAATCGGTATTAACCCTCTAAGGGCCTGGTTATTTCGAAAGGACACCACTCTTCCGTTCATAAAGGGAAGGTAGTTAAAACTGTTCATACTCAGAGGAGTTGAAATTGCTTATTCGATACATTGAAGGCGCCGCACCCGAAGACATCTCATCTTTGTTACATGTTTTCAACAATATTCGCGTTTATCCGGAACAAAGACTAAAACAATGTGAAGTAGACTAGAGAAGAAAAACGACTATATTCGGGCTTGGCCCTTAAAGGGTTAATGCGTCATCCATCTGACATATAGGCGCGCGTAAGTCGATTTTTTTCAACTTTTCAGGAGAGCGAAAACAAAAGTAACTGACTTTACTGTCTCCTTGGCTTCAATTACTTACGCCTGGACGTTTTCCGTTATAACTTGAATACTATTGAGGATTTGGCATTTATGACGTCACAGAGGAGCGTCATTTTTTTTTTTAAATAGAAATCGATGAAAAAATCAAACTGTCATAATTTCGACCAAAGCATATATTTACGTCAGATGGACGACGAATTGATATTAAGCCCTCTAATGACAGAAATTGGCACCAAACGTTGAAGTTCGCCTCATCCTTTTCACGACCAGGTTACTAAGACAAACCTATGTTCTTTCACTCAAATTATGGGGTTCGTTAAATATCCATGCATACCGCGGTGCTAATTTTGCATGCACAGTGATTTAAGGCACTGAAGGAAACATTTTCATTCAAATATTAACAATTCGAAGCCGCAATTATTGTGAATAAAAAACTGGAATTGTGTGAGGATCTAGTTACAGAAGAAACTATTTATGTATGTATCAGTGGCGGCTCGTGCATTATAGCAACAACGCAATCCCTCCATTTAAACCTATGTAAAACAATCGATCTTCAGGAGGTGCAATTGCACCCCCAAGATATCGATACTTTTGCATGGGTTTAAATGGAAAATAAGCATGGTTGCCAAATTGCACGAGCCGCCACTGGTATGTATATATACTCAAGCGTGGTATAGAACGGGTTAACTTCTCTATCAGCACCATAAAAAAGGGGCCAGGGTATAAGGATCTCCCTCCCTCCATTCCTCTCTCCCTCTCTCCCTCTCCACTCTCTCTCTCTCTCTCTCTCTCTCTCTCTCTCTCTCTCTCTCTCTTTTCCCCCTCTCTTCCCCCTCTCTCTGTTTCTCTCATTTCTCCGCTTGTATGTACTCCCTCTATATTGTTTACGCTCTTTACCTTCCCTCTTCTAGCCACTCTACACTACACTGGTTCACAGCCCCTCCACCCCCAACCATCGGCTGCCACCGTTTTCAGGCCGAACGATACTACGATAGGTTTAGAAGTTACTGTATTATCTCTTGAAAACCCTCGATTCCATCCGGCATAGTGTTGCCACATCGTGGATAAATAGCTTCACATTGTTCAATTATTAATGTAAAATTGAAGATTTTCTTAGTCCTATCTGGCAACCCTGACATCCGGTCTACTATTGAAAGGCCAATATTTCACTTTGACACGTCTATCCTTTTCCCCGGAATCAATTCCCACCAGCAAAATTGGCTCCTTTTCGTTTATAACTATTACTCAGCGTTGCCGCGTCAAAATTAATTGCGCCTTTTCTCATCAAATAGCGCTCTTGCTAGTAATTGCACGGTTCATTTTATTCTTGAATTAAATCCAGCAAACATTTAGATGAGCACGAAAATACGAAAGTCACACACAGACTCGCAAAATTACTAAAAGTTTGAGGCGTGGTGGCCAATCTACGCATTGGTACTAAGGGAGATTCCTATCTAATTCGAGGCTTTCCTCTGCGTGTTTCTTCAGAGTGGGTATCAAAGCGTGATCTATACCCTAGTCTCCTGTCTTTTTACAGGATTCAGACTGCCTCTGTAGCATTATTGATGCAATAAAGTAATTATTGACGATTATCAAGTTTTCCGTATTTTTATATTTATTTTTTATTTTGCTTAGTTTGGTCTGATCTCATGAAAGTGTGACACAGATTCCATCGATCGAACTGCAGGAGTTTTCGTGAGAAGCATTTGAAGTGGATAGCATTGTGGGGTGGGAAGTAGTTAACTCTTCGTACGCGCCTGTACCGTTTTAGTTTATCTTTGAAAATGAAGGCGCAGCCGCAAAAGTAAGACTAATCGATCAAATGGGGCCTCGGGCCTCGCTATAAATGTTGCTGTACGCGATTGAACAGTAACTTCTTGAGTGAAATCCAGCAAAAATTACGATGATAGCATCGGAAAATATCGAAATTTACTCACAAAATCACTTGAAAGTTTAAGGCATAATGGCAAAGTTACGCAGGTACCATGGGAGATGCCCACCTAACTTAAGGCTTTCCTCTGTGGGTTTCTGCAGAGAGAGTGACATATTAGACAGAAATTCCCTATTACACCTGCGTAGCTCCGTTTAAGAGCAAAGATAGCGGAGCTATGCAGATATTGCAGGAGATTCCTATCGATTACTAGAGCCCCGTGCATAGAAATTTAAGTCCAGAGGGTTATCAACCTCTAATTGGTTAGCGAGTTTTAGGCTATACGGGTGCCACCATTCGAAAAGTTTTTGGACGTTTGTTTACTTACAACGGATCTCACGGTGTTTTACGGATGAAAGAGTTAACTTTCGATGAATCTTTTAATATTAATCATGATGCATTGATGCACCTCAAGAATGTCTATAATGCCCAAAAGAATCTCTTAAAGCTTAAGTAGATGTCGATCAGCAAAGGCAGTGAAATATTTCACCGTTAGAAATTCTACGGCACTGTAATCTTTGACCAAAACACAACGACTAGAGTTCCTGTATGTAGATTGTAGAGAGTTAAGACAAGTGAAACCATGGGCCATTGGATGCATTTTTGCACATTTGTTTACATGTTGAGGGCCGCTGTCGTGTTTTGGTCCAACACAAAGATTACAGTGCCGTCGAGTTTTTAACGGTGTAATATTTTACAGCTTTAGTTTATCGACGTCCATTTACACTTTTAAAGACTCTTTTGAGAATAATAGACTTTCTTAAGATGCATCGATCATTATTAAAATTGACAAGTTCATCAACAATTAACTTTCTTATCCATAAATTATCGTTGGACCCCTCTGTTTTTAAACAAATGTATGTAAAAAAATATGCAAAAACGCATCCAATAGCAGTGCCCGTAGAGCCTGAAACTCATGACCAATCAGAGGTTGACTATACCTTCTTGTCTTATTAACTCGCTCTGCATTTAAGGACTTTAACAACAACGTCCCTTCAGAATGTACAAACAAATGTGCAAAAACACACCCAATGGGGCTATTGCACACTTTTGCTATAAACGATTTAATAGTCGATAATGGCGTAAAAACCTCAACAAATAACGATGGCGGCACTAAAAACTTCCAAAATCCACTCCTAACCTCAATAAACGCCGTTATTTGCGCGAGTGTAATGGTGGCCGAAGGCACTAACAATGGGAGATTCCTATCTTAATTTCGTCACTCTTTCTATGCTGACAAGGATGATTCAAGTAGTAATTATTAGTAATATATATTAGTAATTATTAGTAATCGAGTAATTAGTCATCAGAGTGATGATCCACATCCGATGAATGGTACCGCAACACCAAGTGACACCGGTGTCAAATGAAAGTAGTCTCTTATTGGTCACTTCTTGATGGAATTTCAGAATTGTTAGATGGGAATCTCCCATTGTTAGTGCCTTCGGCCACCATTACGCTCCCGCAAATAACTGCGTTTATTGAGTTTAGGAGTGGATTTTGGAAGTTTTTAGTGCCGCCATCGTTATTTTTTGAGGTTTTTACGCCATAATCGACTATTAAATCGCTTATAGCAAAAGTGTGCAATAGCCCCATAGTGGCGCCCATGATTTCACTTGTCTCAACTCTCTACATACAGAGACTCAAGGAAGAATTGGCAGTTGGCAACACTGCCGTGTTAGATCGCTTCACTTCGTCATGACGAGGTTCGCGAGGGGCGCTGCGCTGTCCAATTTTCAATTTTGAGTTGCGAGACGCGAGGGAGGGCGATGCCGCGGGAGACAGAGCGGAGACTATATCGAGACTCGAGACTTCGAGAGGCAATCCCCCCGTAAATGGGATTGACAGAAAGGCTGAAAGGCACATGCAAACGTTTGCAGTTTTCGTTGCTGCCAGTTCCGCCGCGCCGCGGTATACGCTAGTTCCGCCGTCGGCATCCGCAGGTTCGGTCGCGCGCGCGTTGGATCACCATGGCGACCGGAACTGCTTCGCAAGGCGCATGCGATGCCTCCGCACTCAACTCTTCAATTTCCGGATTTGGACTCTCCGGTTTTTCGGGGCGCAAATGCCTCTCTGGTTCCAGGCTCGAGGTTCACCGCATTTTGAGCCTGTTTCCGGGTCAGCAGAGGCAAACTGTGCGCCGTTACGCGCTGATTGTAAGTCGGGAAATTATTGCCTCGCGTATATGCCACGTTTATCGAACAATCCGCCTAAATCTGAATGGTTTGAATCCGTGTGGTAGTGCACTGAAGAAAAAAAGAATAAAAAAACCGATAGATTAATGTAGCCGTGCTGCTGCACACAGATCACCGCATTGCCCGATAAATTTTATTGTACTGCCCAATTACTTATACCGTTGATATAATTAATTATGAAAAGATTAGTAACAAAATCGGCTGAAAAGAAGAATTCGATACATTAACCAGACCGTGTTGCCGTACACAGAAAAAAACACTGTGGTAGCGCTGACAAAACCTTTGGTAGAAAAATGACCCAGCAAAAGACTTTAGTTGAATCAACCAACTATTTAGTTCACCTTGCAAAATCTTTATTTAGGCGTACAAAACCGTTGGTTAGTTCTGCTAAAGTCTTTTGCTGGGTCATTTTTCTACCAAAGTACCAAAAAGTTTTTTCTGGTATTTTCTGAGTATATGATCACCAACCGCGTTTGACTAATTTACTGCTTCCTCCACCCCCCCCCCCCCACTTGTATGTAAACATTTTAATTGGATGGCTTCATGCAGAAATTTACCAACTGTCCTGTTTTTGCCGAAAGGGAGCTAACTAATTGAAAAATCCAAAGCCTAGTTGATTCCGTTTTGCATAAACAGACAAATTGGTTCGCCTCTGTGTAAAGGCCTATTGAAAACTTTCGCTACATCAGTAAAGACTAAAGAGCCACATCCTAGGTCAAAGTCACGTAAAAACGAAGATTTGGGATATGGACGCCGCTAAAAATGATCCTGGCCGCTGCGAACAAGTATTCACGACGAGACGGTTTTCATGCATTATACCATGGAAATGCGTGGATTGACACGGGGATCCATAAAATTTCACGGATCATCGACATTTTTCACGGAAAGGATTTCCATGGTATACCGCATGAAAACCATCTCGTCACGGAGATTTGTTCACGGAGTTGCATCGACATTTTCGCAGCAAAGGGAGCACCCAAGTTCCAAAACTGACTCACAGACACAGTAAATGCGTTTAAATATTAAAGATGGCTGTCGTATGGTAAGTCACGATGGGGATGGATTCCCATCTAATGTGTTGTTTACTCTTTGAATCACTCTTGCGAATTAATGATGCAACTGATAGTTAATTTCGGAACTTTTTGACACTCTCTGCGTTACTTTCAAGTGAGTTTACACGCTATTGGACTCTTTTAATTGATGTAGCAACTTTTCGCAGCGGACCTGTTATAAATCTAAATTAAGCCAACTTTCCCCTCTGAGAACGCTTCTAATCTTCAGGGTTAGATTTTGATCGCCACAATACATATCTCAGAATTGCAATGCCGCTCTTATTTCGGAGAGGAGCTTTTTTAAAGAGGCTAGCCTCTCACAATCCCATCTAAATAAGCTCCAATTAACCTCCAAGAAACCGAGACTAAGGCCAGTTTTTTTTTTTTTTTTTTTTTTTTTTTTTTAGAAAACTCCATACGAATGATCGTGGAGAGATTTGCTCAAAAACGTTCAAAACAAGTTGACAGCGCTCTCGCTGAAAATCACCTTTGTAGAAAATGACATTGGGTTAGACTCAATAAATATACCGTAAAAGATATTAAGTTGTATACATATAATAGACTTGGTGATGGGCATTCGCCTGCTGTTTAACAGACCTGAAGGTGTGGAAGCTGAGGACCGATTTTTCGTAGCGCAGCTTCAAAAGGCTTTGATGGAATTTCGGTGTAAAATGCGGGGGGGGGGGCATCGTGATTCTACTTATAAATCGTAACAGTTACACGTAGCGGTTTAAAATACAAATATAATTTGGCGCAACAGGAAAGTCTAGAGGTGGAGGGGCACGACTTAGAGGGGCGGCTTCGAAGTGAAGTACCGTATGCATGGTAAGTGATCAGAATATTAAAGAAGAAAGCAAAAACAGAACGGTTTCATACGCCAGTAACATGTCAATCACTCGGTCTTCTTTGAACAAGTAACTTTCAGTCTTGGTTTCGTATCACAATTTTTAAAGAAGTTTCTTTTTCATAGGTGCGCGAATAAGTATCCACTATCCACTGGCGGATACGGGGGGGGGGGCGAAGGAAGCGACTCACCCCTCTCGTTCGGCCAAAAAAAGGAGGAATAGAGGGGGAGGAAGGGGGAAAGAGAGAAAAAAGGAAAAGGGGCCAGGGAGGCGAAAATCCCAAGTTCGCCCCCCCCCCCTCCCGTTCGCGAGGGCTGGGGCTGGATCCGCCAATGTATCACATGCATTATTCATTTCGTCCGTTGAGAGCTCATTACATCTTCCTCGGTTTCTTTACAGATCCTAATATTCCTAATTATATTGATCCGATACACACGATTTTATAGACTAAGCCAGTGGCGTCGCGTGCCATCTGGCAGCAATGCGACTCCTCCATTTAAACTCCTTAAATATATCGAATTTTGCTTGTGCACTGTGCACCCCCTGAATTCGACCTATTACATGAGTTTAAATGGGTAGAATGCAGTGTTGTCAAATTGCACGCGACGCCACTGGACTAAGCTCTGGACAACGTTTGCCTATGAACATGAACCTAAAATTTCTGCCGAACGGGCAGGAACCGGTTCGAAAACCTAAAATTTTGTCGAACCGAAACTCCGCACGAACTTGACCCAAACCAGGAACCGAAATTTTGGAAAATGTCTGAACCCGAACCGAGCCTTGGCCTTTTTTTGGCCGGTTCGACTCTCTGATTGCAGGTGACCTCCTACCTGAGCCAAAATCTTAGAGGTCAACTGACATTATTTATTTCGCCGGCTGTAAGTACAACATATGAGATAGCCCCTCGTTGGTTATTGCTCGTTGTCCCCGAGAGAGGAGATGCGAGTTCGGAAAGCCGGTAGAAATAGAAAAACAGAGTAAATGACGGAATGCGAAGGCTGAGGATAAGAAACTCAATCTGAGAGAATCAAAAGCAAATTCCATATCACAGGTGAACGAGGAAGAAGAACAGAAGCCAAAGTTTATTTACGGTTTGTTTTCACCCACAATCACGACCACGTCTCTCGCTCTCCTTTCAATAAACTCGGAATATGATGCCTTTCTGTCGGAGGAATCTTCTGAAAAAGCAGCACAAAGTTTGGAACAGAAGTAATTTTTCCTGTTCCTTGAGACACAGAGGAAAAAGTTGAAAACTTCGCACCAGAAGTTCCTCATACGATAAAGAATTTCGAACGAGGGAAAAAGTGTTTGCGAGAAACTGAGGGTGGATAAATCTGATGACACGGAAATAAAGATTCCAATTCTTGGTTCGATTCTTTGAGTCGAGTTCTTGCAAAAAATCGAATCGAATCTTCACAAAATTGTTTCTCTCATATGCATATATTGTCTGTTTCATTGATTTGAAAACTTATAAATATCAAGCGAAACTTCCGAACTTCTCAGAGCCAACAAAATCTACCAAATCACCAAAATTAATCAAACGACTCAACGTTTTTTATATCGACGACGAAAACGATTTTGTAGGAGGGGGGGGGGGAGCGAGAGAGGCAGAAAATCGATGCTGATAACATGAACATATAGGCGCAATGGCGAGACGGGTGTGTAAAGTACATTTAATTAGCTGGAATGAAAAAAGGCACATGCTCGCGGTTTCCTGAGAGCTTTTCATGTTAAAGGAGGAAATGCCTGACAAACTAAAGGAAAGCACGCTTAATTAAATTCTAAGCCTTTGAGCGCATAAACATGATGGTGCGAGATTGTGTTTTGTTCACTTCTTTTCGTTTGCTTAATTTCTCATTTCAACTCTGCACCGACGCGACGCGATGCCCGTCTCTAAGTCTCTCTCCCACCCCCCTCTCTCTCTCTCTCTCTCTCTCTCTCTCTCGCTCTCTCTTTGCATTTTATTGCGCTGAATTTGCCTCTTATTCTCGCATCCTTCATCTATCCTTTTTTCTTTCTGTCTCCCCCTCTCCCTCTCTCTCCCCTCCCTCCGTCACTCCCTCATCACTCCCCCCCCTCTCTCTCTCTCTCTCTCTCCCTCTCTCTCTCTCTATACATTTCTCTCTCACTCATCACCCTCTCTAGCTCATTCTACTCCCTCCCTCCCAAGCACTGTGTCCTCCTCCCTCCCTCACCACTCTCTCTCTCTTCCTCTCTATGTATTTTATTACCTGGTGTCAGGTATTTCTTTTATTTTCTCCCATTTGCAGTTTCTCAGGTCGTTGATGCATATTGTGTTTATAAATTTTGACGCTTCGCTAGGTTTTACTATATTTAATCCTGTGTACCTGTCTTTTGCAGTTGCTCTCGTGAATCTCTCTAAATGCTCGTAAAAACTGAATAAGAAAAAGACGGGGGGTCCTTTCGCTCTTTCTCTAGGTATCTCATTTGTCTCCCTCTTTTCTTTTTTCTTTTCTCTTTCTTTATTTTTTTTTCATCTCTTCTTTTACATTACATGCCCTCAGATCTCCTTCTAAAAATGTTCTATTTGCTCTAACATTAGCTGAGTCAAATTTCCAACTTCAGCTGCAACCCTTACATGAATTTATTAACGTAGCTATAACTCTAGACTTTCGATCATTCCTTTTAGGAAAAAATATCAAAGGAACCCTGGTAAAAATGGTCCATGCTGGACCATACAAAATTGCATGGACATCCATGCTGTTCCATATAAAGTTGCATGGACATCCATGCAGGTCCCTGCATACTCTTATGGACCCGCATGGACCTCCATGCACACCCCTTTGGCTGTCCATGGACCTTCATGGATGTCCATCAAATTTTGCATGGACCAGCATGGATGTCCGTGGCTGTCCATGAAGGTCCATGCAGGTCCGTGTCCCAATATACCATGTATGGACCGACATAGACCATTTTTACCAGGGAAGGTGAACGGCATTCGCGCGATCCGAGAAGACGTAGGTTCATATTAAAAATCGGTACTTTATAAATCAATGTTTGACTTTAGAGTGATTGCGTAATGCGTACCTACGCTGCGCTGTTTGCAGAGATGGCGTTCAGAACCATAAATGTCCTAAAATTAGGAGGGGAAAAAAAGAGAAAAAAAGTATAGCTTTCGCCATTGTATAAGTTTTCAAAATAATAAAAACTTCCTCGACCCTTTTCGAAACACAAAATTATGCCCGTAAACTTATACAAGGTGTACCAGACCACCCGGATAGGGCATTTTTCTCGAAAACTACTGAACCAAATGATTTGAAACAAACAAGTCGAACAGGGAATTGACCCTAAATTTTCCGTTTTTAATATTTTCAAAAGCCCCTGATAGGCCCTTGGGGGGTTTGGGGGGGGGGCTCAAACACATTTTTCAAGTTTTCTCGAAAAAGTCTTCAATAAAGGTATCTAAAAAAGTTCATATTCGTGAATTAGAGGCAATTGGAAACATTTTTGCTTGTATGACTTTTTTCCATAAACCCCGCATTTTTGAGTTATATATGGGCTTTTTGGAATTTTTTTGAATCGGCCCTTGTGACCACCCTGTTCACAATTTTTCAAAAATCATTACAGATTCTGAAAGAACAGATCAATACCTTTCGATTAATGTGCCACATTTTATCTTTCAGTAAAAAAATAAAAAGTTTTTCGCCAAATCAAAATTTTGGGGCTTCAATTGCAGACATTGGCACGATTCAATGGTTTGAGCCAAGTAAGCCCCAAAATTTTGATTTGGCGAAAAACACTTTATTTTATAACTGAAAGATAAAATGTGGCACATTAATCGAAAGGTATTGATCTGTTCTTTCAGAGTCTGTAATGATTTTTGAAAAATTATGAACAGGGTGGTCACAAGGGCCGATTCAAAAAAATTCCAAAAAGCCCCAATAACTCAAAAATTCGGGTTATACTAGCAAAAATGTTTCCAATTGCCTCTAATTCACGAATATGAACTTTTTTAGGTACCTTTATTGGAGACTTTTTCGAGAAAACTTGAAAAATGTGTTTGAGCCCCCCCCCCCCCCAAAACCCCCCGAATGGCTATCGGGGGTTTTTGAAAATATTAAAAACGGAAAATTTAGGGTCAGTTCCCTATCTGACTTGTTTGTTTCAAATCATTTGGTTCAGTAGTTTTCGAGAAAAATGCCCTATCCGGGTGGTCTGGTACACCCTGTATATGTAGAATCATATTTGAAAATGCAGTGGGTGTTTTCAAAACCTCATTTTAATGCGATCCACATTGATATTCAACCAAAATTACAAACGTTCAAATCAGCCGGATCATCATCTTTCGAATTTCGCGATTGTCGGTTTCAATGGACGCAGAAAGGAATATGCGTGGGACAGTTCCGTGGATTTTACTGATGTAAATCATCCGTCAATCAAACTTGGGGAGGTACTTCTGCAGCAAGCAAAAACAAATGCATGCCAATTATAATCATGCAAAACCAAGCAGGTCCACATTTTTTTCAACATTTTTTGAACGAAATAGATTTTTTTTTTTTTTTTTTTTTTTTTGTAAGCCTGGATCATTTTCTAGATTAAGGATCATATCATGTACTTAATGGTTCTGATTCCTTAAAGAATATCGTGCATTTCTAAATTAGAATCTTGGTTACGTATGCGAAATTATGTGGTTATATTTCACGTCCAAACTTACTTTCCCAATAGCCTCGTTTGTGCGAGAGTTCTTGACCTGGGTTGAGTCAACCCGAGTTGAGTTTCAACTCGGGTCCAAGTCGGGTTAGCGCATAAAGACCCGTATATTTGAACTCGAGTTCAAAGGATTTCTTTCTTCTTCTTCACTGTGTTTGTTTACATTTTTGACGAAAATGGCGGCGATGCTTGGTGCGTTACGGACAAGTGCGACCGCATAAGACGCGTGTTTAACCTCGCTCGAATTGGTGACATCGATGCCGCGTGAACCCGGGTTCTGAACTCCAAGGTGTTTATGCGTGAAATCTCAACCCGAGTTCACCGACTCGACTCGGGTTTGAATCAGGGTCGAATCGAATCCGAGTTCAGCGAGATCCGAAGTGTTTATGCGAGCATCTCAACTTGGGTTCAGCTGAACTCGGGTTCTAGAACCCAGGTTGAGATGCTCGCATAAACGAGGCTAATATGTATAAGTAGTAATATAATATACTGAAATAGAATGGTGATGCCAAATACAGACCTACTCATCTGGCAGCGCCGCGCGGCCGCCGCGAGCATGCTCTTCGGCCGCACGTAAATTTAATCTGATATTGGGGTTGGAATATGCGTGTTTTAAGCATGCGCATATATTGACGTAAGAGCATATCCTTGATTTCGGAGATATTGTTTTGGAAACTCACGTTGGAAGCCGCAAATTGGCAAAGTTAAATAGTAGGTAAAGCAGTATGATTGGGGGGAGGGGGGGCGCGCCGAAGTTTGAGATGGTAAAAGGGTGGGGGTGAGTCATAATTGGGGAGTTGGGACAGAGTTGAGTTTTTGATCGAGGTCGCTAGTTATCTGCGGTGATTGAGTAAATGAAAATTTAAGGGCATCGAGTATTTTGAAATCTATTTTTAGGAATGTGTGTTAAAGTTCTACTAAACAGTTTAGTCATACATTCTGTCCTTCATTAAAATGGATGTGTTGAGAATAGTGATGAGAACAACTCCACACAACGACGCATATTCTGAAAGCTTATACCAAAAAGTTCGGAAGATTTTTCAAAATCTGAGCACCAGTTGACACAATAGCGTAATCTATTGTATACATAGTTAAACCCTTTAATGACCAGAGGGCCGATCATTTACTTCATCGTTAAACCGATCGATAAGACTGTCTATGAGTGATGCTATTGGTCGAATATTGTAAAACTTGGCTGTTGCTATGGTAACCATCGTTAAGAGTCTCGTTTTATAAAGGCTACTCATGAGTAACCTTTAAAAAACGGACACTATAACGATGGTTACCATAGCAACAGCCAAATTTTACAATTTTCGACCAATAGCATCACTCATAGACAGTCTTATCGATCGGTTTAACGATGAAGTAAATGATCGGCCCTCTGGTTAGTTTAAGAGAACACCACTCCTCCGTTTATGCCCGGCCTCTCCCATTTTGACTCGCTCCACTGTGCGTCGCGTCGGCGCGAAATCGCCTTGTGCGTCATAAGAGTTTTTAACCCTAATCTCATCCCATGAACATTACAATACCTGACAAGAAAATGTTTGTGACGTCATTAAAAAGTTTGTGACGTCAAAAAATTTATACTATAGACAGTTCATTCAGAATACTATCTCAATAATTTAGATGTTAGATTGTCGTGAAATAAGATAGATTCAGTCACACCAGAGTCGCCGCGCCGATTCTAGAATCTTTATAACTTGATCTAGACGAAGTGGAGAGTAAATGTATATACCTAATTCAGCTTTCCAAGTTCCATTATCTCTCTGATGGAGTTAATTACAACGAAAACCCTAGTTCAGCGACTATTTCACACAAAGGAAGATCAGATAAGAGTTTAAGCGAACAAATCCTCGGGATTCGGGGTTTTTTTTAAAGGAAATTATATTGCGATAAACCCGAAAGATACCTTTAGGACTTCTCAGAAAATGTGCCATTTCCCATAGCTTGGTGAATTTTGATTACATCCTCCATTTCACCCTCTCTAAAGGCGGCGGCGTGGTTATTCTGTAACCTATGATACAATCTATAGATTCCCTCATTGTCTTTCTCGGCAATCCAACTAAAAGCCTCTAATCCTAAACCTAGGTTGCCAAAACTTCGAACAAAATTTACCGGTTTCTGCGACTCATAATGAGAATTAGTGAAGACGAAACGTCCAATGTAGCATTATAACATTTCATCTATTTAAACTCATGCGAAAGGTCGAATTCGAGGGTGTTCGCTGTTCACTGCACAGTGCACACCCACCGATATTCGATCTTTTTTAAGGGTATAAACGGACAAAATGTATCGGTTCCAAATCGCACGCTTTGCCACTGAATGCAGGAAAATACAGTGGAGTCGCGATTATTATTATCGTCAGTGGCAGTCTGGAGAGAAACTTTCTTTGTTCCATCAAAGCAGAAAGGTAAACGACTGAAAGGAAATGAATGCCAGAAAAAAATGTTCAAAACTCTTGCTAAACACTTTGTAATTCAATGGCTTAATCCACCTTACATGTTTTTTCATGTACCTACATAAATGTATACGTTACAGTAAAAACCCGAAATCCGTCAAAACGCGTATATTCTAGTCAAAACTAGTTTTGACCAAAAATTCTGGTAAAAACCGGAAAAAATAAGCGATTTTGGGGTTTTCCCAAGAGGCCTTGAATTAGTTTTGATGAATGAGCTGTATTAAAAAACCGAACTGGTTTATTATTTCGGGGTTTTACTACCGATTTCAGTTAAAACTAGTTCTTACCGAGGGTCACTCAGTAAGAGACTGAACTAGTTTATTATTACGGGTTATTTATAAAACGGGGGGCGGGCGGGGTCCAAAAAATTGATCGGAGGAAAGTTTTCCCCGAAAATCTCTTATTTATATTTACTAGATTTCAGGACTTCATGATAGCATTCATGATTCAAGGATCTGACACAGCCGACTATCATGGAAATTTTCAGATTTTTTGAACCAAAATTAAAGATATGTGATATGGTTTATGCAATGATTTTTTTTATTTTGCTTTCATGTTTCAGATTAGAACCGTTTCAATACTTACACTTGATTTTTTTTTTTTTTAGAAAATGTTATGGTTTTTAGGATCATTGATTCAATCCTTCATGTTTCAATGGCAAATGACGGGAAAAAGCAAAAAATAATCTTCGCACTTTAATTATAATTCCATTTTTCAGAACTGTAATTTTTCAGCAAAATAGTCTAAAATACTCAAAAATGGGTAACGTATGATTAAAATTGGTCTGAAAACATTCAGTAGAGTGTATCTAATCACTTAAAATACTTAGTCCAAAAAGAGCTAAAGGAGAACCTTTGTAGACCCCCCCCCCCGCCCGGTCACGTTGGTAAAATAATTTGGGATCACAAGGGTTGAAAGGTAATTTTTATTCATTTTCTTACTCTAACTCTGTTCTTCACTTCTAATTCATTTCTTTCAAGAATAAAGTCGTTCCGGTTCATTTTCCAATCCGTATTTCGGAATTTTGGATTATCCGCGATTTCCGATCATGCGCGATTTCTCCGGTCCACAATATAGCATAGATAACCATCGTGGCTCTACTGTAAAGACCATACAGTGGCAGAGACTTGGAGAGTGTACGATAAACGCACGTAACAAGTCAATTTTGCTTCATATTTAATAGGGACTGAAATTATACCTCTAAAGTTCGTTGATGAGAATATTAATAGAATCTAGCAGCCTCCTGCCTCCTGGCAACCTTTCATCTCTCATTGATGGTTCCGAAACTGAAGCTGATTTAACCCTTTTACGACCAGGAGGCCGATCATTTACTTCATCGTCAAACCGATCGTTAAGAATGTCTATGAGTGATTCTATTGGTTGAAAATTCAGAAAATTGTAAAACGACCGTTGCTATGGTGACCATTGTTAAAGTGCCCGCTATTTAAAGGTTACTCATGAATAGCCTTTATATAACGAGACTCATAACGATGGTTACCATAGCAACGGCCAAGATTTGCAATTTTCGACCAATAGCATCACTCATAAACAGTCACAACGATTGGTTTAACGATGAAGTAAATGATCGTCCCGCAGGCTACGAAGATAAATCAATGTTCGCTCGCTCATATTAAGTGGGTAGTTAAATATTCCTGCTCCGCGGTGTTGATTTTGCATACACAGTGTATTGAAGGCGCTTAAGAAAATAACATAATTATTCAGATATTAAAAAGGAGAACCTGGCAGGTATTGCGAATAAAAAACTGGAATTGTGTGTGGCAGATCTTGTCATGAAAACGAATGTACTCGGGCGTGGTATTTGAAAGGGTAGATTCCTTCCAGAGGATGTAAAAGGACAATGGACTAAATAATGTTACGTCCTCACTGTTCCGCACGCATAGCTGATTGGCATGAGCTCTCGCAGGGAGTTGAAACAGCACGCAACTACACTTATAAGTACGCACAATCCAACGTCTTTTGGGGGACCGTTAAGCCGCGACATTATTTAGTCCCATCTTTCCTGGAAAGAAAAAAAAAAAAAAAAAAAAAAAAAAATTGCTTTCGCTTGTTCAAATGATCTCGAATGGGTAGAGGTGAAAAGTAGTAAGGGACAGAAATAATTAATTGTCAGCCGACTTCTTATATTTTGGCTTACGTAGGCCTCCTGAAATGCTTTAAATCCTTGAGACAAGTATTGCTGGTAGCATAACTCCAGGGTCGTTCAACATTTTGGTCTGTCCCCAACTGTTCCACCTATTATTCCTGATCCTTAACCAATTTCAAATGTATTTGTCACAATTTTTTTTAAAAAAATTTAAAGGTTAATAATAGTGAGGCAAATAAACCGAGCCTGTGTGATTAACGTACGTATGCTTAAAAATTAATCATTGGTCTCTTTTGAATCGCTGTTGGCCACAATCGATGTACATACTTTCGACATTTTATGGCAAAAATTCCAATATGTCTGCGAGGCTATGACGACGTTCAACGTAGTATATGAAACTTTTTCGTCTTATAGAAACAATATTTGAAAATATTGAACTAAATTACTTTTACGGGGTATCCCAAAAGTCCCCCTCTTTCCTTTTGAACGGTCGATTTTTTTTAACGCTAAAACACGTCTACTCTTATTTTAGTCAAAGTATCTTTTAGGCCCCAAAAATGTTTAGGGGGCTCCTCCTCGAGGAGTTTTGGGGGGGGGGCAACTGCGTTTTTTTCAAATAGCAAGGGGTCGTGTTTATTTCATGAATCGATTTTCCACCATTAACAATGAAAAATGATGCAAACCGCGATTCTCAACTACCCCCCTCCCGTTCAAAAATTATGGGGGGTCAAAGCTTGTAAAAGGCCCTTTTCCCCCTGTTTTTTTCTCGCGAAGGATTAGTCCTAGAAAAACGGTTTTGACGGAAAATGAAAGGTTTCATCAAGAGCTACAAACCCATCACGTTTCAAATCTCAGCGACCCCCCGTTTAGGCGCAAAGGGGGGCTCACTTTTAGTTAATTTTTCGTGTCCCCCCCTATTTTTTTCTCGAACAAGAAACGTCGTAGGAAATTTATCTTGGCGGCAAATTAAAGGTATTTTCAAGAGCTGCAAGACCACCAAGTATCAGAGTCCAGTGACCCCCTCCCCCACTATTCAAGGCGCTCGAGGAAAAATAGAGGTACGGTACATGATACCTCGTCCAAAGCGAGTCCCCCATCCCCTTACGCGTGAAGGGGGGAGGTCTAGGTCACTAGACTCTGATACTTAGTAGTCCTGCTGCTCTTGAAAATACCTTTAATTTGCCGCCAAGATAAATTTCCTACGACTTTTCTAGCTCGAGAAAAAAAAGGGGGGACACGAAAGTTTACGTTAAGGTGGGGAGGGGACGCAAGTTAACAGGGGGCCGCAGAGATTTGAAACGTGGTAGGTTTTCAGCTGATGATAAGACCTTTCATTTTCCGTCAATACCGTTTTTCTAGGACGTTTCCTTCGTGAGAAAAAAATATGGGGGCAAGGGCCTTTTACAAACTTTGACTACCATAACTTTTGAACGGGGGAGGGGGAGATAAGAATCGCGGTTTGCATCATTTTTATTGGTCTTGACGAAGAATCGATTCCTGAAATAAAAACACCTCCTTACCATTTGAAAAAAAAAAGTTATCCCACCTCCCCCAACCCCTCAAGCAGGAGCCCCAAAAAATTTTGGAGCTTAAAAGAAACTTTGGTTAAAATATGGGTAGACGTGTTTTAGCGTTTTTTAAAACAAATCAACCGTTGAAAAGTTAAGAGGGGGAAGGGACTTTTGGGACACCCTGCATAAATACTGCAAGTAGTGTAGATTGTAGATAACAAGTTCAACGGCCCGCGTTTCTATTCCGGCCCTTATCCCGTTAAAATTGTCCACCATTTACGATTGAGATATGCGTGTCATGTATCACATCACATTATCACGTAATATCGATGAGTTTGGGAATTTTCATCGGCGTCATTATATAGTGCTGATTCTGTGGCTCATTCATCGACCCTTGAAAGTGCCGATAAAAAGAGAATCTCTACACATAAATGTTCAACGATTAATTGAATGCAAGACTCTTGCAAATAGACTTAAAGCTGGTTTGCGAGAATGCGGGATCTATTCGAGGCACGGCCCTTTCAGAAAACAAAAAAAGTCCCTCTAAAGTGAAGGTGTACCTGTAGAGATATAAATAAGTGTGGTAAAAATGATACCATAAATTATAACCGAACCCAAGTACTTTGAATATCCATCGTAAAGTCGACCGTTTATCCACAGGAAACGAATTTATATTTTCATTAAGAAATTTTACTAGTAGAGTTTGTACTTGGTCTGGTGTCTTTCGCCACTTATGATACTTAGTACCTACTTAAACTTTAACCGCGTGTCATAAATTTTGGTAATGTATGCACAGTCGTGGCAGAGTGACAAGAAATTGGATGAGCTTCAAATTTTTACCACATTTTCCATAGAGTATCCCTCCCCCCCTTCAAAATCGCTGCAAGTAATAAATGCAAGTTGTAAATTATCTGTACCAAAAACAAAAACAAAAAAACAAAAACAAAACCAAAATCAAAAGTTTCATGATTTTACTTCTCATAAGAATTTCAAAGACAATTTTTCACTTTATAGCTACACAGATTATCAAATAAATCTTTTACCTGCAAGAAGCATGCCGAATTGAGATAGCTGTTGATAAGAAGCCTCATTGTTTTAGCAGTCAGAAAACAACCCCGAAAAAATACAACACTTTCGCGACTTGAGACTACTTGTCACATAAAAGAAAATCAATAAATCAATTCCTGGATAAATCATAAGAGCTACTGGTTACGTGAAATAAAAATCGAAGCAATCAATCAATCAATCAATCAATTAGTTAATAAAATAATATGTAAACAATGTAACATTGATGATAGCAATGGTCTTAAACGCTCGTCAAAAACACACAGATGACGGAAAAACACATATTTCTCGGCGTTATTATCGACAGTTTTTGTTTCATTTTCCCGGGCGAGGGTAGAAAATTAATAAAAATTAGGGGAAGCAAGAGAATTCTGAGAAAGAGAGGGGGTGAGAAAAAAATAATAATTAAAGATAGGTAAGAGAAGGATGAAAGAATACGAGAGCGCGGGAAACGATCACGCAACTTATTGGAGCATCGTTGGTTGGGGCACTGCGCTTGGCGGACGCAGCAGCGGTGCGGTGAATGCGGTACACACGATGCGGTTTGCGAGAGCGAGAGCGCTTTAGTCGAGCTTTCACGTTCGCCCACGTCCGTCGCTACGAAGCTTGGCGGGTTGAATGGTCTAGTCCTACCGGGGCTGCGGGCACGGGGGCTGTAGGGATGAAAATATGTTTACGTTCGAAAAAACCATCCAAGCTGTGAGCGGTTCAAACGCGTCCGGACGAGGATGCTGTGTCATGCGCTCTGTGGCGGCTTACTATACTCTGTTCAGGATAAGAAGAAACTTTGCGATTCAGGTAGAAGGGCACTTTTTTGCAAAATTGTAACGCCACACGCACGGAGCCTTTGGTCCAACTCGGCCCTCCACTGGGATGTAGCAATACCAAGAATCGGTTAACTGCGAAGTAAAGTTCATTAACCCAAAAAAGTTGCGTTGGTATTTCGGTTTCGTCAATTAAAAATTAGATTCAATTAATGAAGACCATCCAAGTCTAATTGATTGAGTTGTGAGGCACTCAAATGCTAAATTGACGTGTATGTAACTATTCCGACACGTCAGTGTTGGAATAGTATACCTCTAATTTTGAAGGCGCCTTTTACATTTTTTCAACTTCTATCGTGTTGACTACATTATTTACTCTAATCTTGCGCCGCGCGTCGCGCCGCACCGTTTCATCTGCGGTACTAAGTAATTGCTGCACTCTCTCTGTCCTATTTTTTCTCATTCAGTATTTACCCCCGAGGTCCTGAAGGGTTCACGAATTTTAATTTGTTAGAATCTTAAAGAGAATCCTTGTGCATAGACTACTTTTATGGAGGCCCCCATTTTAGAACTAGCGTCGATTTGGAAGGTCCCTTAAAGAGGAATCTCAAAACTGCTATCTTTATGAGCTAACCTCTAACATTGACCTTAATTTCAGGTATTGGAATCATCGGAGAGGGCGGCCCGGCGGCCGTAACGACCGAAGGTGCATGAGAAGGTGCAATGCACATTGCACAACGGCCATCCCGGGAGGAGAGGTAATTAAAGGTATCATTAGAAACCGTGATTCACAATAAAGTGGCTTTGTCCAAGGTTATTCTCTTTCGCCTTCAATTCTTAGAGTATGCGAAAACAGTGCCATCGTGCAGCAACAGTTATCTCACCACAGCTCCATTTATTCCAGGCGCTTTTGTGAGAAAGTGCGTGCTTGGTTAAGCTGTGGTGCGCTATGCTTGTCCTCGTAGCTTTGCTCTGACGAGACCAGAGAATTCGTTCTCTAAGCTTAATAATTAAAAACTTACGGGATGCAATTAAAGACCTAGCTGTAATAATTAATTGACCTAAGATGTATGTATACTGTTGCGAAGGTCATAGGATAGGTAAAGTTTCAAAGTTATCGCTTTCTAGAGATAATTTTCTAGGTTGTTTTTGAAACGGCTATTTCACATACGCGCCTAGCAGCCAGCAAGCCAGCTCCTCAATTGGCCAAGCGTTGACCCTCTCTTCATTGAAAATTCAAGAACTCGAGAAATAAGTACATTTTCCAAATATGATAATCGATTAAGCTAACAATAAAATCGATCATTTTTCTTTTCGTTAGATGCAACACTTCAATGTAATTGTAATGGGTGTATTTGTGGATGATGCTTGTCTCGTCGGCTCTCTCGCGATGCGTGAAATTAAAGTCGAAGATTTTTCCTGTCTCGCATATTTCACTAAAGCGTAGGTTAGAAATTCCCACAACTGTCCATACTCCTGATTATTTTGGTATAAGATATAGTCTAGATATTTAGCGCAGACAGTTCAAAACTGCGGGGGGGGGATGTCGCTCAAAACTGCCGCGGATAATCGGGACTTTGTTGAAATCTCTTTCTCTCTTTTTGCGATGTCCGAAAATGTCCGCTTTCCATCCCACCGAGCGATACCGCAATGGAGGCGAGAGCTTTCCAATTCAGGTGGAGCCTGAGGTGAAGCGAAGGATTCGATCACTTCACTCCCGCCGACGATACAAAGACAAGAAGAGTTTTAACCCACCCTCGAGGCTCAGAAGTTAACGAACTGGAAACTCTACAACAAGGGAAACTTACGTGCAAAAGACCGCATAGTTGCCGCGTCGTTCAGAGAAACTAAAAACATTTTACATTGACATACTATTTGAAAATATTTCTGCACAATATGGCAGCCTTGGTGGAGAGAGCTGGTGGGGCGTGGGGTAGAGCGAGGTGAGCTGTCGGGATGGGGCAAGGTTTAATGTCGGGAAGCAAGAGACTGAAATATTTTGATCTGATTCGAGAGCAGCTGAACACGTTAAAACATAGAAAGAAACAAGCTGTGAGGTTAGACCGAGTTCTCGGAAGAGGCTATTTTTTCTCTCTTTTTAATCTGGACGCGATATGGCGAGCAAAATGGAACAAAATGGAACACTCTAATCCATTTTTTTCATTACGGTTAGCATCTCGTGCACGATTTGAGTGTGCCATCGAAACAAAATGGAACGTACTAAAAGGTAGTTTTTTATGCAAGGAACTAAAATTGAGTATATACAGCTATGTATAGGTTGTCTCAACGGGGTACCGAAACGGTGGAACACCCAGTAGAATCAAGGAAAATTGACCTAACTTTGAGCCTCTGTAGAATGTTTACGATTGAAAAAACGGTATAAAAACCGGCCCGAACCGAAATTTGCATATCATGAGCTTTCATACGGTACCAAGTTTTATGAAAAAATATTTTTTTTAGTATTTTTAATTAATTTTTCAAGTACCTAAGTCATTTTCCCATTTAAATCAACGTATTTCCGAAAATCTTAGCACATACTGTAATCGTGGTTGCATACCGATCGTCTTCAATGGGCAGGCGTTATGTCCAGTCTAAATATGTAGTATTAGAAGTCTTTGGTAAAACTCGTAGGGGAAAGAGTCGAGCTTAAAGCTTCTATTTAAATAAAACGGACTATACATACAGGGTGTTAAGAAAAAAAGTTTCCACTGCGGTTTTTTCGATAACGGCTGCGAATTTCGAAAAACGGCCAAACACGTGTCCAATAATATCGAGGGGGACCCATTTTGGGGGGTCATTCTTTTCGGCGCCCCCCTGGGAGGGGCGGGGGAGGGGCTCACCCCCACTTTTCTTATGGGAGCCCTATTTTTTTTTTATTTCAGTATCTAAAAGAACATAAAAAAAGAAACTTTTTGGCGCAAATCGCAGGTCGCTTTCGTTTTTCGTTTTCGATATATTGAAGGTCAAAGTTCGATATGGACCTCTTTTCAAAGAATCATTACTCCACTTTGAGATACCGGAATTTAAAAAACTAGGGGTCTAAAATACTCCGAAAAGCGAGTCCTTGTCAGAAAAAAATACGAATTTGACACAAATTTAGCCAAAAATAGGATTTAGCGCCCCGAAAATAGTTAACGTTTTTGCCCCCCAGGGGGGCCCATCAGACAAATTCCTTGGGACGACCCCTATCGAATGATACATCGATCAAAAGGGCATACCAAGTTGAGCATTTTGGCGCAAACCGGAGGTCGATATCGTTATCCACATTCGAGATATCGAATTTTGTAAGTCTAAGTTTGACATTCGATATCTCGAATGTGGAAAACGATATCGACCCCCGGTTTGCGCCAAAATGCTCAACTTGGTATGCCCTTTTGATCGATGTATCATTCGATAGGGGTCGTCCGAAGGAATTTGTCTGATGGGCCCCCCTGGGGGGCAAAAACGTTAACTATTTTCGGGGCGCTAAATCCTATTTTTGGCTAAATTTGTGTCAAATTCGTATTTTTTTCTGACAAGGACTCGCTTTTCGGAGTATTTTAGACCCCTAGTTTTTTAAATTCCGGTATCTCAAAGTGGAGTAATGATTCTTTGAAAAGAGGTCCATATCGAACTTTGACCTTCAATATATCGAAAACGAAAAACGAAAGCGACCTGCGATTTGCGCCAAAAAGTTTCTTTTCTTATGTTCTTTTAGATACTGAAATAAAAAAAAATAGGGCTCCCATAAGAAAAGTGGGGGTGAGCCCCTCCCCCGCCCCTCCCAGGGGGGCGCCGAAAAGAATGACCCCCCAAAATGGGCCCCCCTCGATATTATTGGACACGTGTTTGGCCGTTTTTCGAAATTCGCAGCCGTTATCGAAAAAACCGCAGTGGAAACTTTTTTTCTTAACACCCTGTATATGGTGATTTCGTCATAGGTTAAAGGTCAAAGACTTCTGATTTGACTTCTGATAGAGCTCGTTTCAGAAGTGTAGGCGGACCAAAATCATAATCTTTGGCGAATTTTCAACTTTTATTCCTTCAAATCAATACCAATTTTGTCCCTGACTTTATTCTTTTGTGTTTAAAGTTTTCCTCATTGAATAGTGAACACTCAATTTCATTTTTATTCATTTTCATAGAGATATATCAGAAATAATGTTGACAAATTCCAAAGATTATCGGTCTAGGTCCGCCTACACTTCTGAAACTACCTCTAGAGTCCCTGTATATTACAGAGTCTCGCCATACGGGGTATAGATTCTGATTGGCTGCTAGATTTTAGGCTGTCACGGAGCTCGAGGAGGCGTTCTGTGTTATTCTCCATAAGAAGACCGTTGGAACGCACCTACCGAGGAAGCGTACACGCCCCTCAGCGAACCCAACCAATCAGAGTGGACGCCTCCTTCGAAATTCTTCTTCTTCATGCTTCACGTGGCGAGACTAGAGTCCCTGTATATTACAGAGTCTCGCCATACGGGGTATAGATTCTGATTGGCTGCTAGATTTTAGGCTGTCACGGAGCTCGAGGAGGCGTTCTGTGTTATTCTCCATAAGAAGACCGTTGGAACGCACCTACCGAGGAAGCGTACACGCCCCTCAGCGAACCCAACCAATCAGAGTGGACGCCTCCTTCGAAATTCTTCTTCTTCATGCTTCACGTGGCGAGACTCTTTGATATACAGGGACTCTAGGCGAGACTCTTTGATATACAGGGACTCTAACTACCTCTAGTATTAGAAGTCTTTGTGTACAAAAGTAATCTTTGAGGTACTCTATAGTACGCAACAATGCTCATAGATAGCATTAGCAGCACTGTTGGTAGCTGGTTGGTAGTAAACAATCAGTAAACAAAACAAAAGGGATGAACACTGAATAGAATAGAGGTTAGAAAGTCTCGGTTAATAGCAGAGACAAATATAGTATACACTTCTTACTCTCATTTACTTCAGTCATTTAAACTTGTTAAAGTGTGAACCTCTTCCTTCACCCATCGTCTCGTTTTTACTGTCATGAAAGCGCTCGAGGGCCCTCCAACTTACACTTTCTCTGTGTGATTGAAATCGGGGGAGTTCGAGAGGTATCCTTGTCTGAATTCTACTTGCCTTCCTTCTGACTAACTATGGAAGCTAATACTCTTATTAAATGATCTCCCTGTAACTTTTACAGAGCCTCAGTAAGTAGTGTTAATGGCACTTTACAAACTGGCCTTTTTGGCTTTCAACTTTCCTTCCGAAAACATTCTCCTTTTAAGTCAAGTAAGTACAGAATCCACAAATTGGTGCAGTGATGAGTTACAGTTTGCTGACACGGAGAAACACCGCAGACATTTGGGTGGCTCTGTTGAAGTCTGCGAGCTGATCGGGGACTTCATAGTTAAACAGATCGATAAAACTGAATACAAGTGACACAATTGGGTGGAAGACCGATGTGGGGCGGAAGTCTTTTGAAAACCATTGTTCAGTCGCTCGTTATGTAAAGGTGTCTGCGGAGCAACCTTTACTTTCTGAGCGACTGGACAATGGTTTTTGAAAAAGATCCACCCTGAATCGATCTCTCATCCAATCGTGTCACTCGTTTTCAGTTTTGTCAATATGTTTAACTATGAAGTCCCCGATCAGCTCCCTGGTAAAGGTGAATTCTCAGCAACCTGTGGTGACAGCAATACCCACTATAGGTTGTCTCAAGAATGAATGGACTTGACAACTGTAGCTTTGAATGAAAACATCAGCTTCCATCCTCAGATGGAGCAACCTGATTGGTTAGGAGCCGTAAGAAGCTGATGTTTTCATGAAAACCATAGAAGTGTCAAATCCAATCTTTTCTGGGACAAGCTATAGATAGGTGCCACTGTTGAAACCTTAGCTGTACCGCCATTGATTGTCCTTTGCAAATCTAGAGTAAATTTTCTGGAAACGTTTGAAACTTGAGTTGAGATCAAATCCTAAATAACTTTTTGATACCAATGCAAGCTCTCCACAACCATCATTTTGGTAGAAATTTTTGGCAAAAAATTGTGAGTTTGAAGGTTTTTGAATGAATTCAGTAACAACCATCAAACTCACAATTTTTTGCTAGTAATTTTGACCTGAAGAATTGATCACAGAAAGCTCTGGGTAGTACCTAAATGTTTCTCAGTATCTGATCTTGAAAGCAACATTCTTGTCATACGAGTCCTGCTTTTTATGCATTTTCCATGGGTCCGGCCGGCTTTTTGAAAAATAAGGAAATGTCCGGCTTTTTGGGCCACTCGCTCCACTGAACAAAACTGAGTTCTCCCGACACTTTATTGACTCTTTCGCAGTGAAATTTGCAATCCTGTAAGGTGTTGAATGTCTCTGGAGGTAGTCACGTTATTAATTCATCACGAAATGTCCATTCGAAAGGCAGTAAGTCCTTTGAAATCCCCAAAAATTCATAATGTTCGGCTTTTTGAAGAAAAATGTCCGGACTTTTGATTTTTGGAGATGGCAACCCTATGTGGTATAAACGGGCAGAAGCTGCCTGCTGGGCAGTGGGCAGTTTCCACTGGAAGGGTGTCGCCCAAACCAAAGACACAAAGTGTGCGAGTATCTCCTATCTCGTCTTCCTCGTATCTATCAAAAATGCCTGCCTGTTCTAGCTCTGTGCTTCAGGGCAGTACTCGAGTGTTATTTCTTCATCATTTACTTGTATGGATGTTTGTTATTTGTAATATAATCTGTTTATTAATTATTTTTTTACCAGGAACTCAATGGGTCTGTTGCACACTTTTGCTACAGCGATATGGAGGGTTGTTTCTAGTGTAAAATCGCGTAAAAATCACATTGGAAGCATCAAACAGTCATAAAATCCACTCGTAAACCCGCAAAAGGCGTTTTTAGAAATTCCAAGATGGCGGGCGAAGTGGCGAGCCAGCCTGCATGCATCCACCACGAGTAGCGGTGGACCGCGCGGCACATTCAAATAATAATGGCCGCCTGTCATCACAGCTGGCTTCATAAACAACGAAAATGTAAACACTGAAGACGTCTGCTTGGATTTCAACGTACATTACCTTATTTTTCGTGTTTTTTTGTTAATCTTTCTCAAATTCAATTAGATTAAAACTGTGTTTTTATTTCTTTACCTCACTGATTAATTTGTTTGCCGTCCACCGGCTCCAAGTATGATTCCAACTTCAATCATCATCCTTGGAAGTTCTGTGTGTTTTTGTCTCGTTTCGATAATTTTTCGACACAAATATCGGCTCCTTTACCTTTCAAAACCTACTGTGAGGAGTGTAAACTCTTTTACAAGCTCTCAGCGAAATTTCTGCGGTTCAAAAGTGCCTATGATTCTTAACTGGTTGGAGCCCAAAAATGTTGTTCTGTGGTCATTGCTCAGTGAAGTTCAGATTAAATCATAATCATACCATTCATTCAGTCTCCTCTCCTTTCAAGTTTTTGATTGCAATCTGTGTCTGTATTAGTGTGCCTGCACCTTTTGTTAAACCTCAGGTGTGTGGATTTGTTCCCATTTCTATGCGTTAGCCCCTGATTTGAACGTTTGGAGAGAAATTTTGTGCAGTTAGTCTGTAAATTTGAGATTGACTAAAACAGTTTCCTCTTTCTCTGATTGTTTGTTTGAAATCCGTGGCTAGTCATGAATCTTTTCTCTTGCCTCAAGTGTGTTGAGTTGTTTAACTCTCACCAGTAGCTTGTGTCAGAGAAAAGTTTTATTAGCAGTTGCGGAAATCGTCAGAGCTCTGCTGTTTAGACTAGCAGAATGTTTGTAACCGCGGAGGCAAGGTAAGTAGGAGCTAGGTAAGCACCTTTTCTGCACTATTTTCACAATTTGTAAGCCCAATTTAAATGTAAAGTGTGTCTCAAAGCTCTTCAAATTAGCAGTCAATTTTCAAAGCATTGATACGTAAGTACGAATAGTAGAAGTTTGTCAGAGCATCACTCGCGCTTAAGGTCTTTTCAAGTTGCTGGAGTGAGCAATTTTGATTTTATGAGCTGGGTTACATTGAAAGTGTCACTGATTGAATTTACTAAGGGTGCAATTCAGAGGCTCCACGGATATCACGTTGACTTGGCTTGGATTTGAACAACTATCCTTCACATTCAATAAGCAATTCAGAACAATGCCTTGAACCGAAATGCCTTGAGATTTCTTAAGGAAGTTTCGAAGGATTTTCAAGCAAGAACTGACTCAAATTGGCAATTCAGATATGCTTTAAAATCACACAGTTTGCCATTCATAAAGAGTGTCAAGGAGATAATTTCCAGTTAACATGTCAGCTACTCTGAGCTAAACTTGAGATTGCTCAAGAATTGCTGATTGACGTTGAGTGTCTTTGAGTTGTAACTTTTCTCACAGGGCTGGACTCCCAACCAAGTCAGTGAGATTTCGAATGAAGTCTCTGAATTGAATCCTTAGAGTATCAGCGGTCCTCCGCAGCGTAGTAAGTAGTTGATTCCATTCAATTTTTCTGGCTCTTTACATCAGCCTGGAAAAATTGCTATCATTAGGTACCTATAATATACCCAATTTTTGACTGAGTCTGGGCTCTTGAAGGGCATCAATTGTCTCTTAACCGGTGCTGTCTGACCCACAAATTATTAAATAGTCGCCTCGATGGCTGTTCCCATTCCTTCCAAAACTTTCTGGTGAAATTTCATTAAGCGTGAGACGCACTTCGTTAGGAACTACCAAAATGTGACACGGGCCCACAGTTTTTGGGGCCTGAAAGCAAATTATTTTGCGTTACTCAAACCTTTGAGAAAAGTCAAGGAGCCGCACAGACCTGCATCTGAAAAACTGGAGGCTGTCATCTGGTTCGGAGACCCTCAAAAGCATTAAGCTAATCATAAAGTGATAAATAGGTGAGCACATTTAAATGATCTATTTTTGAACTGATAAAGGTACGATGGTGATCAGGTTTTGTGAGGCCGAGTGACACTTAATTTAGAAAAAAGGTAGACGCGCCGAGCAAAATCTGACACTGTGCCCCTCAATTTCCTGCATTTCTCCTCCTGATCGATTGATAGTTCATTATTTCTGGCCCCTTTGTGCACTTACCTCTTTCGGAGGTCTTTTGTGACACATAATTCGGGAAAAAAGGGTTTTTTTTTTATGATTAATTTTTACTCAAGCTTTTAATCTTACAAGCTCACCTTTTTATCACTCAATGATTAGATCAATGCCTTTTAAACTCTCCGTACAAAAATTTATATTTCATTTAATTTTTCATATAATTTTGAGATTAAGGTCTCCTGTGACACTCCTTGAAGAGGTTTGAATTATACTAAGAATATGCTTCACCTCCACACAAACTGTGTTCTGTACAGTGTACATAGAGCTTTGTTTTAAAAGATCACTACCAGTTGTCCAGTATTCCCATGAACTGCCGGCTTGTGGAACACTTTCGGAAAGAGTTGTCGCTTAGGTAGAGCCATGAACTGAGAGGCTCAGTGCTTCAAGCATCTTTTTATATTCTTAGGTGTGCTGACTGCTAAAGGTAATTTTAGAATGTAGCTGGAGCAAAAATTAATCATCAGAAAAGAAAACCTTTTTCCTGAATTATGTGTCACAAAAGACCTCCGAAAGAGTTAAGCGCACAAAGGGGCCAGAAATAATGAACATTCAATCGATCAGGTGGAGAAATGTAGGAAATTGGGGGCACAGTGTCAGATTTTGTTCGGCGTGTCTACCTTTTTTCTAAATTAAGTGTCACTAATTTTTGCTCAAGCTACATTCTAAAATCACCTTTAGCAGTCAGCACACCTAAGAATATAAAAAGATGCTTAAAGCACTGAGCCTCTCAGTTCATGGCTCTACCTACACGACAACTCTTTCCGAAAGTGTTCCACACGCCGACGCACAGTGTGGCCAACGGCCAATCTGGGAGTGCAAAATTATTTCCAGTTTCCTAAATGATGTTTTATCGGTTTGGCGGATTCAGAGGTGCCCTATAGATGCCCAAGACCGATTTGAATCGAAATATAAACATATTTGAGCATTCGATATATCGATTTTCATGAATTATGGTGGATTTTAAATTGAGTTATACTTATATTGATACTAACGGTTTTTTTAATGAAACAATGTTGATCCAGTACACTGAAGTATGTGAAAAATACATGTTACACTGCTCAAATGTAGCTGCCGATAATTTTGATGCAGTTTAATATCGATATATCGATTGGTCAAAATGAGTCGTTTTCCTAGATTTTTAAATTTATCTTCATAGATAAATTGGTTGAAAGAAGTAAAGAAGAAATAAAACAAAAATCACTCTTCGTTACAAAGTAGCAGCTTCACTAATCTGCTCTAATTGTAACGATAAATCGATGCATCCATGTATCGATTGTTAGAAATACCGTTCGAACTGTGGCTGAACAAATGTATTATAGTTTCAAGTGATGAAGAGTATAATTTTGCAAACGTAGCCTTACTTCATCCGAGCCGAAAAAAAATAATTGATTTATGTTGGAAACAAATTGGTCTATCAAGAATCGAGTTTTTACATAGCATCAAATGGAGTGAAATTTTTGTTGCCAAGTTGCACGCTTCATATCTCATGTTTCTGCTTTTCTGCATTGGTGCGATTTTTTTTTTTTACGAGTTAAGGAAAGTAAGCTATAACTTTTTTAATTATTTCCTCTTATAAATAGGCTCTGGGAATAGATTTCAAGTCCGATTGACCAATTTTTAAGACATTTTATGAGCTCAAAATAAAATTATATCTTTTTCAAAATTTAATGGGAAAAAACAATAACATTAACAATGAAAAAGCAGATAAGTATATCTTAAAAAAAAAAAAAAAAAAAAAATGTCCATTTCACAATCCTCTTCCACAATAAATTTATTCTTCTCCGGTCCATTGGGTCCAGTCAGCGCTATCTTTCAGTATAGTCGTATTTTGCTTTGTCATCGCGATGGCGATTCTGATTATTTTTTTACGGAAATATGTTCTGTCGTATTTTAATTCTGTTTGTACGCTCAAAATGTGCAAACAGAATTAAAATGCGACAAAATATATTTACGTAAAAAAATAATCAAAATCGCCATCGCGATGACAAAGCAAAGTACGACTTATATCGGTGATGCACCAAAACAAACCAACCTAACCTAATCTTTCTAGTAACAAGGCTGGGCTGAATCCTTGTCAGATGATGGTTGTGGTTAAGGTCCCTAGAGAATACCAGGTACTCGATTCCCCTTTCTCATAATGGGAGAGGACCTACATTTCTCTGAGCCAATCAGAAGCGCGTGAAAGACCACCGGGCGATGCCGAGTATTGCCGAGAAGAGCCGAATGGAGCTGCCGAGTCCCTCCTCTCTCCGCTCATCGCTGGCGTCTAGGCCCCCTCCATCCTTCCCTACCCGCAACTATGTTAGAGGTTGTTTCAGAGGGCTGTTTACCTATGAAAAAATTTACTGGTATCTAAGATACTTCTCAGAATTGAAGTTCAAAGGGTCTAGTTTAAGTAAAAAAAATTTGGTTTCAAACTTAGTCTCAAAGATAGTTAAAAGTTCAGATGAAAAAGTTGGTTCCGCCCATTTAAATACACGTGAATTCAAACGTCCCGCTACGCGAAAGACCTACAGAATCTCAAGCGAGAGTACCTGGTATTCTCTAGGGACCTTAGTTGTGGTCTGTTATCTGGTTATTTTCCTCCGATCAGCTGTGTATCTTCGCAGGTTGCCAGATTGGGCCAAAACTTAATTATTTTCCCGTTGAATTTAATAGAAAATGAAATCAATTTTTGGGCAATCTGGCAACGTCGCAATTTTCGTTTTAAATGGAAGTTTAACACACGCTTCAGATGAGCTGATTATTATGAGTGCAATAATACAGTGTTTTATCACCTGTTGCTCATCTAACTATCGACAAAGGTTTATTTCTCTAAAATTTTGGACTTTTTAAAACGGCACTACGCCTCACAAAAACTTACTTTTCTTCAAGTTTGGGCAAATTTATGCAAAAAAGCCGGCCATATTCATTTTCTTTACCTTATTTCGCATCACTCAGTACAAATTTGAAGGCTGATATCGGCTGATATCAGAAGATGCAGTCTTACAAACATAAAAAAAAGTGAATTTTAGTGGCTGGGCCCAGAAAAATCTCATGACACCAAAATAAAGGTAAAATATTGTAATAGGTCCTTTTTTTTACTTTCTTGGGATCCTTTCAGCAGGAAAAAAATACAAAAGCAAAATATATCAACATTAACAGCGTCAACGATACGATTGCGTAATGTGAACGGTACCGGTGAATTTTCGACGTTCGGGCTACTCGTCACTTCTCTTATCATTTTACCTGCGAAAGACACCTCCATGACCCATATAGGCCCGGATATCATCTCAGTAGACGTCTGAGAGTCCATTTTCAGCACCATTAAGTGTTATTTGAACTTTGAATTTTGCACTCCCAGATTGGCCATTGGCCACACTGTGCGACGGTTCATGGGAATACTGGATACCTGGTAGTGATCTTTTAAAACAAAGCTCTATGTACACTGTACAGAACATTTTTGTACAGTGACAGTTTGTACAATTATTTTTGTACGGAGAGTTTAAAAGGCATTGATCTAATCATTGAGTGATAAAAAGGTGAGCTTGTAAGATTAAAAGCTTGAGTAAAAATTAATCATAAAAAAAACCTTTTTCCTGAATTATGTGTCACAAAAGACCTCCGAAAGAGGTAAGTGCACAAAGGGGCCAGAAATAATGAACTATCAATCGATCAGGAGGAGAAATGCAGGAAATTGAGGGGCACAGTGTCAGATTTTGCTCGGCGCGTCTACCTTTTTTCTAAATTAAGTGTCACTCGGCCTCACAAAACCTGATCACCATCGTACCTTTATCAGTTCAAAAATAGATCATTTAAATGTGCTCACCTATTTATCACTTTATGATTAGCTTAATGCTTTTGAGGGTCTCCGAACCAGATGACAGCCTCCAGTTTTTCAGATGCAGGTCTGTGCGGCTCCTTGACTTTTCTCAAAGGTTTGAGTAACGCAAAATAATTTGCTTTCAGGCCCCAAAAACTGTGGGCCCGTGTCACATTTTGGTAGTTCCTAACGAAGTGCGTCTCACGCTTAATGAAATTTCACCAGAAAGTTTTGGAAGGAATGGGAACAGCCATCGAGGCGACTATTTAATAATTTGTGGGTCAGACAGCACCGGTTAAGAGACAATTGATGCCCTTCAAGAGCCCAGACTCAGTCAAAAATTGGGTATATTATAGGTACCTAATGATAGCAATTTTTCCAGGCTGATGTAAAGAGCCAGAAAAATTGAATGGAATCAACTACTTACTACGCTGCGGAGGACCGCTGATACTCTAAGGATTCAATTCAGAGACTTCATTCGAAATCTCACTGACTTGGTTGGGAGTCCAGCCCTGTGAGAAAAGTTACAACTCAAAGACACTCAACGTCAATCAGCAATTCTTGAGCAATCTCAAGTTTAGCTCAGAGTAGCTGACATGTTAACTGGAAATTATCTCCTTGACACTCTTTATGAATGGCAAACTGTGTGATTTTAAAGCATATCTGAATTGCCAATTTGAGTCAGTTCTTGCTTGAAAATCCTTCGAAACTTCCTTAAGAAATCTCAAGGCATTTCGGTTCAAGGCATTGTTCTGAATTGCTTATTGAATGTGAAGGATAGTTGTTCAAATCCAAGCCAAGTCAACGTGATATCCGTGGAGCCTCTGAATTGCACCCTTAGTAAATTCAATCAGTGACACTTTCAATGTAACCCAGCTCATAAAATCAAAATTGCTCACTCCAGCAACTTGAAAAGACCTTAAGCGCGAGTGATGCTCTGACAAACTTCTACTATTCGTACTTACGTATCAATGCTTTGAAAATTGACTGCTAATTTGAAGAGCTTTGAGACACACTTTACATTTAAATTGGGCTTACAAATTGTGAAAATAGTGCAGAAAAGGTGCTTACCTAGCTCCTACTTACCTTGCCTCCGCGGTTACAAACATTCTGCTAGTCTAAACAGCAGAGCTCTGACGATTTCCGCAACTGCTAATAAAACTTTTCTCTGACACAAGCTACTGGTGAGAGTTAAACAACTCAACACACTTGAGGCAAGAGAAAAGATTCATGACTAGCCACGGATTTCAAACAAACAATCAGAGAAAGAGGAAACTGTTTTAGTCAATCTCAAATTTACAGACTAACTGCACAAAATTTCTCTCCAAACGTTCAAATCAGGGGCTAACGCATAGAAATGGGAACAAATCCACACACCTGAGGTTTAACAAAAGGTGCAGGCACACTAATACAGACACAGATTGCAATCAAAAACTTGAAAGGAGAGGAGACTGAATGAATGGTATGATTATGATTTAATCTGAACTTCACTGAGCAATGACCACAGAACAACATTTTGGTCTCCAACCAGTTAAGAATCATAGGCACTTTTGAACCGCAGAAATTTCGCTGAGAGCTTGTAAAAGAGTTTACACTCCTCACAGTAGGTTTTGAAAGGTAAAGGAGCCGATATTTGTGTCGAAAAATTATCGAAACGAGACAAAAACACACAGAACTTCCAAGGATGATGATTGAAGTTGGAATCATACTTGGAGCCGGTGGACGGCAAACAAATTAATCAGTGAGGTAAAGAAATAAAAACACAGTTTTAATCTAATTGAATTTGAGAAAGATTAACAAAAAAACACGAAAAATAAGGTAATGTTCGTTGAAATCCAAGCAGACGTCTTCAGTGTTTACATTTTCGTTGTTTATGAAGCCAGCTGTGATGACAGGCGGCCATTATTATTTGAATGTGCCGCGCGGTCCACCGCTACTCGTGGTGGATGCATGCAGGCTGGCTCGCCACTTCGCCCGCCATCTTGGAATTTCTAAAAACGCCTTTTGCGGGTTTACGAGTGGATTTTATGACTGTTTGATGCTTCCAATGTGATTTTTACGCGATTTTACACTAGAAACAACCCTCCATATCGCTGTAGCAAAAGTGTGCAACAGACCCATTACAGGCCAATTATCTGATTGCTTACAATTTAATTCTGACTGATTGTCATTTAATCCACCATGCCGACTGTCATAGTGCTAGATGTATCCTTATCTATGGCATGTCCCATTACAAATACTGATGCTGTAGAAGTATACACAAGACTGCAGTTGGCTGTGAAAGGAATAAACTCTTTATTGGACTACTTAGCTGTCCATTGCAAGCTTGAGTTCGTTGCACTGGTGAGAACCACTTTCCTCTTCTACCTTCTCTGCAATTTTTTTATTCATTTTTTGGTGATGCTCAACTCCTTTACTGAAGCAGATGCATTTTGTTTAAACTGGTGATGATGTCACAACTTTATTTTCAAACAATAATTAATTGAAGGGTTGATGTTTTGCTTAAATTGGTGATGATGATGTTGCGTCTTCATCCTCGGAAGGAGTGGAGGACATAGTAAGTTTCCAAAAGAATGCTTTGCCATAAGGATTGTGGAAGAAATATTTGACAATTTTTGGAGGTCACTATAACTAGGAACCTCCTCAAAGTTCCCTGTCTACCATACTCTGGATTTCCTAGAGTTCCTTTCCTCTTAACTCTGCTGCAACTATCTTCATATTGTCTCTGAACGTTCCTTAAATAGTTGTCTTATTGTGTATTTTTGTAAACATAGCTACAGAACTCTGGGAATAATGAAGTGTTTCCAAGCTTTCCTCCCACTTTTCTGAAAGTCTACCCCACGGCCCACATTTTTTTTTACATCAACTCAAAAGAATTTTGCAGTTAAGGTTTCCTTAGCAATGTCATAACTTTTTTCACTCCTCCACTCTGCAATTTATTAAAACTGAAGCATTCTAAGTATCACGTTTGGACAAGTAGCGCTGCCTGTGTCCAAAATGCATAAGAATGCATGGACGAGCAATTGGTCTGAAACGAATCTGTACTCTTTGTTAACCAAGGGCTCACTGATGCGTTTTCCGTTCCTCAACTCTACTCTTCAGGATCTGATTACTTCAGATATTCCTGTTCTAGCCAATCTAATGAAGTACTTATACCGGATGTCCGGTAAGTCCCGGAACGACTGCGCCATTTCTTTATTTACGCAGATAAAAAAACCAAACTTTGGGAATGTTCCTAGATAAATAAAAACTACTTTTTGGGGGGGTCAACATTTTGGTCGCCCCTCCCGGGGGGGCGGGGGCGCCCCTAACTTTTTTTTTTCAAATGGCAACCCCTATTTTGTGATACCTCATTCGAAAGAGGGTAAAAAACTGAGCATTTTGGCGCAAACCGCATGTCGATATCTCTTTTAGTATTCGAGATATCGAACTTCAAAATCTATGGAAACCCATTTTAAAAAAATCATAACTCTTATTCAAAAAGTCGCTATTTAAAAAACTAGGGGTCTAAACTACTTTACATAACAAGCTCTTTCCAGGGAAAAACACCTCTGCCCAAAAAAATTAACTTACAGTTATTGTTTTTTTTTCCCGCCAAAATGTTTTAAACAATTTTGGCGGGAAAAAAACAACGACTGTAAGTTAATTTTTTTGGACAGAGGTGTTTTTCCGTGGAAAGAGCTTGTTATGTAGAGTAGTTTAGACCCCTAGTTTTTTAAATAGCGACTTTCTGAATAAGAGCTATGATTTTTTTAAAATGGGTTTCCATAGATTTTGAAGTTCGATATCTCGAATACTAAACGAGATATCGACTTGCGGTTTGCGCCAAAATGCTCAGTTTTTTACCCTCTTTCGAATGAGGTATCACAAGATAGGGGTTGCCATTTGAAAAAAAAAGTTAGGGGCGCCCCCGCCTCCCCGGGAGGGGCGACCAAAATTTTGACCCCCCCAAAAAGTAGTTTTTATTTATCTAGGAACATTCCCAAAGTTTGGTTTTTTTATCTGCGTAAATAAAGAAATGGCGCAGCCGTTCCGGGACTTACCGGACACCCTGTATTGAAGAAACCTCATAATTAATCAATGACTCGAAATAGTGAACCTATGAACTATGGAGCTTTTGCAACATTTTTCTGTGGGCAGATTATGAGATAAATTATCAAAACTGCAAAAAAAATCATGGGACCATTAAAAAATTTGATAATTTTTTCCTGAAGGAGAAAACTTGGCCGAAGAGTTGTCCACTTGTGCTGTTATGCACCAATTACTGCTGATGATGTTTTGATGTCACTGCATCCCAAACAAAAAACTGCCATCTTTTCAGATGACTAAGGCCTGAAGGCTGCAGGTATAAGGTGGGAGTTGTTTATTTGGAAAGTTGCGATGTCTTCAAACGTAGTTGGTGCGTAAAGGTGATGCATGTGCAAGAGGACCGCTCTGAAGTGTAAAATAAGTCATCAAGAGTGAATTTTAGGCTTTTATATTGGTCTCGTGGTTTTTTTGAAGGATTTAGCTTGAGATTGGTTTACACCATTTGCCTACAGAAAAATCTTTCAAGGGCTCCATCTAGAGGAGAAATATATAAAAATGTCTTCCTTAATCAATGATGATTAACTTTGAATGATTTCAGATGACTTACTCATCTTTAGTTGATGTGATTAGTCCATTTACAAGGGATTTTGATCAGATAAAATCAAAACTTTCACAACTGGTAGAATTAGACAAAACCTGCTATGAACCGATACTAAATGCAATCAATAGTTTTGTATTGCGAGAATGGGGTAGTTCCACACCATGTCAGGTAAGAATGACAACCATCATTGCTTTTATGACTGACTTGATTTCCAATGTTTCTCCGATGTTAAGTTTTTCAAGGCCATAATGGACTTTTGTTTTCTTACACGGAAAAAAAAGATTAGTGAAAATAACCATACGGATACCTGATTTTGGCACCTGCTAGATGTTATGGTAAACTTGACCAGAAGTATGGTACATTTACCGATACTTAAAGTAAATTCGACATGCAATCAGGTAACATCACCTAGTACCTAGTCAAAACATAGTATACTTCTGGTTAACATTACCATAACATCTAGCAGGTGCCAAAATTAGTTATCCGTATGGTTATTTTCACCGTAGTTTTTTTTCCGTGTACCTCATTCAACCCTTTAATTTTGCATTTTGTCCATCAAAACCCATGTGGAAGGTCAAATTCTAGGGTTTATCGCCTACCAAGTAGTTCAGTATATTTTTAGGAATCAGGTGGATGGTATGGAACATTTTCTTCCTACTCGCAACCAGAGGCGGACTAACAGAACTTATCCTGTGAGCCGGTCGGCTTGTGAGGGGAAAAACATTCGCCTCTTGGGCCAAATCAGCATTAAGATGTGCCATTATTGAAGGCCGAGTGAAGTGCGAGCAGTTTGGTCATTGTTATTTTTGTTTTCATTCCCTTTTGTCATTTTATTTTAACTGCGTTTTGTCTTTGCAGGTTTTACTTATCACTGATGGATCACCCGGCATGGGACCTTACTCTCTCAAACATATTGTACAAATGCCCAACATACCTCTACCATTCTCATTTCCTGGGAAACTCACAGCTTTAACCATATCCACTCCGTCTGAAGATCTAACGCACCTCGAAAAACTTGTAGAGCTTGCAGGAACTGAAAGCTGTGTCCTTCGACCTCATACCTATCCAACTGCTGTCAATGTAACTTCAATGTTTTTAAGTATGGCCGAAGAAAATTATTCCTCCTTTAGTGGTCAATTAGTTTGCGGAAATTTGCGCAGCAAGATCTCGTTATCTCCGACACCATTAGTATGTCCTTTTCTACTTTCATCCATTTTAAAATACATAACTAAGTAGTTATTTGAATACATGTTATATTCTACTGTCGTCATGTCTTTCAAAATGGTTTCACACCTTACCGTAGAAAGATTTGAATTTGCTAGATAGCACCACGAGTCTCTTTTTGTAGATTTTGCCTTTTATGTCCTAAAGATTTTTTCTGTCCTAAAGATTTTTTCTGAGACCAAAAGTAAAAACTGTGGAGCCCATGGGACAAGCATAATTTTTTTCTTCACTCTTTTAGCTTGATTTCAACAAAATTGGTAGGGATTTGGAAAAGTTGTTGACAGGCGAAAATTCAGCCAAATTCTACGCAGTCATTTTTGCGATATTTTTGACATAGCATTCTTAAATAAAACCAATCTTGAGGGCTTTAAGGTCTGATTTTTCAGAAAAATTTATTTAATTTGCCGACTTTCATAACTAATCACTTATTAGACAGTGGAGGACACTGAATGCTATCCATTGGCAAAACTGGAACTACATCGGTGAGGATTCACATTAACTAAAATGTCTCAGGAATTATTGAAATAACTGTTACTAAACTACCTATCTCATTGCTGGATGCATTTCAAAGACTGTCTTCCTCTATTTTTTGTGGCGATTTGATTTTAAGTAATGTTTTTCTCTCTCTCTTCCTCTTTAGCCTTACATCAAACCAACAGACTTTGAAATGATTACTGTAAGTATGTCGAATATAATTGAAATTTGCGGATTCCTTGATTTAGCTGACGTTGCAAGTCCTGCTGCAATATCACGACATTTAGTTCTGCCAGAATCAAACACAAATAGTTATAGTCTCCCAAAAATCAATGCTACCTCGGACTCGGATGATGAAAGTGCAGATGATGGGAAGTCTCCCTCGTTTTGTGTATTATTACATGGTGCGTTGAAGGTGCGTAGCTTTCTTAAGGATCAAAGTTTACATTTGCATGTCTTTCTGATCTATTACCTATTCTCCAGTTTAAAACAATTGTCAAGTATTTTGAACAGTGAGGAACTGTGTGAGATTATTTGAAATAACTGAAATAACTTAATGTTTATTCATTTACAGGTAGAAAATATGGCAGCTCTTTGTCAGCTTGGACCAGACTGGTTTGGCATGCTTTACTCCTGGGCAGACTCCAAAAAAAAGTCAAACCTAATGTTAACTGTGTTAGAGCCAGGATCGAATTCTGTTCCATGGTTGGGAAATCTTAACTACTTGGGTATTCCAAAAAATAGAGAATTAGGTAATCATCTTTGCACCTGTTTATGCTACTTGTGTCCGTGTGTACTTGCTAACTTACTCCTTATCGCTCAAAATATCCCTGTTACAAGCAGCCGGTTGTCAATCATCCTTAAATTATGAAGATTCCAGGGTCGATCAGTTTGAACGGTGGGTGTGGAGAGTGGACACCACGTCGCGCTGCTCAAAAAAGTCAACAGTCTTTGGCTGAATTTGATGAACTCTGGTTTCAATTTTCTTGAATTTTTCCAAAAAATTGAATCAACCCATTCAGAATTATAGCCTAAGCTGTCTTGTAAGCTGTTTCAGAATGCAAGGAAAATACTTGTTGCATTTAAATCATTTGTTAAAGATGAAGTCAACTGCAGCAAATAGAGACACAATCTATCGGATTGAAATCAGTTGTTTTGTTTAGCTAGAAAAGATGTACATTGTTTTGTATCATTTGCATGAAACTTTTATACTGTCAACTTATTGGAAGCCATTTTTTTCCCTCCACTTTCATCTCAATTTAACTGCGCTGTCTCTACCATTGTGGTTTTCAAAAGTTGAACAGATAAAGAAAAAAGGTCTCGGTAAGAATTGGAGGGTGCAATAACATATTTTAGAAGTATTTCACAAGATGATAGTTTGTTTTTTTTTTTTCCAGAACCAGATGAATATTTCCCAGTAAAACCATCAGAGAAAAGGAGTTACGCTCAGAACTTTGTCGTCTGGATCAACCATGCAAGTCTCTTGTCTGATATTCAAAAAATTGTTCGCCATGCTAGGAAAATACCTGACAAGACTCAACATTTTTATAAAGTAAGTTTGTGGCAGCGCTGTCTTTTATTCTCTGAATAAGGGAACCATTGCTGGAATTTCTTGCCAATTTTATTCTATTATCAGGCTTTGCAATTGCAACAGAAGTGAGAGGCTGATTAGTTGACTTAAGTGGTCAGAGAAATAAATAAGTCATTAACACTTTAAAGCAGAGAAATGGCTAGACCCTTACCCAGTCTTGGATTCATTTTCCCACAAAAAATGTTCGAGACAGTTCAAACTTCGATAATGGAGGGATTATGTATGTACTTACCTTTTAAAATTAATCGGCAGACTCAAAAAAAAAAAAACAAAACAAAACAAAACAAAAAACAAAAAAAAAACAAAATGAGATTTAAATTTACGATGTACAATAAAACTAGATTTATTAGGTACATACTATCAATGAATTAAAGATTGTCGCAAGATTCTCACAAGCTAAGTTTTCCCTTCAAGGTTCTGGTTTGGCCATTCTTCATACTCCTCACGCCTTGCAGGTGAGGGGCCAGTGCGGGTGGGGTGGGAGAGCTGTTGCCAATCAGTCCAACGCTCACACGCATAACTGCCGTAGTGGCAGCTTAGAGTCCCTTGATGAAAATATTGTACAGAAAGTACCAGACTACCCGGATAGGGTATTTTTCTGGAAAACTACTGAACCAAATGATTTCAAACAAAAAAGTGAGATAGGTAGCCCAACAGGCCCTTGGGCGGTATTTGGGGGCTTGAAATTTTTTTTTAAGTTTCAAGGCGAAACTTGGCTTGTGAAAATTTTGCGATAACCTTTAATTCATCGATAGTACCTCTCTCAGGGATGAGCGGAAAGCTTAGATGCACTCAAAATGCACCTCTAATTCTTTTAAACTCTAAATTGTAAATTGTAACCATTGCATTGGCCTGAACGTGTAATTCTGCTTTTATTATGTTCCTACTTATAATCATTGATTAATTGACCTGTACAATTAGCCTTACTGTGCTTGTTTAAAATGTAACAATTTTGAAAAATAAAAAAAATAAAAATAAAATGTTTCATCATATTTTTTACTCTGTTTCAGGAACTGAATAAAGTTAGGCGAGTTGCAATTTCTTATGGTTTTATCGAACTGTTAGATCGGTTGGCATCTACTTTAGAAACTGAATGCACATGTCTACCCGGTGGAGCCCACCCTGACTGTGCTCTCCAATTAACTCATGCAGCAAGTGCTTTGCGCAAAGTCTACTCCAGGGATCCGAAAAATAATATTCAACCTATGCGCACTTCTTTCTCTGCCAAAGATCAATAAATGTTTCATTTTGTTTTGAAGAAGTAAGGAAAGAAAGGAAAGCCGTTAGCCCTTCCCTTTTCTACCCTCCATACCCTGTGTTAGCCTTGCCCCCTCTTGGTTAAGCTCCTGCCCTGTGTCAGGTTCAAAACCAGCAAATACGTGTGAAACGTAAAATGTGAAATGGGCTGCGGCTCATGACACTGGTCTCAAATTCAAGGTTTTCTTTCTCTGCGCATAATCTGTGATTTTGAGATGCATTGTTGGCATGTGACACGAAGATGGCGGTGCAACGAGACATTTTCTATCTTTTGCTGTTCACCTTTGAAACACATGTGTTAGACAAGGATAAACAAGGGTTTAAACCATGGATGCGAATGGTTTTGGAATTTAGAACCGGTCCCAGTTCCAGCATGGGTCTGGAACCAATTCCAGTTCTAGAACCGATTCCAGAACCTGGTTTCAATTCTCGATTCTTTTTTTCTTTATTTTTCCCAGTGCACTGCTTCCAAACAGGAAAAGACTTCAGGGCTTTTGCGGTGAATAAGCTTTTGCGGTAGTGTTTTTTATCATTCCGCATGAAAATAATATGAGAAAAGTTTTGATTCCTGCAACATGAAGGGACAGTGCAGGCGAAAATACTTGCTTTAAAATCTGTACCAAGCATGTTTCCAACATTCTTTTTGAAAAAGTATAGTTTATGAAAAATAAAAATCATGCAAAACAGCAATTTTGGATCACGGTGAACACAAGAGCTTAAAGTGAATCGAGTTTCAGGAACCTAACTAGTGCCGGTTCCATTTGCGGCTCTCAGACTTTAAAATTCAGGTTTGGGTTACAGTTCTGACATAACCGTAGATCCAGGTTCTAGTTCCGGTTGGCATCCCTGACTTAAACCCCCTCTTTATATCCTTTTTTCTACATATTCAAAGGGAAACTGAGAGGGATGGAAGAGATCTTGACTGAACTAATGTGGCTGCTGTTTCGAATTCTACGGATCTTGAGGTTTCCATGGTTATTTAGTTTGTGAAGGGTGGAATGCCATTAAGGTTGAAAAATGCAGTTTTCTCAATTGAATTTTGACGGAAAGCACCTTTGTCATCAATGTTTTCATTTTCAGCTCTTTTGGTGACCTCAGAGACAGTATATAATAGAGACCACGCACCATCTATCTTGCCCATATTTGCGCGCGGTGGCAACTTTTTTTTCGGGGTCTCAACAGAACACCGCAAACATGGTCCATACGTTGACTGATGAGAAACGTCGTTGAGATTTCTGCCTAGTGAAACGGAAGCACCGAAATTGCATCAGTCAACGTATGGACCATGTTGGATGGGGCACCCTCCCTCATGCTCCCTGTGTTAATTCCTGTTGAGTCCCGAAAAGTAAGTCAGCCACCGCGCGCACTGCTAGTGCATGGTCTCTATTATATATTGTCTCTGAGTGACCTTATGGTAACGCCACCTTTGATTTTGATCAAAATTGCAGGATTAGTAGTTCATGACAAAATGTTACACCCGTGTTTGTGAATGGGCCTTAGGTTTGACGCAAAAAGATAATATACAGCACAAACCACCATTGACCGATTTTAGCCTACCCCTTGAAATTCTGCGAGTAAAAATTATGTTCGGTAAAAGCGAGCTTTGATTAAAAAGAAAAAAAAAAGAAAAAACCATGAGAAGAAGGGAGAGGTGGCATTAATGATAGCCCAAGTTTGAAAAAGTTACAAAAGTTTTGGGTCAGTGAAGGAATTGTACTGTGGTCCATTCAATCATTGATTGGAGGTGTCACTGACTGCGCCACTGTGTTAGATGAGAAATACAACTGAAACTGCCCATGTTGAGGTTTCATGCTGTCTCGGCAACAATTGCAAGGAACTTATGTCAAAACTCCTGCAGTTTCTTGTGACGATACTAAGGCCCATTCAATTAAAATGGAAAACACATGTGTAATATCTTGTCATAAACTACTTTTCCTGAAAATTTGATCAAAATCGGAGATACCATCACCAAAAGGCCCCCTTGTCAGTGAAAATAAAATGGGTGTGTCATTGCTTTTTCACACAAAAATAGCCCAAAACATCCCAATTTTGACAACATAGATTCCTGTTATACTTCTGTTTCTTTTAGTTTAATATTCATTTTTATACTATTAGTTTTTTATGGATTTGGCAATACACTTTGGTTACTTCTTTCAACAATGCACAGTTCTAATTCTTTCTAATGTCATGGTTCCAATTCCCAATCCAAGCTCTTCCATTCTCAACCCAATGTCATAATGCAAGAATGCCGATCAATCATTTGCCTACTCATTATTAGGTTTTGGCCAGCTGCCGAGTTCATTCTTGCCAATCTTTCACCCGACGCGGCATGCGTAAAATTTTCAAAGATGTCTGCTGTAATCAATCACTGGTGTTTCAAAAATGTCAATTTTATATTTTTCTAATGAAAAAAAATTGGAAACCTATTAAGAATGTAGCAAACCTCTCACTTTTTCTGAACTTAATGATCTCATTAGTCATTGTCCATGAGTCTCAAAATAACTGCCTTGTTTAATCTCTAACTTTCCAAATATTATTTAACATGTTAATTAATGAAAATAAGGATAAACCATTGCCGAGAACCTGTTCAAAAATATTTTCAACAAAATCTATTGAACATCTTGAACTACGGTAGCCGCTAGAGGCTCTGATAGATGATAAATCTTCAAATGTGATCATGAAGAACATGAAAATGCAGCCTGAACTTACGTTGGGTCCTTCAAGACTTCCATTCAGCAATACATGACACAATTTCATCTTCAAGCAGATGTATTGTCATGAGCACCGCTTTTCATATGGATTTTACTAAGTCCTAACTGCACTTACACAGACACTAAAAATCTTGAAAATTGTCTGAATTGTCTTCAGTCTACTTGTTTCGAACGTTTGAACAAGAAATTAATTTTAATGTTAGGTGGAATGTTTACAATCACGACCATACCAAGGGGAAAGAACAACACTACTGTAAGAAAGTAAACAATATTATTTTTTCTTGAGGATTGAATCACTCAAAAAAGAGATGAAAGCACATCGAAACAGTTATTAACGCTTAAATGCCACTCATAGACACTAAAAAGTTACTTAAAATACAATGATAGAGCAATAGGGTAAAAACATAACAATACAGCTAATTAGCCAATACAATTAGCTAAAATGGACCACCAACATTTTATTCCAATGACCAATAATGCAGATTTTGACCAGTAATTCAGTGAAGCAGCTATTCTGTTTAATGTGAAGAAACAGGATGATTGAGAGGAGTGGTTCCAAAGAATACATCAACCAAGAATATCATGGAAAGTCGTGCCATCAAACCCGACATTCGCAGAGGGCTGATCTGAGAATGTGATGTAAAATCTGAAGAAAAGAAAATTGAGATGTCAAGAAATCAACAGGTCATCCGAGGTCATACAAGGTCTCAAACGTAAGTATCATGTTTTTTTTAAAAAAAAAGTGTTAATGCTAGAGAAAATCTGTAAACAGTGTTCAACGCGTCATATTTTTCAGCTTTAAGACTCTTTTTTTGGATTTTCAATATCTTAAAGTTAAGTTGATTAGAATACGCGACCGCGGAATGCTTTTTTTATAAGCACCGGGAATAACCAAAAGTCACAGGGCGCAAGATCTGGACTGAAGGGTGGATGACCACCCTTGGTCTCTATTCCATTTATGTTCATAAAGTTGATAGTGCAAACTGAAATGTGTGGTCTGGCATTATCTTGATGCAGCATCCAAGAGGCTTTCAAATTCGGCCGTTTCCTAGAACCAAGAACCGTAACCCACTAGCGAAAACTTTCCACCTGTTGTCGATGCGATCAGTTGATGAGCGTTATCAGTCTGATTGCTATGACAGCAGCGTGAATTAGATAAGATGACCACGTAACGGTGTTGTCATCTCATGTCCTGATAGATAGTGCACGGGAAAATCCCATGCTTCACTTTTCGCAACGAAAAAGTATTCGTTAAAAAACCGTAGGGGGTCAACATTTTTTTTATTTCCAAATTGCCATAATTCGGTCAATTTTTGACCGATTTTGCTCACTTCGAGCTCAATCGAAAGCTATTGGGTTGATCTTTTAAACGCAACCAAAATTAGGTTGCTAGCTTGTTTTGTTTGGAAGTTACAGCATCAGTCTCACTACTTTTGGGACACCCTTTGTATTTAGCAAACAACCGCTCACGCTCCGTTTTGATGAAATTTGGAAGCAGACACTGCTTCTTGTCAAACCCTATCAACCCGGTTCAAAATGCGTGAGCTCTACTCTCTAATTCAAAATAAGTAATTCAAAATTGTAGTCCAGTTCATGGTAATTTTCAACTTTTGAAACAGATTTATTATACCAAGAAGTATTATACTCTACCTATTTTTGGGGACACCAAGAGTTTTTTGAAGATGTTCAGCAATGGCTTTAGAGTGCTTTTTGTTTTCAGCGACACCTAGTTTGCCAATACTCATTAATAAAACATTGGCACATGGATCGGTAGAGCCACCAAAACTCATCTGTTGATCCGGAATAACTTGAACAATGACATACTGTAAACGAAAGATAACAAAATAATTGATGAGGGTAATAGAGGTTGTCTGCACTATCACATGATGAAACATTTGAACAAATATTTCTAGTGCTACTTGTAGGAGATGTCCCATCATACACCCCAGAGGCGTGTGTTGAAATCTTCTTTCGCTTTCCGCCATTAGGTGCAGCAGGTAAGGTAAAGATGGAAGGTAAGCTCCAGCTTCATTTTTTATCCTTTTTTTACCCGAGACAGGTAATGAGAGAGATAGTGAGATAGAAGATTTCCTTGCACCCCACTGATACCCCAAGTCACTGAATCTAATAATAGGGAGCCCAGAAAGTTATGGCCTTGCACATTCGGTGTATATTTGCAATTATCTCTGGATTAAGCTACAATTTTCTGTATGAATTCAATCAACGCCTTCAAACTCAAAATTTCTTGACAGTACTTTCGACCCGAAAAATTGATCAAGAAATTGCGAATTTGAAGGTGTTGACTGAATTCATACAAAACCTTCTAACTCGCAATTTCTTGACCAAACTTACGAAGTTACGACCCATAAAATTGGTCATAGAAAGCTCGGAATGGTGTCAAAATTTTCCTTAGGATATGGTTTCGAACGCAACGTTCCAACATTTTCAAAAAATTGACTCTATAGTCTGTCCGCTCTAACTTGAGACCTGAGCGGGCAATAAATTAATTTCGAAAAATGGAGAATGGCAACATCGCTCGGGTGTGCTGAGCGATTGCTCAGCAAGCGCGCCGTAGCCCTATTGTCATGCAGTATATTATTCGCTGCCGCGTACAGGTAGCCACTGTCCCTTTTTTCTTCCAGTCATCAGTGAGCTTCAGCAAAATGCAATTTTTTTTGCTTTGCAAATTATCAGTGTTTTGGCATCAGTTCTGAACCCAGCTTGAATTTCTGATGGAAATGATACCCAATTTACTTTACTTTCATCTCATCTTATTTTTTTTTGCCTACTCAACAAGTAGACATACATACCAAAACACATTGGTGTGTCAGAGCTGCCGTATTGCGTATAATTCATGGCATTTTTCAATTCACCGATGATTCCACCGATTGAGAAAATATTACCCAGTTCTGTTCAGTGTATGGCTGTGCTGGACAAAAATGCTCTAATCTTTATTATTTTCTCAATCTGTGCAATCACCGCTCGATTATTAAAATGTCCGCAAGTTTCTTGAAGTCATCGCCGGTCGTGAAAATATTAAAGATTCGAGTATTGTAGTGCATTACAATTTACAATAGTATACTGAATAGAACTAAAATGTGTAATCTTTTCTCAACCGGTGGAATCATCAGTGAATTAAAAAATGCCATTGATTATATTAATTATACGCAAAACAGAAGCTCTGCGGTGTATATCGCATAGTTTATTCATTGTGACAAAGTTTTTAAATGAAGGAGAGAAAACAACTTGTATGCATTTTGTGAAGTCAGCTGATAGTCTCTCAGGGCTACGCACATTCTTTCCATAACGGCGTGACGAAGAAGTAAGAAAAGAAACTCCGTTTTCTTTCAATTTTTTTTTAATTTCTCCTCCGTAGCGCTCATTATTTTCCGTTTTATTTTACTTTTATTTTAAAAACAATTTTGTTGGGCGACCCCCACCGGCAGAGAAAAGATTCCAGATTAGAGTATTTTCGTGCTTTAGTAGTCATAAACTGAACTGAACTGTGTAATCTTTTCTCAGTCGGTGGAATCATCGGTGAATTGAAAATACCGTTAAATGTACGCAAAATCATCGGTCGGGTCTCCACCGCGGTGTCGGCTCGTGAAATGCGATTTTTTGCTGTCTTCTCCATTTAAAACTACAGAAAAGTATCGATCTTCAGGGGGTTATTTTATAATTTGATACAACTCTCCGTGGGTTTTCTCTCTTTTTATTCATTATTTCATGCCATAAATGTGATTTGTTTTATTTCATCACTTTAACTGTCATATTAAGTTTAATCGGTTCGTACCAGCTCTCCTCGTGAACCTGAACCGTACCAAACCGACAATTTTGCCGGTTGAAAAAAGCACTGTTTCACACGAAAGTTAACCTAACGAATAGAATAAACAGCCACCCCGAAATTTATTCGATGCACGACAGCTAAGATTTGAACTTTTTTCCTTGCCTTCCCCTTCCTTAATAAATTAGAAAATTCATTCTTACAATTAGTCTGATTTACCCTTTCATAGTATAAAAACCTAATAATTTATAACAGAAAAAAAGTAACTAATGACTTTGATTTCATCAATTTTTTAAGAGACTGATAATCGCTCTTGATCATTGTATGAAACAATAAAAATAGATCAATGAAAAGTAGCTATGCAGGAAGCAATCCAAGGGTGGTGGATGGGATGAGGCGCATTTTGGGTCGTCGTAGTCCGAGAGTGGGACAATAGCCCTGTTAACTCGGTGGACTGACGAAGGTGAGCACTCCTACAACGTTGCCACAGCGTGCAAATCTACCTGAATCGCCAGGACTCAAGTTAGAGCGGACAGACTATAGTTCCCGCTACTTACGATCAAAGGCGGAAACACTGTCATTCATCATCATTTACAGGAGCTAGAGTCAATTTTTCAAAAATGTTCGGATGTTGCGTTCAAGATTACATTCTTAGGAACATTTTGACACCATTCTGAGTTTTCTACAACCAAATCTTCGAGTCGAACGTATGGTCAAGAAAATAAGAGAGTTTGAAGGTTCCAGAGACAAATAGAGACCGTGCACTCCCTATTCTTCCCGTGGTTGCGCGCGGTGTCCACTTTTCGTGAACTACTTTTGTCGGGACTCATCGGCCTCAACAATCAACCTTCGCATAATGTTGGATGGTGAAGCTCAACAAAAGGCTGTGATTGGTCCGCGGTCCCGGAAACGGAAACAGGTTTTGCTCGGCGAATGCAAAATACGTGCTCATCAGTCAACATTATGCGAATGTTGGCTGTTGTTTCGATGAGTTCCGAACAAAATTGAACCACGAAAAGTGGACACCGCGCGCAGGAATAGTGCAAGGTCTCTATTTGTCTCTGGAAGGTTCTATTGAAATTCAATCAACACCTTCAAACTCACAATGGGTCAGATGAGTGATCCTGGGATTTCTTAATTAATGGTTGATTCCTATGTAAAATTCCGTCAGAAAAACGGTGGTGAGCTTAAAAAAGCTCATAATCGTACGCAAAGCTACAAAAAAGCTGCTTAAAGTTAAGCAGTAAAATAATCGTTTTTCATTGGTCCGCTCCGTCACGTGACCGATTCTACGTCACATATTCCTTGTCTCCCCGACGGTCGTTTGTTTACATTGAAACTACATGGTAAACGCCGTGCTAAGTGTGTCTCCGGTAGTGATCGTCTGTTTTTCGGGATTTTATCGATTAAATAATGAGCTCGCGAACATTATCTGTTTATTTTTTTGTGCCTGACAGTTCAACAACGAGCTAGAGAATCTCTAGAATGGTCGACAGCTCGACACAGTGCTAGTTAATAACCAGGAAGTTTGAAACCTGTGACCTAACCTCACTCAACTCTTTCAAAAATGATCCTTCCTTCATTCCCCAGTGTTCTTTTAAAGTCAGTTTTTAATATTAGAGAGAGCTTTAGTGTTTCTTCGCGTTGCATTGGAGTCTTACCTGAATGGTAAAGCTACTGTCAGGATTCTCAGCTAGTGCTATGATACTCCTCCTGTTCTGTTTCAGATTCTGTGGCATGATTTGAGTTATTTTTCCGGTCACTCCTGCGTAGGTTCTTTAAATTATCTATCTCAAATTATTAGTGTCGTTGAATGATATGGGAACTCGGAAGGTACTGTTTACAATCACAGAGGAATTGGTCTCTCGGGCACAAGTTCAGGCAATAAAGTAAACCAATAACTCATCTCCCTACGTGTAAAGTGTATCAACTGACAAACTTCAACTTTGAAGTCTGATTTGCAGTAAAAGGTAATCTTCATGCCAAGATTATCATTTGCGGAACTCAGTCTGAAGTTAAATCATCGGTGGAACAGCGGCAATTTTTTTTGGATTACCAATCTTTCCCCGGAGGTATGTATCTTGTGGTGAAATTCGATTTCATTCTCAGCATTTCTATGCGCTCTGTTAATTGGCAGTTATGCAGGTATGCAGTTAATTGGCATTTTAAGGACTGCTAGAGGTTGTTTTCGATGTGTAGGCGCACCTAGCCCAATAATCTTTAGAATTTTTCAACATTATTTCTCATGTTACAAAGTTAAAATTAATGCAGATATGAATATGCACGTTGGCTTTTCACCGTGAGCCGCTTTAGAATCAAAAGTTTCAAGTCCGAGGCAAGTTTTATTTTGATTTGAAGGAATGAAAATTAAAAGCCTTTCAAAGATTGTGGTCTAGGTGCACCTACACTTCTGAAACGAGCTCACTAATGAGGTTTGGCCGTGAAACTTTGAATATCAGCAGTGGTTCTGCAAACTACTGTCCGTACCAAGTGGATGATTGGAACTAAGTATTTGTAACTCTTTTTATGAATGTATCATGAACGTACACGGACCTGATGGAACTCCTACTATCTCTGCAAGATTGAGTCAACTACCAACAACTATATCAGCTCTATTTACTGGCGCATGCATTGAATGACCTAAATGGGATGGGAAAAGTTCCCCTGAAAGATTAGCTGTGTAAAACAAAGTTAACTTATTACAATACAATGGTTTGTGACCGCCTCATCTAGTTCAAATTGATAACTTTTCTGGCAAAGTTATTGCAATAAGCTATCGGAAGGTCACTTGGGTGGACTGCTATAAGGATATAAGTAGTAAACTAGAAATTCAGAGAATGAAATCGAATTTCACCACAAGATACATACCTCCGGGGAAAGATTGGTAATCCAAAAAAAATTGCCGCTGTTCCACCGATGATTTAACTTCAGACTGAGTTCCGCAAATGATAATCTTGGCATGAAGATTACCTTTTACTGCAAATCAGACTTCAAAGTTGAAGTTTGTCAGTTGATACACTTTACACGTAGGGAGATGAGTTATTGGTTTACTTTATTGCCTGAACTTGTGCCCGAGAGACCAATTCCTCTGTGATTGTAAACAGTACCTTCCGAGTTCCCATATCATTCAACGACACTAATAATTTGAGATAGATAATTTAAAGAACCTGCGCAGGAGTGACCGGAAAAATAACTCAAATCATGCCACAGAATCTGAAACAGAACAGGAGGAGTATCATAGCACTAGCTGAGAATCCTGACAGTAGCTTTACCATTCAGGTAAGACTCCAATGCAACGCGAAGAAACACTAAAGCTCTCTCTAATATTAAAAACTGACTTTAAAAGAACACTGGGGAATGAAGGAAGGATCATTTTTGAAAGAGTTGAGTGAGGTTAGGTCTCAGGTTTCAAACTTCCTGGTTATTAACTAGCACTGTGTCGAGCTGTCGACCATTCTAGAGATTCTCTAGATCGTTGTTGAACTGTCAGGCACAAAAAAATAAACAGATAATGTTCACGAGCTCATTATTTAATCGATAAAATCCCGAAAAACAGACGATCACTACCGGAGACACACTTAGCACGGCGTTTACCATGTAGTTTCAATGTAAACAAACGACCGTCTGGGAGACACGGAATATGTGACGTAGTCACTGATCTCCCGTGCTTACCGCCATTACTCGCCCGTTTTAAACGAGATCAATTTTTTCACTTTTCAAACTAATTTATCTCGATGTTCCCGTGATCTTAGAGAAAAAAGGAAAAACACGGGTCTCTTATTTTTTTCTCAACTTTCATAATGTGAATTAAAAAAAATCGACTCATCTGACCCATTTCTTGACCATATTTTTGGTCTGAAAAATTGGTCGTAAAAAGCTTGGAGTTGTATCAAAAAGTACCTTAGGATTTTAATTTGAAAGCAACGTTCAAACATTTTCGAAAAGTTGACTTGACCTCTTGCAAATGATGGTCAAAGCGGGCAAACCTTTGATTTCAGAGAGTACGATCTAGCTGAGTCGCTAGATCACTAACTGCAGGTCCCTGAGGATTCACCTTAAGCATCTATCTTAGTAGGAGATGTCTCCCATGATACAGTTCACTTATTCAAAGTACAGTACGTGCTTAATTTAAACACTTGCAAAATCCAAAAAATGTAGGAATAGCTCTTTTACCGATATTTCTGATGGCTTAGAAATCACTGGTAGGTTGGTATTTCTAAACTTATGGTTTTCCACATTTATCATGCCTAGGAATGTTGCAATGAGTTGTAACTTACACTTTCTGGCTTCCCTAGAATTTTGGCGACAAGGGCTGACGTAGATTTCAAAAAATCCTCGGGAACTTTGGATTTCGGAACGTTGGTTTCGATTTTGAAGACCGGCATGTTTGTTGAGAGTCGTTCAGTCGCAGTGTAGAGTAAGTAAAAAAAATGAGGAGCTAATAAACACTGCTGAGTGAACCTCAATATAGCAATTCAGGTGCAGTGAAAATGAGACAGCAAAACTTCTGAAAAATATTTCCGACAGCACAATCGCAGAGGACAGATTACACTGATTACAGGGATTGATTTTTGATTTGAGGTTAGCTTCTATTCATAAGAAGCTTAGATTAGATAAGTAATAAATGGCCGAGCCCGAGCGACGACCGAGCCGGCTGCGGAGTTGTCCAAGGTCAAGGTCAAGGTCGGTGAATGCAACATGCAACGCATCTTGAGTTGTGTATGGTTATGGTTAACCCTCTGGCCTGTTCAGGCCGATCCGTGTTAGGGGATTTTTAATAGACTGTGAATTATAATGAAAGACAGGTGATCGGTGGAGGAAGGTCATATTCTTGATGACAGTAAAATCCTGTTCAAAGCTCGAAATTTACTTGAGAGGCTGCCAGCAGATCTAGACTTAAGTGCAATTTAGAGGTCGTTTCAGAAGTATATGGTGCATTTTTTAATTCTCCGGAATCAGCACCAATGCAATAACCAGGAGCTTTCGGAGCTGCACCGGACACTTTAGAAGCTCCGGAGCTCCAGCTCCAGCGCATTGGTCTTCAACTCCGATACACTGAAGCTTGCACCGGAGCTGCACCATGTCCATTGCACCGCTAATAAAACAACACTCTGGTGCAGTGGTGCGATACGGTGCTGGGGCACCAGGAAAAAAAACATCGCGGAGCAGTGGAGCTGCACCACTGCGCGCACCGGGGAATAAAAAAACGCATCAGTTGACACTCCTAGAACCATAATCTTCGGAGTTTTCCAACATTGTTTCTCATTCATACATAGTAAAAACGAATGAAAATTAAAGTGGTGACTTTTTACAGCAGAATGCTGTATCAATATAAAGGGGCAAAGTCTCACGCAAAGCTTAGTTTTTATATGAAGGAATGAAAATTGGAAATCCCCAAAGGTTATCAGTCTAGGTGCACCTAAACACATTTCTAAAATGAATTCTACCAATGACAAGTCGCATGCATGTATTCCAAGTTTTGAATAGACTAGTCTACTAACTAGTTAAGCTTGAAAACAATGATACCTAATTATGTGACTTGCCTCCACCCAAGGACAGATTTACCACTAAGCTGACTTGGCTATGGCCGAAAGCGCAAGATTATAAGGGACCGTTTTCACTGCTGCAAAAAAAAACCCACTACTTCACAGAGAATAACAAAGGTTCCGATTATATCTTAAGGTGATTCTAGGGCCGATTGGTTCAAACCGTAGACACCACGTCACGCTGCTTAAAAAGTCAACAGTTTTTGACTAAAATTTATGAATCTACGCAATAAAGTACAAATTTAAGGAACGTCCGCACCTGCAGGTATACTTCAAGAAAATACCCTGAAAGCTTCAAGCTGTAACACTCAAAAATAAAGCCGGGATTTAGGAAAAATTCCATAATCCTCAATGAGTGCAAGTGAAGTGAGGCAGATTGACAAAGTAACACTTGCACTCATTAAGCTTATGGCGAAATGAATTTCCTAAATTACAGTTTTAATTCTCAATCAATTTTACTTGTTTTGGGCTCAAAAAATCCATATCAAATTACACAGTTGCCAACGTTGTTGGATTTTGCGCTTTTCCCTTTTTTTTTTCAATTTAAAATGCCATAAACACGACTTTTCCCAAAAGTGACTAGTCTATCGCCCTATCCATTGGATCGAAAACTGGAAAAGTTTCCCCTGAAATCACCTTAAAGAAGTAAAAAAGAAAAAATAACAAATGAATTCATTCTCAGAACTTTATTTAATCACCAAATACAAAATACAAAAGAGAATTATTACAATGAATGGCCTCTATTTTTATAAAGAAACCTAAAAACAGCAGCCAAAAAGCTTAAAATGTAGATTATGTTTCAGAAGGTACGAAAAAGTTACATTCTAAAGCACTGTTTTTGACTTATTGGTACTCCCGTAACTTACACGATCTCACTCAAAATCATTAAGTTCACCAATTCTTTGATATCCTTATTAATCTGCTTGAGAAAGCAAAAAAAGTGTACTTTTCAAGATGTGGAATAGAGATTTCTTTAGTCCTTTGAAATTTCAAAGAGACTTCAAATAAAAAAAGTTGGGAAATGGCAGGTCTCAAAATGACCTAAAAATAGACACTCTACTCCCATAATAATTTGCTTCTTGGACAAATTAATAATAGAAATCCCCCTTATCACCAAAAAAAAAAAAAAAAAAAAAAAAAAAATTAAAAAATTAAAATAAATTAGTGGTTCAATAAATAATAAAAAAATATATCAAAGAATCAAAGATTTATAGAACTTTCGTCAAGTTAAATTTGATAAACGTGAAGGCTACAATCATCTTCTGTCAAAGTTGTCAATGCTGTCACTTCTATCATCTTATTCCAACGACGGAATCCTTCCCTTCTTTTAATGATGAGTTCTGAAACTTATTTTCAGCAGACACCTGAGTTCTACAAGATTGACTTGTAAGAGAGATATTACAGAAAATATCTCTATACTTTCTTAGTTCAAGGATTAGGGGAAAAAAAAATTACAGAATGTCAAACTTTCAAACATTGCGTCAAGCAACGACTCAAAGAATAGTTAACTTCAATATGAGAATGCAGGATGAAAAAATGAGAGAAAAAAATTACAGAAAACGAAAGTGAAGAACATAAAAAAGAAATGGATAGGAAAAAAATGAGAGAAATGATAATATTGATTAGATAAAAATTAAGAGATGTACGAGAAAAATTAGGCTCTTCACGTACAACTGCAAATGCATTTCACAGAGGGAAGGAAGGCGTTTCAGGTTCAAGACTGAGAACGGCTTCTGCTGTAAGAACGGTGAACTGGGGAATAGGTAGGCGAGCTACGGTAACGAGAAGGCGGAGAATAGCTTCGAGATCTGGATCGTGATCTCTCTCTGTCGTACCTATCATCACTACCATCTCTTTCATCACCACCAGAATAGTCTTCTTTCACCCGAATATAGGAGACTTCACCCTAAAAGAAATAACAAAAAACAAACAGATGGTTTCAATTTATAAGAGAAACAAATTTTACAGTTTACAAAAATAATTCAAAAGGGTTTCACTTCTGCTTGGAATATTTGAACTGAACTCAGCAGAAGGGATCCACGTACAACTTGTCAGAAGAGCAGGCTTTGCAAACACCATCAGCGCTTCCAAAAACCAGTGGATGACGCAAGGTAACACCAAACAGATTTTCCAAGTCGAGGTTATGTTCCCTCGGTTACGAAATATGAACGTTAATAGTCGCGGTTAGTAGTGAACCGGGTCGAAAACGACCCCAAGCAACTTCAGCACGCCAGAGTGTCAATGTGAATTATTGAATTACAATGAAACTTGCAGGGTGGGTAGTCCAAAACCCTAAACGGACGGACAAAAATCCTTAGGTTTTGATAGAGAAAACCCCATTTTTGTAACCCTGGATTCCTTTTCCACCCCAGCGAGTAACGGCGGGTTAAAAGACCCAACATTAGAGTGGGGCTCTCGCTAACTTTTGCCAAAAGCAGTTGAATAGGTAGTTCTTTAAATTATGATGACCACATTAAAAATGACAAAATTCACTGACAGACTCACAAAAGAACTTTGAAGTTTAAGGTGTAGTTGTGGAGCTACGCAGATACCGTGGGAGATTCCTATCTTATTTGAGATAAATACCTCATCTAGATTTTGTAAATACCTCCATTTTTTGCAAGTCGAAGGCATGGAGTTTCCGGAAATAACCTTAATTTGGCCATTTCCGCCCCCTGTAGGTGTGACCTGGTTGTCTAAACATGGGTCCGAAGGCTCATTTTGGCCAAAAATGCGTATTTTTTTACGTTCTAGGGTCGATTTCATGCATAGTGGCGGGCTAACTTCCGCTGACTGTTTAAGGTCACTACATAAAAATGCTTGAAAAAACGTTATAAAAGGAGTCGTTTGAGCAGCGAGTTCGAGAGTTTCAGCCACGTATGATGTATACAGTCTACCAACCCTCAAATGCCGGCTCTATTCTACTTTAACCCTCGGAAGAAATGCCAAACTTTAGTAACAAAATCATCACGAAAAATGTGAGTTTTTTAATGTTCTAGGGTCTATTTCGTACATAGCACATTGGAGAAACAAAAAAAGCTTCAAGTATATTTTTTTGGAAGTTAAAAGACACATTTTAAGCTATATTTTGCAATGTTTCTGATATGCGCTCACACTTAATTTTTTTGTTTAGAATTTCGCGAGTTTTGGGCCTCTATTCAAAGATGGAAAGACAGGGTAAAAAGTGCCGTTTGAGCAAGGAGATCTAGAGTTTTGGCCCATGTATGATGTAATTGGTTTACAAACCCTTAAATGAGGGTTTCAGTCTACTTCGAGGGTCAATATTTCATAACGATAATGTTGAACGAAGAAGGAGAGCTTCAAGTATATTTTGTAGGATGATAAAATACATCATTTAATCTAGGTTTGGTTATTGTTGTAGCATGTGCTTACATATGAGGGAAACTTTGTTAGACTTTCGTGAGTTTCAGGTCTCTTTGCAAAGAGGCTTCAAAAGACAAGGTGAAAAGAGTCGTTTGACCACGGATCGAGATGGAGAGTTTCGGGCATGCATGTGTTTTGTGTATTTGATCTTCAAACGCTTCAATGGAGGTTTTGGTCTACTTTTTCTCCAAGTAAATGCAGTAATGCCAAAAGTCAATAACAAAATCTTCACGAAAAAGGGGAGTTTTTCTACTCTATCAATTCAGCACACGAATGTACCAATCCCCTCTCTAAAATTTATTTTTGAATCTTTCTTCTTTCTTGCAAGTGCTCCATGTGAAACTGATCCTCGAAAGAGTTTTCATTTTTTTTAACGTTTGGCAACGTCACATTTCCTTCATTCTAAAGGTAGAGCAAAACCTTCATTCCCGGGTTTGTAGATCAAATAGGTGTATCATGCAGGAACGAAACTCTCGCCACTTAAACGACTCTTTCCCTCTTTGAATAGAGGCCCGAAACTCGCAAAATTCTGAACAAAAATATTAAGTGTGAGCACATATCAGAAACATTACCAAATATAGCCTAAAATGTGTCTTTTAACTTCCAAAAAAGTAAACTTGAAGCTTTTTTTGTTTCCCCAACGTGCTTGATACGAAATAGACCCAAGAATGTTAAAAAACTCACATTTTTCGTGATGATTTTGATACTGAAGTTTGGCAACGCCGCATTTTTCTCGAGGGTAAAAGTAGTGTAGAGCCGGCATTCAAGGGTTGGTAGACCATATACAGTAAAAGCTCGCTGTGTCGGACGCTCAGTTACTCGGATTTTTCGCTGAGTCGGATTTTTTTCCCGGTCCCTTGAATTGCCCCATAAGACCAATGTAAAAAACGTCGGCATAAGTCGGATTTTTCAGAGTCGGAATTTCGCTTGTCTCGGATTTTTTTCCGGTCCCGAGATGACTTTTTTTTTTTTGGGTCGGACAAAATTGCAGATAAACGAATAAAAGAACCCAAGGAACAGATTGCCGAGTTCAAATTTTTGTTTGCGTGTTCATGTCATATATCAAACCAGCCGACCCACCTTTCATCTCTACCACACGCCGACTTCGCGGCGGGGCAGTGAGTGTCGTTAGTGATGCGTCGCGCGTCGTCGTGATAACACTGCAAGGACCCCGAAGAGAGTTTCCAATACGATCGGCATTTAATTAAAGACGACTCCATGTCACAGGGCCAAAAAAATGTTGAGTCCTCGCTAAGTCGCTAAGCAAGAGGTACGTGCTATGTAAAACGTACGGTCGGCAAACGTTCGCTCAACATTGAGGTTATGTAGCACTCCTCGTACACCCTTCGCAAGTCTCGGACGTAAAAGACTTCGAGGATTAGAAGTCTTTTGGTCCCGGAAAGGACCGACTTTTTTGGGCCCAGCAGTGTTACCATGGTGGCATCATTATGCTAGCCGGAAACGGAAGACGAAATACGACAGGGTGACAAGATGAGAAAACTGATCGGAAACAAAGGAAGAATGGCACGCAACACTAAAGTCTTGGCGCGACACGGCACACTTGGACACTTAGGAGAAGAAAAAGGGGGGGGATCGGTGAAAAGTAAACAAAAAAAATGCAGAGTTCAGCAGACCAGATGATTCATCAACGACACGAGAAAATCTCTTGCGTCGGTGTGATAAATATTGTGATACCTCCCCCCTCTCCTTCATACTAGATGCTGCGTCCGAAAAGACCAATTCCTTCAGACACCTCCAGCGCGAGCGCCAACCAGACTCAGCCGCGAGCCGCTGTCGTGCTCGTGGCGCCGGTTCAGCGGCAGGCGGCCCGCGGCAGTCATCGTGTCGCAACGAAGAATCTCTATTGTTTCGCGGTAAAATTGATAAGACACCCCTCGGGAGTTTGTTTAGTTAAGCGGCAAAACCTCTTTTCCCACATCCGAGTTGCTGACACAAGTGTTGGGTACGAAATCGCCAAGAAAATACTGGTTTTTTCGGGAAACTTCGCGCTGAGTCGGATTTTTTGGGGAAAATCCGACTCAGGCGTAATTTTCATGAGTCGGACTTTCGTTAAGTCGGATAAATGCCGTGGTCCGAAGACGATCCGACACATCGAGCTTTTACTGTACATCATATGTGACCGAAACTCTCGAACTCGCTGCTCAAACGACTCGTTTTATAACGTTTTTTCAAGCATTTTTATATAGTGACCCTAAACTCGCGAAATTGTAAAAAGTTTTTTTTTTAAGTATGTGCACAAATCAGAAACATAATCAAATATATATTAACAAGTGTCATTTAACTTCCTAAAAAACATACTAGAAGCTTTTTTTGTTTCTCCAATGTGCTCAGTATGAAATCGACCCTAGATCATCAAAAAATACGCATTTTTGGCCAAAATGAGCCTTCGGACCCATGTTTAGACAACCAGGTCACACATATAGGGGGCGGAAATGGCCAAATTAAGGTTATTTCCGGAATTTACATGCCTTTGACTAGCAAAAAATCAAGGTATTTACTAAATCCAAGGGGGGGGGGCCAAAAATGGCCTTTATCGATACCCCTCCTTTCAAACAACAGGAAGAAAAATAGGAATATTCCCGGCAGCATAATGCTACTAAAATGATTTTATTTGTACCTCTTCATAAACACAGAGAAAAGTCTCAAAGTAGATGGGAATCTCCCATGGTACAATACCTATGAACTCCACAAACTCTTTTTGTGAGTCTGTCAGTGAATTTCATAATTTTATAGCATACTCATCCCCATTTTTGCTGATTTTTCCACAAGAATTAATTATCCCATTGCACACAGCAAAAGTTAGCAAGAGCCCCACTATACTCAAAATCAGTGCTTGAAAATTTTTGAACAAAAAATTTGTGGACTACATTAATTGACAAAATCAAACTGGATAAAACTAGTTCGGACACAAAAGGACTATCTGACCGATAACTTTCTGAGCACCCTGGGTAAAAACTAAAAAAGTATGATTAATTGTAACAACTTACTTCATGAGATCTAAATCTGGAGTCGTCCAATTTTTTGAAAGCATACTTCATGTCATCATATCTCAAAAACTCTACTACACCAGTGCCATCTTTGTACACATCCGCAAAACAAACATCTCCGGCTTCACGCATGTGATCCTTTAAATCTTGCCAACTTCCAGAAGGTGGTAATCCTGAAGCATAAATAAAAATAAACCATCAGAAAACCAACAGATGCAGGAAAATAAGATTGTAGACAGGCTTTTTCGTTGCAACTTGTTGACATAAAGTTGACAGGGATCAAACTGAATAGGAACTGTAAATAAACTTGTTTGTTTACATTATTAAATAATTTTAGTTCTTCAATTGCTCCGCAAATAGTATCTTTAGTGTATTATTGCTCAACTGAGAAGTATCCAACAGCAATTTCTAGGGGCATTTATGGAGTTCAGGAAAGGATATTGTAGATTTTGAGTGCATGCAGTCATGCACCTTTATTTTTGTTTCCTTATGGTAAGATTCAATACTCCAAATCAACAAAACAAAAGTTTCCAAAAGAACCATCCAGAGTTGAGGAGTTCTTTAGAATAACCACTTGTACGCGTGTACATGGTTCTTCTAGAGAATGGAACATCTGAATTTTCATGCTCTCAGCTATTTATACATACATAGATTTTATAGATTAATTCATTAATTGGCTAGTTTGAGCAAACTCATCATTTACTCATTTTGACCGTTTATCTGTTCACGTGAATCATTGCACTCAGATGAACGCCCAGGTTTACACATGAATCTTGTACGCCCACTGAATGTCTATAGCAATGTGAGATTTGACTGATCACCTTGCATCTGTCCAGATTGCATACTCACACAGAAGCATTGTAATTATTCACACAAATGACAACTGCTTACCATCGATCCTTAATCATGACCCTTAGTTCCCCGTAATTTTGACACTTAGTAAGCAAAAAACTTTGAAAAACTCGGTCTCAAAAAAAAACACCACATACAACTCGATGAACTATTTATTCTACTGTGCAGCTCACAATAAACTTTTCAGATTTGCACAGTTATAGAGGAGAGTATGAACTATTAAAGTATACTTAGTTTTTAAAAACCGGACACATAGAATCAAAGGTACAAGCAAACAAATTTTCAATGGCGTTTTTCTCAGAACTGTTATTTTCGATAAATGTAATTATTCTAAAGAACTCTACAATTTTGAACAAGGACTTTTTTTTTTTAAATCATTGCGATATATTGAACAATTTTTAAGGATTACAAACCTGTGACGAGTACTCTGTATTGTGAGCGCCTAGCTGGAGGGCCACGACCTCCTCGACCGCTTGAACTAGCTCCTCGATCACCTCCTCTTCCGCCTCGATAACTTGGACCACCGCCTCTTGGGAATTCTACTCTTAATCTGTAACCATCATAGTCATAACCATCTCGGGCATGGACAGCATCATCAGCATCCCTAGAAAATTGAAAGTAATTCATGGAAGCTTCAATATCATAGATTGTGTAGTTAACAAGAATAGTGACATGTAAAGCAAATGTCTCGTTAGACAAAAATAAAGGATGGGAAAGATCCAAAAATAAACAAAAAAAAGCGCTCACATACGTTATTTGTAAGTAGAGCTCCTATGTATAAAATAATTGATCGTGATAGCACGAGGAAAGCTTTAGTTTATAGAGAAAACTCCAGGAATAAAGGCTCGTGAGACTTCAGGTGTGCTCTTGAGTAACTGACCAGATTTTAAAGTATCAATTGAATTTGTTTCAGAAAAAGCCTAAAACTTTCAACTTTGGACAAAAAAAAAGTAGTGAAAAGAAAAATAAAAGGAACTTCAAGTCTTTAGGTTGAATCAAAGTTTTGAAGATACTTCAGGGACATCCACAGCCCCCACAGGTCATTACATAAAATATTGCCGACAAGGCAACATTACGTCCTTAGTACTTGCTTACTTGTAAAAATTCAAAGGGTTCTTAGGAATTTAACATTCGTGAGAGAGAATCTCTGAAATATTAAGAGCCATATTCATGGACAAATCCTCGAATTAAAGTGATCCAACCTCCTGAAATAGGTTCTTAAACTTCCTCAAAACTGAATTCAAGTGTTACGACAAATCTCAAGTTCCTCACAATTGACTCTTTTTTTTTTTTCACAAATTTTGAAAACGTGGGTTTTTACAGAAAGTTATATCATTTCTACAGACAGCCAACAGGCTTATTTTTGTCTGTTGTACAGTAGTGGGAGACTCCAATTACAAAGCTCTCAAAGTGTGCAAAAAAATCTGATCAGTAAATCAATGAGCAAAAAAACCGCACAAGTTAACACCTATGAACCGTTTCTGTTGGGCCACAGGTAATTGACATAATAAGTTCTGAGTTGAAGTACAGGAGAATAAACTGACACAATTTATATGAATTTTATCAAACAACTTGAGAGGAAGATTTATTAGCTCAAGAATTAGTTTTTTACTCAAATTACGAATACTTTTTTTGGGAAGACTGGCTAAATGGTGGGTCAGTATCTTTTACCAGACATTAAAATTTCAAGACTCCTTTTGAAAAATATTATAAGGAAATAAGATGGAAGCTCTCAAAAAACGATTACCTCAAATGTTCTACGTTTTTCAGTTTTGACTTTCTCCTGGGGGGGGGGGGGGGGGGGTGGGGTTAAGGTGGTAGAGTGGCAGCAGGGGATGGCTACTTAGAAGACGGGGTTGATTTTCAAAACTGCTGACTGTTCTGAGCGATTGACCCACTTATCTCATTACCACCTTAATCAACTCTTAAGTCTCTGAATATTGAAGAGTCTTGCCATACTAGGTCTAACTTCTGATTAACTGCTGAATTTTAGACTGTCATGGAGCTCAAAACGTTCTCTACGCTTTTTTTCAATAAAAGAGAAAGAAATTGGAAAAGCCTTTGAAACTTTTCAAAGGAAAATTGAAAAAACATTTATTTGCAATTGGCTCAAGACAAGACAAAAACTATTGGGCAAAAGGAGGTACTTATGGCACAACGGTAGGTATATTATTTCTAACAGCAACATTCTTTTTGCCAACAGTTTTACCATTACTTTAAACCAAATGAGGAAATATTTTAGCATGTGTCTTTTCTAGATGAAATGGCAAAATGTCCCAAACAGACTTTTCAGAAAGAGCAAGAAGATTTTCAGTTGACAGCCAAAAATCAATCGATAAATACAGAAGCTCAGAGAATTGGGGGTAAATTTGCCCATAAAAACAAAATAATTCCCAAATTCATCCTCTCACCTCAACCTTCTGACCAACATTTAATTCTCCATGCAATTCTTATGACAGCTATTAAAAATAAAAAAATAATGATTGAAATCACTTATATCCAGGAGGGTGGGGAGATTTCTTAACAGTAACTTGTTTCCTAGGGGTTGGAACAGAAGGGGGGAGGCAGGGATTATAACTTGGCCTTAATTTTTTACAAGACATAAAATGAAAAGAATACTGTTTATAAATTGTAAATTTGTTAAAATAAAAATCAGTATTTATTGTTGAATAATTCTCAGAAATTACTTTCAAAATATTTTGAAGAAATGTTATTATCTTACTCAATGCAATAACAGTCACAACTTCTTTGATGTTGTGATTAATTTATTTAACCATTTATTTATTTCATTATTATTTTTTTTTTTTTTTTTTTTTTATCGAAAAACTCACTTTTATCCTATTGCGGTAAATCCACGGAACCAAAACTTTAAAGACAGTATTCCTTTCTGCTAATTTAGTGGTGACTTCTCGAAGTCCGTATCCACTTGCACATCCTTTTTCCGAATCCTCTCCAAACATAAATCCTTTAAATCTGCGTAAACGCGAAGTCCAAATCCACTTATCCTCTCCAAACATAATTCCTTTAAATCTGCGTTAACGCGAAGTTTGAATCCACTTGCATATCCTTTATCCAAATCCTTTCCAAAAATTAATCCTTTTAAATTGTGTTAACATGGAGTACGTCCACCTCCATTTCTGAATCCTTTTCTGAATCGAAATCCTTTCCAAACATTATTCCTTTTAAACTGCGTTAACACGGAGGTCCGAATCCATTTCCGTTTCCTTTTCCTTTTCTGAACAAACTCAATTCACGTTAACACGTACTTAAGACCTCCTTAGCAGTCAAAAATCTGAATAAAGGAGGGAAAAAGAATGCTCATGAATATTCGGAATGATTAAGAACTAAATTTTATTAAATAACTTTAAAGAAATTTCAAAGTCAACTCAATTTTTGCTCAGGGACACAGTGGTCAAAATATTTGATTGATAAACAACAGTAAACGGACTACAATATGAGGCAGACCATTACTAAATTTAATACCTTGACTGCCGCCATTAATACAGCAAACTTTCTTTGGATGCACGTTTTAATCCTTGTTAAAATAAGATCAAGGATTGGTAGTGCAGAAAACTTTGGCTTCTCAACTCTATTCCAAATCAAGTCATAAAAAATGGTGAAATATACAATAGAAAACAGGTCCAAAAATAACACTGGTGTCAGAGCTCATGGTCAATCAGTTTGTCTATGTGCCTAAAGCAGATCAACATTCAAGGCAAATAGCAATGCCCAGGCTAGTTGTCTCGGCACATAGCAAGCCGGTCTTTAGATAATTACTAAACATGAAACCTATAGTTACTTACTGTGCCTTAAAAAATAATAGTATTTATTACTTTAGCTCATTTGGAAACTAAAAAGCTGCCAAAGATATCGGAATGAATGCTTGGGGTTTTTTCTCGTTTGAGATTAAACCGTTTTCAAGCAAGTACTTCAAACTTCCCGCTTAAATTTACTTTGAAACGTCGGCACAAGAGAACCCATGAGAAATAACCTAAGATCTAAATACAGCCACCTTTTGTCGAATTCATAGCTTTCAAATGAGCTACAGCAAACGTAGATACAATTATTTATCAGGGCACAAAAATTAAAGGTTTGATGCTTCGTGATTATAAAATTACTAGAATTCTACAAGCCTAGGCAAAGAGCAAACTAGTTACTATACATATACCTTGAATTGTGATCAGTTTGCAACAAATAGACAGCTTACAACTTTTAGTGGCATCTTATGTTTTTGGTTTCACTTGCTTGAATCAAAGGTTTATTAATGACAGGTATTCAGAAAAGATACGTCTAAGCAGTCAAAGAATTAAAAAAAGTAATAAATCTGATTAAGAGAGCTATTGGTCCGGTTAGATATAAGAAAAAACAAAGATTGATGCAGTTCAGACATAAGTGTAATTACGGCTCAGCCAGAGGAAAGCAATCTTTTGCACTTGACAATCTTTTCTGGTGAACCACAAGGTACAGAAAATTCTAGGAGTTATACTAAATATTCTCAGGTTTTCCATGATATTCTTGCTAGGAGAGGGAGTAAAAATACTACATTTCATTTTCTTTGCAATAACTTATAGTAAAAATTATACAATCTGACTCCAAATAGATCAAGACCTCAGATTTTTACTCCAGTGAATTAAAAGTTTGGCTTAATGGGGCTGTTGCACACTTATACTATGAGCGATTTAATAGCCTAACCTGGTGTAAAAACCTCCAAAAATAACAATGGCAGCACCAACATTTTCCGAAATCCGCTCCTCAACTCAAAAACCGCTTTTCTTTGCAAGAGCGTAAAGGTTGCGTAGGGCAGTCATAATGGGAGATTCCAATCTAATAAAACTGGAACTCTATCAAGAAGTGACCAATTAAAGACGACTTTCCTTTGACACCGGTGTCACCGGGTGTTACAGTACGATTAACCGGATGTAGATCACAACTCCGGTGTCTAATTATTCAGGGAATCTTTCTTGTCAGTATAGAGAGAGTGACGAAATTAAGATAGGTTTCTCCTATAATTACTGCCCTACACAACCATAAAGCTCTCGCTAATAAAAACGATTATTAAGTTTAGTAGTGGATTTCAGGAGTTTTTAGAGTTGCAATCGTTATTTTCCAAGGTTTTTACACCAGAATCGACTGTTGAAGCGCTTAAAGCAAAAGTTTGCAACAGCCGTGTTGGCCATTCATATCAATCATGCATGTATGTACACAGAACAGCTAATTAACACACAAAGGAAAAAGTATAATGCCACAGATTGACACTGTTATCAATTTTTTTTAAAAAAATCTACGCTAAATCATCACCCTACTTTTTTGGTTAATTTGAACTCTTGTAATCCTGTAGACTTGAATTATCTCCGTATTAAAAGCCCTTCATTCAAAAATATTGACAATAATTGATTTTTGTTTTAAACCCCTTAATTGACTATTTAAATTGAGGACTCTTTTCCCACAAGAGCCAGGCTCTGGAGTGGGCTCTGAGAAAGTTGAAAAATTCAGACACAAAGAATAATAAGGGGTAATTAATTATATTCACCCAATATAAAACAGGGAATGCACTGTTCATAACTAGACGTCTGTTAGCCTTAATTAACTTGCAAGATGGTACACCCAAGTTCTGATTGTGAACCGATTCAAAAGTGGCGTTAGAATGAAACATAGTTTAAACATTCCAGCAGTCAAAATTCAGTTTCAAAAGCTAAGACAATTGGAAATAATATACTTTACCAATGGTTTGGATCCTCTTTCGATAGCTCCAAAGCCTCATGAATCATTAGGTTGAAAGAGTGATCAAATTCTTAATTTTTGGTCCTTGGAATGGAAAACCAAGATGTTCATACTAATCATACTTAAAGTAAAATTAGTCGAAAGTATCATCATATTTTTTATTGAATAGGAGCCTTAAAGGGATAAATTTTGATTAAAAAAAGAGAAATTCCTCATAAGACGTGAATAGTACTGTAAACTTATTTACTCTCTTGATAGGTAAATACCAAATAAACAGATCGTTATTTTTTTAAAGCAATAGTAAGATTTGTAAAAGCTTCTGATTGCAAGATATTTTCTTACGATGCATTGGAATGTACTCCTGTTCATTCTTCTTCTACCTTTTTTAAAAGTTTAAGTTAATTGGAAAAAGCTATTCCCTTCGAAAAGGAGAGATTAAAAAAAGACAAAGCAAAGAAACTTACTTCATCCTCATCCATTTAATCCTTTATTCAATAAATCCTAAATCCTAAGAATGCGATAAAATATCACAACTGCAAATAAAGAGCACATAGACAGATTAGCAATGATTGGAAACAAGAATATCATTTCAAACCGATTTTCACTCAATGAGATACAAAACGGTAGAATTGGAGCGAAGGGAAGGGAGTTCTCAAAAATTAAAAGACTTGAGGTAAATTAGTGCTGCAAGTAGAGATAGTTGGTCTTATGGTGTCAAAAATTCAAATGAGGAACTGAATCAAAAGGAGGCAGAGGGAAATCACTGGCTGAGAGATAACCAACCTGGAACTTTAAACTCACCCACACATGCAGAGGAAATTGTGAAAGCAAAATTACTAGGTAGCTGCAGAAGGGCAATCTCTCACATTCCGAATGAATAATGCAGAAATGCAAGAGATATGAAACCGCTGCGTATCATAGCATTTTCAACAACATGACTCGTTCTAAGGCATGATCAACAGAGAAATGTGTTCATCTCTGATTTTACTCATATTTGAAAATCAAAATGTTATCCCAAGATAAATAAAACAAGGTATGTGCAATTCGAGACATTCCCCGTCAGGGGCAGTCCTAATCGCTGGCGGGCAAGGACGTAGGCTAATCAACTCCCATGTTAATCAAATGGGAGAAAGGTGGCTACACGTAAGCAGGTCAACAAGTTTGCCAGCTACGCTCCCTTGCAGAGACCAAACTCAACACCAAAGTGTACATACCTTGTTTCATCTACCTTGATTTTATCCTCAAACTTTAACGGCAGATTTAGTGACCGCTCTCAAAAAATTTTGTGCTAAAAGTAAAAGCCCCTAGACAGGAAAAAAGACATTAAAATTAAAAAATCAAGTCACACTTTCTATCTTAGTAGGACAGAGGGTTGAGCTTTCGCACAAGTCAAAGAACTAGTTATGGAAATTACTCCATGAGAAGTTCGTCAGAGAAATCACTAAGTAATGAAGAGTAAACACTCGATGATAAATCTCTCAAGAACCGTTGAACACTAGCACCAAGAATGAAATTTATAGAGCTTGTGCATAACTCTTACCTCAAGCATTCCGCGTCTGTAGACGAGGTAGGCTGGGGGAAGGACGCAAGAAAAATTTGGTCTGTTGATGCCATCTTCTGTGCTAGTATACAGGGTGTGGCAGACCACCCGTCCACTATCTTTATCTCAAAAACGGCCGAAAATTGAGCTTCGGGGGCAAAACTTTCATAGGGTATATCGACCCCAAGGAATCCAATGAAAATATTTTCAGCCCCCCAAAACCACCCCTTGGGGGTTATTTAGGGGGGTGGGTACCCGTATCTCGAAAAAATCAAATGGAAAGGGTATGTTTTGACATTGGAATCTAATACGGCATAAAAAAATAAAACTTTTTTATCCCTAAGTTTTTTTTCTAAAAACCACCCTTTTTTGAGTTAGGGGTGGTTTTCAAAAAATTTAGGGGTAATCTTTGATTGACCGCTGTGACCCTCCAAATCATTAGATTTCAAAAAACTAAGAAGTTTCTGAAAGGGCAGACCAAGGGCTTTCTTTTGATGTATCACATGCCTATTTTTTGTGAAAAAGGGTACAAGGCCCCCTCACCCCAAAATTTTGGGGCTTCGGGGGGCCCTACGTAAAAATTTTCAAATGTAAAGGTATGGCTTGTGATACATCATTTGAAAGGTCTTTCAGAGACGAAAAAAGTGATACCCCCCAAAAGTCGTAAAAACAACCCCCTTCCAAAATGGCGGCCGTTTTAAGGTTAGGGGGCTCAAGGGGGGACCTTCAGAAATATGATCCAAAATTGAACGATACATGGCTAAACGGGTCTTAAAAAGAGAAAAATAATGGTTCAAACCGCGAGTCAAACCGACTTTTCAATCCAAAGTTACGGCCGATTGAAATTTAGGGGTGCCTTTTTGGAAACCTAACTACCCCTAAATTTCAATCGGCCGTAACTTTGGATTGAAAAGTCGGTTTGACTCGCGGTTTGAACCATTATTTTTCTCTTTTTAAGACCCGTTTAGCCATGTATCGTTCAATTTTGGATCATATTTCTGAAGGTCCCCCCTTGAGCCCCCTAACCTTAAAACGGCCGCCATTTTGGAAGGGGGTTGTTTTTACGACTTTTGGGGGGTATCACTTTTTTCGTCTCTGAAAGACCTTTCAAATGATGTATCACAAGCCATACCTTTACATTTGAAAATTTTTACGTAGGGCCCCCCGAAGCCCCAAAATTTTGGGGTGAGGGGGCCTTGTACCCTTTTTCACAAAAAAAATAGGCATGTGATACATCAAAAGAAAGCCCTTGGTCTGCCCTTTCAGAAACTTCTTAGTTTTTTGAAATCTAATGATTTGGAGGGTCACAGCGGTCAATCAAAGATTACCCCTAAATTTTTTGAAAACCACCCCTAACTCAAAAAAGGGTGGTTTTTAGAAAAAAAACTTAGGGATAAAAAAGTTTTATTTTTTTATGCCGTATTAGATTCCAATGTCAAAACATACCCTTTCCATTTGATTTTTTCGAGATACGGGTACCCACCCCCCTAAATAACCCCCAAGGGGTGGTTTTGGGGGGCTGAAAATATTTTCATTGGATTCCTTGGGGTCGATATACCCAATGAAAGTTTTGCCCCCGAAGCTCAATTTTCGGCCGTTTTTGAGATAAAGATAGTGGACGGGTGGTCTGCCACACCCTGTACAACAGCAAAACATAGATTCAACACTCCTATTCTAAATGAATTCACAACATGCAGAATCAAAACAAGATTGACACAAATTTCTCGACAGAACTGATTTTCAGTCAATGTACTTGGAGTTAGAGCCCTGTAACTTCAATAGAGGGACACTATCAAAGTACTATTTAAAGATTTCAATTTTTGTGCTTTGGGATAATACTTACTATTGAACTCAATTTTACAGCATTAATATTTAAATTAATTTTCCACACTTAAAATGTTTTTCTGTATGTGTGATGAAATGATACTATCATTGAACATCAATTTATATCCAGAAATTTGAGTTTATCCAATGAATCATAGGGATGCCATGGATTCACCTTCAGAGTCTATTTTGAGGTTCTTAATTTTATGAAAGAAACAATTAAGGGTCAAAGAGGCAAGTTCTGTCAACTTCATTCCAACACAGCTGCAGTATTTGAACTATCATGCGCTTAATTTTCTTAACCTCTTCTTGCTTGTCATCATGAGTGGACTGGGGTCAGAAAAGTTATCAGGAAAATTTAAGGGAGATTGGCCCTCCGCTTAATTAAGTACATCCTCCAAGGAAGTTGTGAGGGGGACACCCCCACCTAGCAGGGGATTCAGGGGCCCTCCCCCAGAAAATTAGGAAAATTTAGAGTCCTTTGGACCTAAAGTTAAGGCTTATTTCAGAGGAAAATAATGTCAATTTCTAGAGGCAGAACACGCTAAAGTACTTCAATCGAGTTGCTACAGCTTATGTATGTAATGCCTTCTTTACCTAAGGAATTGAGGACTTACGTCCACAGAATTTAATTCAAATTTAAAGACTTTCTTCCATCCTTCACCCAATCCAAGAAGCCACAAAATAAAGCTTGTATTACGAAAGAAGGCCAATGACAGATCATGCTGCTCCCTGTGCAAAGAAGTGTTTGCGGCCATGCACAAGCGCAAAAACGCGAACTTGTCTCTGCAGTCTGCACAGTGAACAAACCCATCCCATCTGTCATCAGCCAACTTTCGCAGGATTGCAAAAAACCCGGTTTTTTTTAAAAAAACCCTGACTCGGAGGGTTTTTTTGGGTTTTTTAGACTTGATACAGTGAAACTTCAATTTTCTAATTTTTTTCGATTTTTGTTATTTTGAGGGGACCGGCGGTTAGCTACGTTATATTAAAAAAAACAAAAAAACGCTACATCGAAAAACGTCAAAAAGTGCGCTTAATGTTGCGGGAATTAAGTTCCGATCCCCCCCTTTTGATCCATAAGCTTCCGCACTACGCAGCTATTCTTAGATATTGTATAACGGAAATGTATGCAAAAACAATTGCAGTCGTTTCTGGATATATCGTTTATCGGATCTAACATGAACGCTCTTAAGGCCTAAGTAAATTTTTAACGGTTTGAACATTTTCGGATCTTACGCTTCATCGGATCTAACGTCATCAATCGTAAATCCGGTGACGAGAAGATTCAAGAAACATGACGCGATCCATCGTTTTTCCGACAGAATTTGGAGAATTTTTTTACAGTCGTTAGAGACTCCATGCCATTAGAGTTGGATATTTTGGAAATGGACAATCATGAATAAGTTACCAGCAAACCTGGATCATTCTCAGCATTTATGTGTACTAAAAACATGCCAAAATGAAACAGATTTATGTCCTTTTTTCCTGTTTTTAATCATTAAAATTGTTGTTTCTGCATGCTGGGTTTTTTGGCGGGTTTTTTAAGTTGGTTTTTTCTTCGGCTGGGGAAAATAGAACCGACCCTGAACTTTCGAAAAACGACCTCTAGCTAAAATTAATGTCTCCATCAGTTAGGATCGACCCATCTGTCATCAGCCAAATTTCATGAAACGACCTCTAGCTAAAATTGATTTCTCCATCAGTTTGGATCGTTCAACTTTTCCGGGAGAGAGCCCCTAAGAGCTTTCATGGGGTTTCCTCATTAAGGTGAATCTTCAACGACCTGTAGTGAGATTTAAATCACCTAGATTGCGCTACTGCCGCACGCTTTCTGAAAGCAAAGGTTTGCTGCCTTTGACTGTCATTTTCAGGAACTAGAGTCAAGTTTTCAAAAATGTTTGAACTTTGCGTTCAACATCAAATCTTAAGGAACAGTTTGAGCTTTCCGAGCTTTCGACCACCAAGTTTCTTGTCGAAAGTAAAAGTATTGGAAAGCAATTGCAAGTTTGAAGGTGTTGATTAAATGTGTACGGAGCCTTTAAACTCAATTTCTTGCCAATACTTTTGACTTGAAAAATTGGACGTAAAACGCTCGGAATGACATCAAAATGCACCCTTTTGATTTGATCATGAATGCTATGTTCAAACATTTTAACGTTCAGACGTTTTCGAAAACTTGACCCTAGCTCCTGCATATGACGATTAAAGGCAGCAAACCTTTGGTTTCGGACAGCGCGGAACAGTAGCATGATCTAGGGGATTTGCATCTCAATACAAGTCGCTGAAGATTCAATGAAAGAGATCAGAAGTGCCTCAGACCACGAAAAGCCCAGCAACTGCCCTGTGTTCTGAGATGTGGCCCTTGGCTTAAGCTTATGTTCCTACCACTGTGTGACGTTTAAGCACCAAAATACAGTCCCACAGGATATACTTGAAGCAATTGGTTTCAAATTTAGTAATATTACTTGCCTACTTTGTGCGAGGCTTCTAGACCCTGGTTCATCAAAGAGTAAACAAGAGTCACAATTGAATGGAAGGCCTGCGTGGTCAACACAGATAAGGAATCAGAAACGTGGGCTGGCCTCTGATTGGCTGCAAGCATGGTGCAAAAATGTCTTGGGGTATAGGAAAATTAACACAGGGTTTTCGTTTCGTGACGTTTATCTCGAAACCTAAGCAAAATCGTCTCTAAACAATTAATGCGAGTCGATTTAGCAGATTTTTCCGAAAAATTTGATAGGTCATAAGTGCCACTTTCTTGCAAATTTGAAAAGACTGTTTCAGTTGATAAGTAAGCACAATAGTATGTTCACATGCTTGGCGTGTGTTTGAGTAACTTACTATTATGTGTACTTTTCAACTGAGACAGTCCTCTCGAATTTGCAATATACTGGTACTTGTGACCTATCAATTTGTTTGGAAAATTTTGCTAAATCAACTCGTATTAATTGTTTAGCAACGATTTTGCACAGGTTACAGGACAAACGTCCCGGAACGAAAACCCCGTGTTAATTTCCCTACACCCTAAGACAGTTTTGCACCACGATTTCCCTCCATTTCCAGCCAATCAGAAGCCGACTTTTATCAGCATTGACCAACGGCTCTCAATGCAATTGCGACTCTTGTTTACTCTTTGTGGTTCACCAACTCGGGTTAGGTTAGATGTGGCCTAAGCTGAGTTGAGATGTGCGCATCAACGATTCGGTTTTTGCTCAACTCTGGGTAGACTTGGCAATCTCAAGTTGAGATTTTGCACTAAAACACTATCGAGTTCCAAACTTGGGTTGACGCTACATCAATTTCAATTAAACGAGCGAGGTTAAACACGCGTCTTGTGCAGCCATTCCTGACTGTACCGCGTATAGACGCCAATTTCATCAAAAATGTAAACAAACACAGAGAAAAAGAAGAAAGAAACCCTTACGACTCGAGTTCAAATACACAGGTGTTGATGCGCTAAACCAGGTTGAAAACCAATTTCGATTGGCAAAACTGAGTTGAAATCTCTTGCATGAGCTAGTCTATTAATGACGATTTCAACACTGCGCTGCATTTAAATTTTTCATACAGAATTTAATAACTACACCTGATTTTACAATATTTTTTCACTAGAAACTTGCTAAATCATAAATCCTTTCGATAATGGAGTGGTGTGAACAGTTGCAAGCAGCAGGTTAAAATGTATGAAAACGCATCCGTGAGCGGAGAACAGAGTTTAACATCTTATAGCCAACCAATAGCTCACTAATGCGTTTTTATGGAACGTGAAAGCAGGCCTTGCTACCTGGCACTTTCATAGAGCTCAATACACAAAATATGTGACCTTACGTAGCCTAGTTCATAACAGAGATTTAAACTTGGGCAACGCCAACCATGGTTGGTTTTCAAACAAAGTTACAGCATGAACAAGAACACCTGTGTTTTCCAACTTGAGGTAGAAAGGTTTTCTTTTACTTTTTCTCTGTTAAATATACAAAGTTAACAAAAGTGGCAGCAATGTTTAGTGGTGCAGCCGCACTTAACCTCACTCGTTAAGATGTCTTCAATCCCCCGATGAGCAAAGTTTGGAATGCAGCAGTGTTTAAGCACTAATTTTGACCCAAGTGGTCAGACTCCACTCAGATTAGAACTCAGGTCAAGACTAACCAGAGTTGGGCGAGAGCTGAACTGTTTGAACGCTCAACTCAACTCCGGTTGAGAAGCCTCACATAAACCATGCTACTGTAATTAGCTTACAGCAAGTCCTCTGCCACAGAGGTGCAAGATGAGGTGAAAATTTGGAATGATTATGGTCAGGTTTGCTTCTTGATCCCTCAATTGTCCAGGAGAGAGAATCGACCGACCATTTTGGAGCCCTTCGCTGTTGATCAGAACTGATCAATCACAACAATTTCTAAAAAGGTAAGTAGGTACTCATCATGGTTGAACAGAAGATGATGCTAGTTAACTTACCGAGGGTCTTCGAATTCGACGAATGCAAAAGGAGGTCCTCTTCTATTCTTTAAATCGACGTATGTTACGGTTCCAAATTTGTAAAACAAGTCTTGAATATCCTTTGTGCGAATATCGGGTGGAAGGTTACCCACGTAGACTCTGCACTCATTCCTTGAATCGTTTCGCGACATGATAGTTATGATGCGGGGAGGAAAAAATGATTGAAATTTCCACCAAACCACAAGCGAGAATCCAACTTAGGTAGTTTTCCAACCACTTTGAAGTTTGAGGCCGTGAAAAGAGACGTTACCGACGCTGACAGGCAAATTCGAAAGAAGAAAACTTGAAGCACTTTGACGGGGTGGATGAGAGGTACTTATATTTTACACGGGTGTCGGGATTCACGTAATTAAAGTCGATTGCAGAATTTTAAAAATACAAGAATAAGGAGTTATCACGGATTTGCTGAAAGTCTAAAAATTGCTTGTAAGTAGATATGGTAAATATGGAAATTTATGAAATTCGGGCTCCTCCTTCAATGCTTCCAATGCTAATTCTTGCAGAGCTCTCTTACAAATTTCGTTCGAATTATTATTCGATTCCAAAGCTTCAAGCCAACGTTTGCGTTCATCGAACATCAGACTAACGAACTACATCACTCATCAGTCATCACAGGCCCCCGTAAAGACTTCTAAAGTGATATTATTCTGTGGTGATAATACTAGAGTCCCTGTATATCAAAGAGTCTCGCCATACGGGGTATAGATTCTGATTGGCTGCTAGATTTTAGGCTGTCACGGAGCTCGAGGAGGCGTTCTGTGTTATTCTCCATAAGAAGACCGTTGGAACGCACCTACCGAGGAAGCGTACACGCCCCTCAGCGAACCCAACCAATCAGAGTGGACGCCTCCTTCGAAATTCTTCTTCTTCATGCTTCACGTGGCGAGACTCTTTGATATACAGGGACTCTAGATAATACTATCGACATTACCTTTGGGGGCCCGTTTGCGTTTGGCCATAAAAGGGGGAAAAGAGGGGGAAGTGAAAAGAAAAAAGGAAAAAGGGGTCAGCGGGGGGGGGGGGGGGGGGAGAGAGAAAATACCAGAGATTACTACTTACTAAAAAGCCTTTTATTCTTTTAAGGCTTGAAGCTTTCAGAATTGACTCGATGTGATGGTTCACACCATGATCTAACTACACAGGTCAGTCAATGCGCACACCCTCCACTGCCTCTCCGTCTGCCTGGCTGTATCACCGGGTAGAGTGAGGAAGGGGATGACGTATAGCTGGCGCAGCTGAAGCGCGGGCGTTCAAATCTACATGCTTTCATATGGGGAAAAGACCATTTTTCAAGTGCGAATTATAAACAATTTACGACAGTAAAACTTAGTTTTTATCAATAAGAAGTAACGAGGAAGGTTTCAAGCTTTGAGAAAACCAATGCGATCGTACGCAAATTTGCTTTTTCTATTTTCGGGCAGTTTTAGAAAAGTGGGTAGAATGCATTGAATATTACATAACCTATCTTCTCCATGAGAGGGATTTTTACTAAACGCCTGAAAATACAGGAGTAAGAAATTGAAGTATGATCAGACTGGTTTTCTCGAAGCTTGAAACCTTCCTCGTGGTCTATCATAAATAAAAACCAAGTTTTACTGTCGTAAATTGTTTATAATTCTCACTTGAAAAATGGTCTTTTCCCCATATGAAAGCATGTAGATTTGAACGCCCGCGCTTCAGCTGCGCCAGCTATACGTCATCCCCTTCCTCACTCTACCCGGTGATAGAGCCAGGCAGACGGAGAGGCAGTGGAGGGTGTGCGCATTGACTGACCTGTGTAGTTGGATCATGGTTCACACTAAGCTCTCCCCCCCCCCTCCCTGGTGGAAAACTAATTGTAGTCCACTTTGCTGTTGTCACATGGATGGCACATGCCACAGTGCCACGATAAATTGACCAGTTGAAATTGAATGTTCATTCGTTGAAACGCGCCGGCAAAAAAGTTTCCAGGGCGGGGGGAAAAACTCAAAACCAAAATCCAAGGGGGGGGGGGGCATGCATGGGCGATCTGAATCTGTGGTTTGCTTGTCTCACTTTTTTCAACCTTAAATCAAAAATTGGTTTTCAACAGAGGTTTTCAATGAAAGTGCTGCATGTGTTTTTTAGAGTGGCTAACTGGACACAGAATTGTAATAGGTACCTACAGCTATGGAGGTGAGAAAATTTTGCTTTCTTCTGCCATGTGCCAGTTTTTTTATCGTGCAAATTTTTCCAGAAGAAACAGTTTCGTGTATCGATTTCTGTAACCACTGTCCACATAGTCGCTCTTGAACACTTGCCCTTTACTTGCTTATAACCAATTTCAAATGTATTTGTCACAATTTTTTTTTTTTTAAAATTTAAAGGTTAAAAAAATTGAGGCAAACAAACCGAGCCTGTGTGAAAATGTTCATGAGAGATTTCCATCATGGCTACCTCCTTAAAGTTTCAATAATATCACGTCGAACAAATCCTCTCTTTGGCTTTAGCTCCTTGGTTCGGAGGCTACTAAAAGGAGAGGATCATATCGATTTTCGTTTTCGATATATCGAACCTATATCTATAATTAAAAAAAAAAAACCTAACTACCCAAAAAATGGTTGAAATTAAAAAATAGAAATACGAACTGCCCAAGTACTCTCCACTCAAATAGCACTTCATTTTTCGACCAAAATCTAAACTGTTGTCATTTGTGGGCCCCTCAATTTTTTTCAACTGTATTGAAAATTTTGATCAGGCGATGTTTTTTAAAAACGGTCCAAATCCACAATTTTCGCTCCGTAGCTGTGCGCTGAATTTCAATCAGAAGCTTCCAAAAGTCTCACATATCATTATAAACACAACTTTTCGCCCAAAGTACAGTTATTTTCAGAATGTGACATTAATGTCATTTGTTTCAAATTCTTCAAGACTTCGGTGGGATTGGGAGCCTAAATTGTGGATTTAAACCGTTTTTCAAGAACATTGCCTGATCAAAATTTTCCATAACTTGGAGAAAAAATTGGGGGTCCAAAAAGGGCAATGGTGTAGTTTTTAGTTGGAAAATGTGTTTTGATCTGAGGAGTACTCCACTCGTTTTAGAGAGTACTTTGAGCAATGAGCATCCAGTTAGTTTTTTATAATTCCGACCGGTTTAGGAGGAATTGCGTTTTCCTGAAAATTGGCCAAAATCAAACTTTGAGGTTTGATGTATTGAAAAAGAAAATCAGAATTGACGAGGGCTTTGCGCTATGACTCTTAGAATTTTGCGTTATTTTCAAATATGCATTAAAAAATGGGGGTCCCAATTTGAAATATGCAGTTTAGGGGGGGGGGGCGCTTTCCTAGGGGCACTGAACAAGAAACTCCCCAAGCATGCCCCCTCCATATGTATAAGCAAACACCTGTCTGAGCATTTTAAAAAAATTGCAGCTGTACAATGGATATCAACCTAGCTTCTTATTTTGTGCACACCCTGTATACCATCATCATGAAAATATCAGATTTATGGATTTTAGCAGTAATTATAGGTGTACCAATTTCAATGAAGCCAAGATGTTAAGATGAAATAAATTGTTGTTTGATAAAAAATATTAGCAATATGGAAAACAGCACGCCTAATTAACCACTTCTTAAATCCACATCAATTACTGTTGAAAAGTAATCAATTATATAATGGAAAAAGATAATTTGCACAACTCTGATAAATATCTGATATTTTCACCTGGTGAGTTTCCAATGCATACCTACAGAATAGGTACTACATATTTTATCAAGCGGATATTGCATATATAACTAGAGATATGTTTTCAAGATAGGTGCAACTATAACCTGCATAAAGAATAAATTAATTAGAAAACTATATTACCGACTTTAGAACACTTATTTCCCAAAGTACTGGTTAATCTTCAAAAGCCCTTTCAAAACTAACAGTGTTATATGTAAATTTCAATTTACTTGTATCATTTTTACTCTTTCTTCTTTCGTTGTACGTAGGTCTTTACAGGATTCAAAAAACTTCCAACATTTTGAACTCTCTACAAAAGACTATTGAGCATCATAGATTATGAACGTTGCCATTGCAGTGAATAAGGCCAAAATGTGGAAGAAAGAAGAGTTAAAAGATTTATATTATGTGCTGTGTTCATCTAAAGGCCCCATTCACACGGCACATTTTCAGGTAATTAATTGCAAACGACTTGGAAGAAAACTTGCAATTATAATCATTGATTATTCATTGGAACTGAAAAAAAAACCAAATTCGATATCTATGTTTCACTTCTTCTTCTTCTTTTTACACAATTGCAGTTAATTTTGCCTTTTCCAAAATTAAATGCCACTACGAGTTGAAGCAATTAATAGCTCAAAAACGCTCCGTGTGGATGGAGTCTAAGTTATCTTAGGTCATCAGATAAGGCTATTTCATATTTATCTTCATTAAATTCTCAACTTTTTGTGATTTGCACTAAGTTGGTATTTCTCTGTTTCTTTTCCAATTTTAGCCAAATAAGTAGCTGATGATGCCGAATGACTTAATAACATACATACATTTTGTTTTATTTTATGACAGTATGTTAATTAATTCCAGTTTAAAAAAACTATTCGTGATGACATTTTTCGGTCATTTCGTTGCTTCAACATTAATTCAAGTTTCATTCACTTCATTCAATTTTATTTAGTTAACAATGGTTCTCGAATTTGATTTTTTTTTTTATTGTACTCCTCTCAAGAATTGATGCAGCTACTGAGATATTTCGGAACTTGTATCAATTTATAAAAAAGAAAAAAAAGCCTTTCTGATTTATCAAGTTTTTGAGTCCCGACGCAGCTACATTTCAACAGTTTATTACTGCAACAAATTTGGTCCCTATTGAAAGAAAATAGATCCACAAAAATCTTTCTAAGGATAAATATTTTAAAAGAAAAATTCAGAATCATTCCCAATATTTTTGCGATTTATTATACATCAGGGTTTAGGAGGTTTATTGAAATCTACTGACTTACAACTAATTACAAAATCATCCATACAAAATAACGGCTGGCACAATAATGACTCAAAATAAATTTTTATCCGTTTAATTTTCAAGCCAATAAATGATTTAGAAGGCCAATTTTCAAATAGTTCCAAATGACAATAGCTCATACTTGAAATTGTCTGGGCTCGATTACAATTTTCTTTTAAATGGACAGATTAAAAGAAGGGTTACAAATTTGTTAATGATTGATTATTGATTCGATATTCAGGCAAAGTTGCTTTGCTAAAATGCTACAGATAAAATACGTACGGCAGCACCTTTAAATCTTCAGAATTTAATTCAAATAGAAGTGAAATTGTAGGATACTTTTGTTATTTTTGTATCATTAAAATACTATTCTTGTTTAGAGAATTATTACGAAACTTTGATGGTTGCCAGATCAATAATATACTTGAATAAGTTACAGAAATTACGATCATGTAAAAGGTGAAACGCGTTTGAATTAAAGAATACTCAGCAAACACTTAATTCAAACTAAGAAGACTTTAAATTCAAACGCGGTACAGATTGAGACTTTTGGGTTGGAAAAAGTCTACCAACTAATTTCTAATTCAAATCAAGTGTTGGAAAAGGGGGGGGGGGTTTGCTTTCAAACTTCATAAATTTGAGAAACACAAGAGTGTGAGTTTAAGACCGTGAGACCCAGTTTAGAAAATTGAAACAAGTAACATCCCTTTTAGCCTCCTATGCACACAACACTTTAAAATGAAATATTTGGTAACAAAAAAGGGATAGAAATTTTAAAAAAATTGATGATGCATGGTAATTGGTAAATGCTGAAAGACTTAGCATTTTTACAGATATTCTACAAAGTTCATAAAATTTGACTTCCATTGACCTTTCTCAAAATAGTACAAAACAAATAAATTTCTATACAATAAATGAGTGAAAGAGCATTCTGAACAGTATGATGAAATGACACCCGAAAACTTGATTTATGCCCATCCACTAAATTCAAGATCAAGTTTTGAACAAGACAAAAGGACACAAAAACTTTTCGTGCAAGAAACCATCTGACACACTATCCAGTGAAGACTTGCATTATCCGATAAGACTTCAAGCTTTGATTGAATCAAAATTATTCGGGCAAGTGTAGAAGGTATTCTACCAAACCCCTAAAAACCATCAATTCAAGATTCTGAAAAATCAGATGGAAAATTGACCTAAATGCAGTAGAGAAAATTTACAAGTTACAGTGACAGTATTTAATAAAATCAAAAACAAAAGAAAAAATTATGCACCATTAGTCACATTTTACTATGAAGTCTTCAATCAATTGCATCCTAGATAAATAGAAAATCTCCAAAATACATCTGAACGAAACATCAGATTACACTCCAACCATTGTAGAGTCACGAATACAAAATAAACTTTTAACAAGATAAACATTATTTTCACACGTACAGAGTAAAATTTAAGAAATGATACAACTAGATTTAGTCTGAATATCACCATTGGCTTTATCAATTTCCAGTAAAATTGTGTGGAATATATCAGCTACAGCTTCGTTCTGTTTAGCGGATGCTTCAAGAAACACAGCTTTCCAAGAGTCAGCTAACCGTCTGCCTTCGTCGTAGCTTATCATTCGCTCCATGTGTAAATCTTTCTTGTTGCCGACAAGAACTAACGGAACATGTATCTTTCCCGTCATATCTAGAAGTTTGTCATAAATAACTTGAACAACTTCAAAAGATTTTGGCGATGTTATTGAATAAACCAGTACATATCCGTGGATATCCATTGAATATTGACCAGGGAAAATGGAATATTCATCCTGACCAGCGGTATCAACAAGATCTAAGTCATACTCCTGATTAGCGACTCGCGTTGTTTTAGCAAAAGTGTTTTCGATGGTGGGATCATAAGAATCTACAAATTGACCATCCACAAACCGAAGACTTAAGGATGATTTACCTACAGATCGGTAGCCCATTATGGCAATTTTCCTTTGCTTCGGGGGCATGATAACAGTTTTGAGACGCCAGGTGCATCTGGGTGATTATCACTTTAAAAGATGAAATCTGAGCACAACGACACTGAGTTCGAGAATATAATCACATGATTAAAAGTTGCACTTGAAACAACTGACGTAAAAACTAAAGGCAAAATGAATAAAGAAACATTAAACTTCGACGACTTCGTTGAAAAACTCCCGATGTTTGTGTTTTACTGTTTTGATACGGAACATGTCCCTGAAAATCTGAATCAGTTGGATAGACGCAATACCATCTAATTCCATACCTGGCCACAGGGGTTTGAGGTTATGTAACTAGGTTGTCTACTTTTACATTGGCTCTTATGGGAGGTAGTGGATTTTTTGCAGTTTTCGACATTTTTCGGTCATTTGGAGGCCGAATTGACGCAAATGGCCCTCTTAGTGAATTACTCCCCTTAATGTTCTTAACATTTTTCAAAAAAAAAATTTTTTTTTTGAAAAATGTTCAGGACATCAAGGGGAGTATTTTACTAAGAGGGTCATTTAACTGAATTCGGCCTCCAAATGACCGAAAAATGTCGAAAACTGCAAAAAATCCACTACCTCCCATAAGAGCCAATGTAAAAGTAGACAACCTAGTTACATAACCTCAAACCCCTGTGGCCAGGTATGGAATTAGATGGTATTGATAGACGCAATTTCGTTGTCCTGCTGCTGTTGTCGTCGTAGTTGTTTGGGTCAACCATCATAGGGCACCGATGGAGCGCTGGAGCTCTGATGATCATCGGTCTATCAACAGAAACCATAACAGAAACTAACCGTTGACAAAGTAACAATGCCGCTAATTGAAATTAACCAATCAATAAGCTGATCAAGAAAGTGATTGCCATGTGATTGCTAAAACTGCTGAAAGTCGACCAACGCAGCATCACTATTATATTATTACATCACTCACGGCAGCTAAGAAAGTTTTTCAAGAGATGGAGAATTTTTTTTTCTCAAATCATGACCTCATGTGGTACTCCTCAACAACTCTTGACTGGACCTTAGAATAAATATTAATTACTTACTTCGTACCTAGTATTTAGTAATGACTTGTTATATGGACTAGACTCCCACGGTTCATTTAAGAAATATATTTAAGTGAACCAATAATTTACATTGTGAGAAGAAAAAGTAGGAATAGAAATGCACATGAATGAAATTATGAGGGCGATTTAACAAAATAATCGAAAATTTTGAATAAATTGAATTTTTGATTGAAGAAAATAACAAACGGCATTTGATTTCGTCAAGTCATTACCATTGGCGGATCCAGCCCTCGCGAATGGGGAGGGGGGGATTGGGATTTTCGCCCTCAGGCGACCCCCTTTTATGTTTTTCTCTCTAGCTTTCCTCCCTCCTCCTCTTTTCCCCCTTTGGCGGTTGAATGGGGGGGGGGGGGGGGGGTTGCCCTTTATCCTTCAATGGTCATTTCGGAAGCATTTCATTGACTAAGAAAAAAAGTTATTTCTCAGTTTTATATGGGAAAAAAAATAAACTGAAAAACTCCAGTCACATCCTTTCAAAGTGGTTTGTGCCACTTTATTGCAGCAAATGAACGCTGATTCGTCGTATCGAAGGAAAGAGGGGTGACGTGATGGGTAAGTACTTATTATGTTAGAGGAACGAATCAGCGCTCATCACTTCATTCAAAGTGCTGCGAAATACCTCGCGAATAATAACCGCGCATCCTGATTAGCAGGTTCGAAACCACGCCCACCTTCATTTTTTTTTTTTTTTTTTCTTATCTGCATCAATGATCAATGATGAAAAATTATGATTGTCGACAAATCCGTTGTCCAAATGCACATTTTTGTAAGTAGTAAATCCATGGAGGGGCACGGGGCCACGTGGGCACGTGCCACGTGCCCCTCCCAGAAGCCTCGAATGTTGCCTCTTAAAATTAGAAAAGAACCCAAAATCGCTTCCTTCCACCGACGCTTTAAATTTCAAAATTTCACAGCCGTGCCTCCCCCCCCCCCCCCCCCCCCGAAAAATTGTCTGGATCCGCCTCTGAGTGTAGTTAAGTACTTCAGTGAGTAAAAGCTCATTTGATTAGAAGTGAATGTAAAGCTGAAGTCCCAACCTACATACAGGGTGTTGATTAAAATATGTACCATATCGAATTTCTCGCGAACGGCTTCGAATTTCGTAAAACCCCGAAACACGTCTAAAATATTTTCGAGGGGGACATCTTTTAAGGGGGTCGCCGATTTTGTGGCCTCCCCTGGGGGGCCCCAAAGGCGAAGTTGGGTTCTCACCCATTGTCAAATTTCGATATATCGGAAACTAAAAACGATATCGACCTGCGGTTTGTGCCAAAATGCTCAGTTTAATGCGCTCTTTTGAATAATGTATCACTCGATAGGGGTCGTGCCTCGGAATTTCTGAGATAGACTCCTTGAGGGGCAATTTTTTTGACAGCTGTTGGGGGGCTCTAAAATCAAATTTTGACAAAATTTTTGGCAACATCGTATTTTTTTCTGAAAAGTACTTGTTTTTTAGAGTATTTAAGACCCCTAGTTTTTTAAATTCCGGCTTTTTAAATGCGAGTTCTAATTTTTTGAAAATGGGTCAAAGTCGAACTTTGACTTTCGATATATTGAAAACGAAAAACGATATCGACCTTCGGTTTGCGCCAAAAGTCTTAGAATTTTACGCCCTTTTAAACGATGTATCACAAGATAGGGGTTGCCATTTGAAATTTTTAGATAGCCCCCTGGGGGGCCCCCTAGGGGGGGGGGGGGTTGGGGGTTTTGACCCCCAAAAAAATAAAGTTCACTTAAAAGTTATGAAGAATGGTCCAAACCGCACCAATTGATCTCAACTCGTTCAAAAGTTAGATAGGGGGGGGGGGGGGTTGGGGGGATACATCTGTTACACCCTGTATATTGGACATTTTTCGAGAAAAACTTGAAAAATGTACCCCCGCCCCTCTCCTCTAAATTCTTTCCAAGGAACTGACGGGTGCTACTGAAAATTTCATAAAGTAGTCATTTGAGGTCTTTTTCCTGTCTGCTTCAAATGTGTTCCAAAACTTTTCAACCTGTCGTTAGGGAGGAAAACGCCTGAAGTGGGTGGTTTGGGACAACCTCCGTGTAGGTATACGAAAAAAGTAAAAATTCAGCCAATTTAAGGTGCTTAAAAAAAGAAGTTCTACTGCAATTTTTTCAGCAACGGCAGCAGCAATCGAAAAACGACTAAGCACAATGAAGTGAGTCTTACACTCAAAGATTACTTATACATACAGATATGGCATTAGCCCGAATTTTGTTAAGTTGACTCCGGCCGTGATACAACCGGGCATACAGAGGGGATCATAAAGATTACAGAGAAAAGATTACATTTTCCATGTTTGTCTGTTACAAAACTGTTCCGTATTCCACGTTCCACCGTTCACGTTCCGTGTTTGTTCGAGTTCCGCAAACAAACACAGGAAAAGTGGGAAACGTAATCTTTTCGAACCAGAATTCTGTAATCTTTATGATCCCCTCTGTATGCCCGGTTGTATCACGGCCGGCGTTTTATCCATTTTTCACTTAACACGGGCGATATGGCTAATGCCATATCTGTATGTATAAGTAATCTTTGCTTACACTAACGAGGGGTAGAGCTCGTTCCAGAAGTGTAGGCGGACCTAAACCATAATCTTTGGCAAATTTTCAAATTGAATTCCTTTAAAATAAACCCGAACTTGCCTCTGACTTTATTCTTTTGTGTTTAAAGTGTTCCTCATTGTAAAGTGAACACCCAATTTCATTTTCATTCATTTTCATAGAGTAATATCAGAAATAATGTTGACAAATTCCAAAGATTATCGGTCCAGGTCCGCCTACACTTCTGAAACTACCTCTACCCAATCTCTTCTCTGCGGTTCAATTTGGGGGGGGGGGGTCCCCCCTCCAAATCAAACTTTTCCAATGCCATGCAGGTATATTTACTTATTCTTGCATCTTGAAATACTTATTCTTGCAATTAGATCTTTTTCAGCGCAAGTAGTCAAAATTGCTCTTCTCTTGCATCTTCATCGAAATTCGAAGTTCGATGAAGACCAATTTTCAGAAATTCGCTAAAAAAAAAAAACTCTGGCGTCAAATGCTCTACTAGGCAAGCACGCCTCGTATGATAAAATAACACGCCGGTCCCCATAAATTATCGCCCACAATTTGGATGAATGAATTAAGACGAATTTGGGGCTCTCACAACCTTTCCGATTATTGTAAAATTTTGGCACCATCGATTTTCATCGAAAACAGTCAAACTCTAAAAAAATAAAAATGGTCTGAAAGCATTTATTATTTAGTTGTCTTCGGAGATAAATCATGATAATCTTCATGCCTCTCCGTTCCTTGCTCACCCTGATTTTGCCGCACAAGGCACAGGGCAAGGGTAGCCCCCCCCCTCCCCGCACGCTCAATATCCTAAAAATCGCCACGCTCACCCATGTACAACGTAAATTTTCCGATTCATTCAAGATTCAGCTATAGGCATGGTCAGGGACTGACGCCTACACCTATACCATTAAATTTTGATTTCGAGGCTTTTGTTGAGGTGTGTTCGTTGGTTGCGAGCTTCAAATCTCAAATCGAAGAGACGCGAACATTTGTTTTGGGATCAAGGTAGAAATATATCGATTTCAATTCCAAATTTTTGTCCAAATGATTGAGAAAAAAAATAGGTATTACATACCTGTAGACTGTAATACTGGCAGTCGAACTAAAATCTAAATGTTAATATTTTACCAATTTTTCAACAATTTTTTACTGATTAGTAATCATCGAATTATCTGCACAGTGCAGTGAGCGCACCCACAAAAAATTCAAATAAGCCCGGCGTTTGTTAATGGTTAATAGAACGCAAAGCATGCTGGGTACCTTGAAAGAAGTCTCTGAAGGAAGTTTCTGAGTCATCAACCAATCATGTACTCGCAATCCGGAATTTTGTGTAGTATTTAGAGAGTTCAAATCGCCTGAAGTAACTCGGCAAATTTTCGTCGCTGGACTAATTTTAAGCTCATCTCACTATTTTTTGTGCATTTTAAAGTTGGATGTCCAATTAGCTAATACTGAAGGTAACCAGGTTGACGCCTTGTCTTGCTCTAGTTTTACCGCCTTTTATTCATGACTATTATCATCGTTGTTTTACTACGGGCTAAGCCGATTTGCAATTTACCTACAAGTCTTATTTTGTTTACTTATTGATTGACAATATTTCTGCCTCGATTTCTAGCCGTATCACTGCTTTCACCGTGTTCACGCTCTCGATGCGTTCAATTTCTCACAATTTTCAAATTTTCACCGCCTGCAATCTGCATATTAGTGGTTCTGTTTTATTTCACTGATGTGTCTTGAAAATATTGGTGATCTTTCAGTCTAAGTAGTTCAGCTTAAATTTAGGTTTCATCTTAGGTCCGAAGTTTTTACTCCGTCTCTTTACCCTGATTATCTTATACTTGCAGACGTAAATTGCATGTGTGCAACAAAATCCCTTGCAGAAAATAAATATGCACCCTTTTACGTCTAATTCACGGGTTGTAGTTTTTAGCACCTAACCCCGTATGCGATACACTGCACAAAAAATTCACTCGCTGTGATCTTGCAGGTCTTACCTGTAATGCTGTTGCAAATCAATGATTTCCTTCATTGCTCTGATTGGTGATAGGTGAAATTGTCCAATCATAATTGTCCAATACAAAAATGTCCAAGCGTAAAAAAGGTCCGATGTACATTAATGTCCTAATTGAAATATGTCCAATGGGGCTCTTGCAAACTTTTGCTGTAAGCAAAAAATAGTCCAATCTTTTGTAAAGACCAGCAAAAATTACGAAAATCACACTAAGAAAGTCTAAAATTCATTAATAAACTCACATATAACTGCTATAACGGCAAGATGGTAATGGCGGCTCGACGCAGGTATATCATGAGAGATTTCTGTCTCTTATGTCACTTTCTCTACAGAAACACAGAGATATGTGTCAATTTAGATAGGAATCTCCCATGATACCTGCGTCTCTCCGCCATTAAGCCTGATTCTGAAAGTGAATTTTGTGATTTATTAGAGTACGCATCGACATTTTTACAGGTTTTTATGCAAGAATCAACTCTTCAATCCCCTATGGCAAAAGTTTGAAAGAGCCCCATTGTTCAATGAACAAAATAAACTTTTTTTTTTAGAAAATGTCCAATTGTATACCTCGAAAGCATACTATGACAAAAATTTTCAAATTTTCATTAGTAAAGCATTTTTATCACAGTAAGAATGCTTTTAAGGTAAGTGGACATTTTCTCAAAAAGAGTGAATTATGTTCTTGGACAAAATTTCAAATAGGACATGTACGTACATTGGACTTTTTTTACATTTGGACATTTACGTACACGGGACTTTTTGTACACTTGGACATTTTTGTATTGGACAATTATGATTGGACATTTTCACCTATCACCCTCTGATTATACAGTTACTGTTGGTTTTGATTTGGTTCAAGACGTTGGCAAGAGTGCCCATATTTTCAATCCACATGCTTATCTTGTGTGAGTTTTTAATCCGATTTGCAATTTTCCTGGATCAATGAGAGCTGCTTCTATGTTAGACAGCCCCAAAATTTACTGGTCATCAAATGCATCATTAACGAGTTGCAAAACCTGGCAGCAGGGGTAGATCTAAGTATGGGGGGGGGGAGGGGCCCCTTGATCTGGGAATCTTAGAGGAGGAGGGGGTAAACCAGCTTTAAAATAAGATCAGCAGGCTGAGTTTTGAAATCATTGGATAAGACAGCTTATCGAATGTAGCGGAAGGATACTTGGTTACAATGGTATAGTTTACGATAAACACTCTAGAGGGACTAATGGTAGTCCTCCAATTAGTCAGTCTTATCTAATGATTTCAAAGATCAGCCCGCTGAAACGAAAGGTTTTCACCTTTAGAATCTTCATCAAGTTGCGGCAAAATTGTAATCTTTCCTGTGTGTTAGTGTTAAATGCTAAATTTATTCTAGAAGACTGTAGTTTTCAGCATCTAGACACTGATACTAACTTGATACTAGAAGCAGCTTGACGGATTATTCGGATGTGTGACTTTTCTCTGCTCTGTTAAGTGCTAAAGCAGTCTTATTTTTACATATCGTGTCGTTACAAGTAGTGTTGAGCTACCAAAAACGCATCGAAACTCACTGGTTGATTGATGAAATTCAGACTTGTTGCCAACCAATGGCTGAACAATGCGGTTTGATGCGATTTGGAAAAAAATCAAAACACATTGGCGAGAGGTTGCTCAGCAACAAGTCTAATCCCTTTGCCAAGCACCTGCTCACCGAGGAGTTTTGATAGGCTTTTGGAAGCTCAACGTCACTTGTCAGGACTTGATGCTATCCAAGGACGTTATATCATATGGACTGTCCGTTCGAGAGATTGGTGTGGGAACTTTTATTTTCACTCGCGGCTCAACAGTCATCAAACGTTGACTGCCGCGGCCTCCGACTTTGCATCAGATGCTCCAAAATCATGACAATTCAAATCTCACTGAGGCAATTAAGTGTATACAAGCAAAGACGATTACAAGTGGCAGTGAAATATAGATAGGAAATTTCCTCAGCTTTAATTTCGACTCTTACCATTTTTTAGGTAAAATCAACTGGAAATGAGAAAAGCACGAAAAAAGATAGCGCGGCAAGCATTCCAACATATGCTGCTGTACTATCTGCATCGATGCGTGGAGCACCAAACCCCCGCACTTGTTGCCCGCCCGTCGCATGGAGCGGAATATAATCTCCCACCACGGCGGAGAATAGGAGCGGACCGTCCATATGATATAACGTCCTTGATGCTATCAATGCGGCTGCTAAGTATAGCCCTATGAAAGTCAAAAAACGATGATGTAAATATTTTGTCAAGCGGCATATCTTATCTCAGCTCTGTGCTTTCAGTGATCATGTTATTCTCTGTTGGAACTGTTTTGTTCTCCATTAGTTCAATCATGATTAATCAAAATTTAATTTGTTCGGTTTTCAACAGTTTATGCATAATCTTGAGAGCTTTAAGCAGTGGATAAAAATGGCTGATCCTTCTCTAAGAGTATATGTTGTGTACAGTCCATGATTTAAATTGTGTCTGTCAACGCCTTGGATTTTTGGTCAGGTAGGCCACCTGCAGTACTTAAATTCGACACTGTTCTGAGTATTGCAGATTGCCTACCTGAACCAAAATCCAAGGAGTTGACTGACATTATTTAATTCGTTGACTGTATCAGAGGCCTCAACCTATTTCCAAGGAGGGCCCAATCCAAACTTTATGTTACTGCACATGATCACATCTAAGATCAAAGCCACATATTCTGCCACTACCACCTGAGTACCACAACTGGTTAAAACTTTTTTGAAGTAAGAAGTTTTTTTTGTGGGAATAAGTTAAATGAGGTTTTGTCTGTTGCAGAGCTTATATTTTTGGTGCACCTAAAAGCTTCCTGTGTAATTAAATCTAAACAAAATGTCGGACCGAAAAGCAGTAATCAAAAATGCAGATATGTCTGAGGAAATGCAGCAAGATGCAGTAGATTGTGCGACGCAAGCCCTCGAGAAATTTAATATCGAAAAAGTAAGTTACCGTTTTCTTTCTTCTGTATGGCTTGTTGGATTGCCAGAAAACCAGGAAACCTTAAATAAAGAAAGTAAAGAAACTATGACCGAAATTCAAGGACCTTGAAAGGTTGGATGTTTCTGGAAATATTGGTAAGAGATTGTTTCAGAAGACTTTACTGTTTACAGCTATTTCTTCTCATGCATGAAGGGGTGTATTTTTTTTTTTTCTTCCGTGTATGATGTGACCAAAATCCACACAAAAAAAGCACATTTCCATGTTTCTACTGGTTGTGTTGATGATAACTTGTGCGGAAGACGGAAATACCTCCCTCCACGCATGTATACCATGAGCTGTAAATGGCAAACTCTTCTGGTAAAACCTCTACACATTGTCACTTGAGCAATACAATTTTCAGTTTTAATCTGTTGACAAAGAAGTGAATTATTTTGAAGCAAAAGTCCTTACAATTTGAGATAGTTGGCTGTGACTGAAGCCTAAAGAAAAATTAAGAATTAGAACCGTCCCTAAATTATGTAATAAACTTAAGTGCAAAGAGAGGAGCAGAAGGAGAAAGTAGCTCTGTTTTATTCACTGCTGCAAAATTGAAGAAAATACCTTTGCGCACGAAATGGAGCTGTTGCAAACTTTTGCTACAGGCTTATTAATAAACGATAATGGGGTATTACCCTGTAAAAATAACGATTAGCGCACTGAAAAATCACGAAATTCACTCCTAAACTCTCAAAATGCTTTTAAACGCGAGACCGTTATGGCGGCCGGGGCCGCGGTTTTCATTGGGGTTCCCTATCTTCAATCAGCGCCATCTACACGAGATGTTCTCGCAACACCACACAAGAAGAAGAAGAAGCATACAATTGCCAATAGAAAACCGTGGCCTCTGCCGCCATTAAGGTCTCGCGTTTAAAAGCATTTTGTAAGTTTAGGAGTGGATTTCGTGATTTTTTAGTGCGCTAATCGTTATTTTTCAGGGTATTACCCCATTATCAACTATTAATAAGCCTGTAGCAAAAGTTTGCAACAGCTCTATTGGGTTTTCCTTATAGCTTTTTTGACATTTGGAGGAGGTGGTGATCTATTCAACAACTATGTGTAACAATTTCGGGGGAAGGGGGTCCAGGGTTCTGTTTCCATCTGTTTCATCAGAAGAGGAGGGGGTCTTAAAACTGCGAAAAGTTGGTTTTATCAGTGGCCCTATAAATAATTGGAACTTTGCATCAATTCTCATTAAGCTTGTAAAATGTAAAAGAAAATTAAAAAAAATATAATTAGTATGGTAGATGCACCGTTTAGACTTTTCTTGGATTTTACCTTTGATATCCCTTTTTGAACCTCTGCGATGTCATTATTGTGAAAGAATCCACATTTTCTAACATTTTCTTGTCTCTTTGATGATGTCTGTTTTATGATTGAATAAGGTAATGATAACTAAGGTAAATGATAACTATTTGCATCTTTTGGATTCTACACCTCATCCTGATGAGATCAGCAAAGCTTTATTGGGTTCTGTGTGTTGCAAGATCCTGAAGGTTTTTGTATGTTAGTGTGGTAATGTGTGATTAATCTAGCATCGCTGCACTTATTTATGTATTTGCAAGTAAAGTTTCAATACTTAAAAAGTTTTAGTTCAAATGAGGCTGTGAGGAGTATGCGCCAGTTTTTTAGCATCTTCCTTTCTCACTTTTCTTTTTATTAGTTTTCTTTACGTTTGTCTAATACTTGTAATTTCCTTATCAGGACATTGCTGCTTTCATCAAGAAAGAATTTGACAAGAAATACAACCCAACATGGCATTGTATCGTCGGACGAAATTTTGGAAGTTACGTTACGCACGAAACTAGGCATTTCATCTACTTCTACCTTGGACAAGTGGCCATATTACTCTTCAAGAGCGGCTAAAAGTTCCTGCCTCTCAAAAAAATTTCTTACCCAAGACCTAGGATGTCTCTCCTATCTTGCTCTGAATTAAAAGATTATTTTTGTTTCCTTTTCTTTTTTTTCCATTTGTTGAATAATCAAAATGAGTTACTCCACCCTCAGCATAATCAGTGGACTGAATTTAATTACTCTTACTTACATTCGGCGGTCGGATGTTAATTTTTTTATTTTTTTATTTATTTTTTTTTTATTTTCAAATTAATTTTATTTATTATTTTCCTTCTTAAATTTTATTATTGTTTAGTCAAAAAAATTAACGTATTATATCATGTATGAAAATTCTTGACGTACATTTGTGAAGAGTCTCGCTTTTCCCTCCCTTTTTTTTCTCTTATATTGTTATTACGCTTTACATTCACAATTATTTATTTATTTTTTTCTATCGTTTTATTGCTGTATCATGCCTGATCTCTGTCCAACACTATTAATTGTCGTTTTTCTAATTTTTTATCTCTTTGGCAGATTTACATAAGGCAAAAAACTGTCTATTTTATAGAGTTTTTGTATGCTTATCAGCAACAATGTCACTGCAATTCAGCTGTTATTATTTTTTATTTTTTGGAAAAATTCCCTGTAATTCTTCTCATCATTTTACTCGGTCACTTTGGTCTTCTTTGCACTCATTCATGATCTGCCCCTTGTGGTTCCTACCACCACTTCTTTATTTTCTGTTCGAGTTAGCCGCCATTAATTCCTTTTTTCAACATTACATCTTCCACAATTTGTCACTTGCATCGTCATTGTCATTATTATTACTTTTTTCTTTTCTTTGTATGATTTTCTCTCAACTACTATTATTATTTTTATTGTTGTTGTTGTTATTATTGTACTTCTTGTTTAAAAGGAAATAATTAAACATTAGTCTAAATTGAAGAGGGATAAACACAATAAAATCACTTTTATCTGTTCGGAATTGTTCTGAAAAAAAAAAAAAAATTGTCTTGTTATTTTTTATACCGACTCTGTCAACATTGTCCGTAAGTTCAGAACTCTTGTTCATGGCTCATTTCAATTTTTATGTTTGAATTAAAACTTTGTCCTTTTTTTCAATCATTGTCTTCAATCATTCTTTCTCTAGCAGTTGTACAGCTGATTTGTGTCGTTTTAATTTAAATGCAGCAAAGTTTTGATACTGCTCCAAGCAAATTTGATGTAGCACTTGTAATTTCAAGTATTCTTCAAGCGTCTACTTTGTCACCTAATTTTCATGGAAAATATCTCAATTAGTTGAGCTGCATGCTGCTTTTATCTGATTCTGAGATGCTCCTCTTCATACTTGCCGCTAAGTTTTGCACATTCTAATGGATAACCCAAAAAATTATTCCGATTGTCTGGTGCAAGATCACATTTGTGTATCCCACAAATTTCTCTGTTATGAATAGGAATTCTCAACTTACCATAGTCCATAAATTGTAAAATTTTGCATGTAAAGTCAAACTTATGCCAATCTCTCAAGATCTCTTTTTCAGTATTCTCTGATTTTATCAGAGCAAAACTCATAATTGCTACCTTCATGATGATATATTTGTCAGTTTCAAAAAAGCCTTCTTTGTCAATTAGTATTTTGGAAGCTTATATTTCCTTCTGTGTATTTGATTACTTGGAAAGTTCATTTCTTTCAGTAAAATTGAGTTTCAATCATGGCTTCTCTTTCGATTGCAATAACTCTTTGGGAAAGTCACCATCCATTTTCTCAACCACATCTTGGTTTGTCTTTCTCCATGTCCAATTTACTTAATGTTTGCTAGTTCACTCCAACTCCTGTTGGCCAAAACTTTCTACTCACAGATTTAAACCAATCGAAAGGTGCCACCCCCCCTAGCTGTATGTCTCGTCTTACAAAATTTTTGGTAGCAAAATGAGTCCTTTGTCAAAGCAAACCAGGCATTATTTTCTTCTAAACAAATGGATTAACTTTTTTTCTGAAGCTTGCAAAGTTATCAGCAAAGTTTACTCGATTGAAGCACCCTTGAGTATCAACCTAGTGTTAAACTTTTTAATCTCTCACTCATTCACCTGATTTTGAATGTGTCAAATCCATAGAGAGGTACAATTCTGGAAAATTAATTTGCACCTTTTTTAATGAGATGGAAATCACATCACCGTTTCCTTATTCTATGCCAAAAAAGTCAAAAATTTACTGGAAAAATAATTTACCGTATCATGAACAAATGTCCAATTATAATCAATTGCATTGATGAAAGCAATTTCTCAGATTTCAATATCTTTAAATCCTAATTCAGAGTAATTTTTTGTACTCTTATCCCAATCAAGGCAACCTTACCCCTCCTGTAAATTTGCCATGAATTGAACTTTCTTAATTCTAACTTTCGAAGACATTTGACTTATTCTTTTAAATTATTTATTGGTACTTACCTAATTGACCTCTTTTTCTTAACATTAAATCCAGCATAAATATGTGACAAGAACTATTGCGTGTATCTAAGCTTTCTCTATACTTAAATTAAATAATTAATTCGTAAAAAAAAAAATCTTATCTTCATTTCAACCCTGGAAACTTCATGGTCCTTCTCAATGTGCAACTGTTCTTTTGCTGATGTTTGTGGAAACTTGTACTTTGTCAGGAGCAAGGCCTCTTGTAAATTTTTTGCGAAATCCAACATGTTGGATAAATTTTTGCATCTGATTGACAAGAGCAAGAGTGAATGCCATAGACACAGAATAGGTCAACCTATTTTCTGACACAGGAGAGTAAACTAATGTAACGTCAGATGAGGTCACGAATCATTTCTCCAGTTTCATTACCTTCGCCAAGGAAGCCAGAAAGAGCAACTTTAAAGTAGGTACTATGACCACAGAATAATACAATCAGAACGGAAACTCTGTCGGATTTTGAAGCAAATTCATTTTGCGTCCGTCATGTTGGGATATAGGATGTTTACATCTGGATTCGCGCGCGAAAAAAAAATATAGGACATGCTCTGCAAAATTTTCATTCTGAAATGCAAATAGAATGAAAGTAAGGCTGGAAACTTAAGACTTCTTTCCAGAATTTACAGAAATAAATGAGTTTCAACACAAATCATACACGTCCGCGCCATGTTGGGATATAGGACCACAGCGTTGCCTATTGGTGCCGTTAAATTCCAAACTTGCTTGGCTCTTATGGGAGTTTCCGTTCTGATTGTATTATTCTGTGCTATGACTATCAAAAGGAAGTACCTGGTCGAAATTTTTACCATTTTAAATCTTGGCAACTTTAGTACAATTTTGCGGCTTTCAAGTGTTTAAGAGCTGAACAGAATAACTCTTTAAAGTATGTCATGAAAAATCGATAATTCTATTGAAAACAACTGAACAATTTAACATTAACAATTTCAATAAGGGTACTTTCTTGTGAAAGTCAATTTTTTTTTTACTACTACTTCTACGTTTTTTAAAATTAATAAAATGAAAATAAAAAAATTAAGAATTTCAATCAGGGTTTTTCTTTTGAAAGTCACGTACCTTCTGTTTTGGGTCATGAAAGATTCCGTTGAAGTATGGCCCAAACAATAAATGGTTGCAACCTTGTTCAGAGTTAAAAATTTTTATCCAGAGTAGAAGTATGGTTCTCAAAATTTTGACCCTGCAAACGCCCCCACTAGAATCTAATTTCTGGTATTTAATGTGTGACTTTTGTTTTCAAAGTAGAAAATGGAGGTGATGACACATTATGGGGCATACTCCCATTCTAGTATAGGTACTCTTTTGGCCGCAAAATTGACTTAACAGCCAGGCAGTGAAATAGTGGTATCAAATTTAACTAGGGGTGCGAACAAAAATAATTTTTCCACACCGGCTAAAGCGTCGCGTAATTTTTTCGGTTCAGATTTAGAACTGACTTGAAGACCTTCAGTACCAATGAATTCCATGGACACAAAAGAAAGGGAAAAATCAGCGCAGTCAAATCAGAGAATCTAAATGCGATGCATCTGCTGATGAAAGCTTGAACTGTAAAGGAACTGATTGAACCAAAAAATGAAATGCCGTAACTATTTCGGTTTTCAATAGTAATCAAGGTGAGACAAAGCAGTAATCAGGCATACCAATTTCAATGAACCTATTATTTGATAAGCAGCAATTTGATTCATCTTAATGCGTTTGTTTTATAGAAATCTGATAGTCTGAGGGTTGGTGTCTTTTGAGCAGTTATTCAAAGAAATCTGTGAGGATCCGAATAGACCCAGCTATATACTTCAATCACTTTTTTCGTCAAGATGTCGAGCGAAATGTTCAGAGAATCACAGATTCTGATTTTACCAAACCATCATTACCGCAAAATAAGTAACTTTCCCCTTCTGACAAAGTAAAATTAATGAGTTTTGTTTCAGAAATTAATTACCATAGAGCATTGCTTCAATTACAAGTAGTCAACTGACCTCTTGTCGAAACAACTTAATTAACTGCTGCACCAAACGGGAGATTGAACTTTTATCAAGGAGCTAACCCGTCAACATCCTCACAAGTTAAGAGGGATCCTCACAGAGTTTGTGGGTTTTTGGGGCCCAAGGGAGGGGGGCTTTTGAAATGCATGACTTAAGGTGATGGTAAAAGTAGTCCAGATTTCCATCCAATTAGTCGCTTTTGGGGAAAGTTGTGTTTCTAGCATTTTAAATAGAAAACAAAGAAGAACTGCAAAATCCTACGTTAGCCCCTGCGTACTTTTTCACAGCCCAAAACGAGCAAAATTGGTTGAGAGCTACAGCAGTAATTTAGGAAATTCATTTCGCCATTAGCTTAGTGTCTGCCTCATTTTCACTCATTGAGGTTTAGAGGAATTTTTTTAATTCTCATGTCCCGGCTTTATTTTTGAATGTTTCAGCTTAGCTTCCTGAAGGATGCTTGCAGGTGCTGACGTTCCTCAAATTTGTACTTTTAGCGTAAATTCATCAATTTTAGCCAAAAACTGTTTGACTTCTTGGACAGCGCAATGCTGTGTCCATGGTCCGAACGAATCAACCCTGGAATAATCTTAACACTGACAATGGCCTACTAGAAACTGATCTTCAAATATTGTCTATACTACACAAGTTTTAAAGCCAAAGAGGTCTCATAAGTCTTAGAACTGCTTTAAAATGAGGGTTCTAAGGTTCAGACTAAAACAAAACGTAGTCCAAACTAAGTTGTCAAAAGACAACTAAATTGCTGAATTAGTCCAGCAAGCAAATATTAGTCGTAAGCTACAACTAATTAATTTAATAGCTTATTTTCAGCTATTTAATGCTTGCCCGACTAATTTGACACTTTAGTTTTTTAACTTGGTTTCTGATAAGGCCCTCCCACCCTAAATGGATTTCTCCCCTCCACAAAAACAACCTTTCTGGAGGTAAGCTTTGAGCCAGTCCAGCCGTAGAGAAATATCTTCTCAGTTTTCAGGATGTACACTGACCATGGATAAAACTTTTAGCAATTAATACAACAAAGGATAAACAGTGAAAGGTGTCATTTTTTTTTCCGCAAGTTTTACTTCAGTCATTTATTAGTTCAGTCTACTTGACATACACTAAACATTAGGTAGAATGAAAACTTAGCATTTGTATTTGTCCCTGCTCTAAGGAACTCAAAACAGAATCAGGAAAATTGGGGACGACATAAAACATTTGGATTAGTAGGTACTGCTAGAAGTTATTTAATTAGCATTTGAATCAATTATTTGGAATACAGTTAACATAATAAATACAAATCTTTTGTTATAAATGCATACTTTAATTATAAAATGTCAGATGATAAGTGCTTTGCTGCAGTAAAACTAAACATAGAAAAAAATGAGCAATTAATGAATGATCCATGATATTGCATTTGAATGAGTACGATCTGCCGGCGTGATTGATGATTGGGGTTAGCAGCAACTATAAAACAGACTTTCTATATTATGAGAGAGGAAACCTTCTTAAAATAGTACTCACAATCACTCTGAGAAAATATAGAAAGGAAAAAAAAAATAATAAATAAATCACAACACATAATACTAGAATGTAGACATGAATAAATAATTATGAGTAAAGTATAAATATGCAAATGCAATAAATAGATACAGTTTTTTTTATTTTTTTTTTTTGTTTTTTGTTTTTTTTTGCATACTATTATACTTTGAAATTTGTTTTATTTTTCTCTTCTTTTTTTTTTTTACCGAAAACAGAAAAGCGATGCAGGGCCTCAAGGAAAGTAGAAATAAAGAAGTCTTAAAATAAAATTGATAAATAAACTAAACAATCACATATTATAAATTGTATTTTTTCCCTTAAAAGTAATGAAAAGTAGTAAAAAATAAATAATGATGTGAATACATATTTACACATTCACATAAATTAAACATTATGTATAGGTACAGATTAATGTACTTGTGTATGCACGTATGAGAACGTATGTCATGCATACACTCACCAACATACAAGCGTAGCATGTAAAATTATGGGTGTGAACTGTGTACGCATGCATACGTGAACATACAAAAAATAAAAAGGATGAAATTAAAAAATTATAATAAATAAAATAAATAAATAACCAAAACATTAAAAAACAGTCTTGCGATGATTTAAATTGATAATTTAGTTTTGTGTTTCTTTTAATTTTGTTTTTGAAACGTGAAAAAAAGGAAATGTTTTCCTTTTACAGTTTTACTGTTGGCTTTTAAAAGATCGGGGGGAAAGGGAGCGAGAGAGAGAGAAAAAGAGAGAGAGAGAGAGAGAGAGAGGGAGAAAGTGAGAGAGAGTTTGTTTTGACAGTAAGGATAGGAAAGAAGAGGATAAACAAAATTAAAATTTCAGAAACTGAAAGAACAAAATAATTTAAGTTCATTTTAAGATTTGTACGGGCACATATACAGAAATACAATCGAGTCATGAGTTATGAGGCGTCAAGATCCTCCACATCCTGCAGTTGTTCCTTTGGCTCCGTTTCACCTGGAAAGAAAATAAATCAGTAGAATAAGACATCCTTAACGAAGAAATGATTTCTGTGAAATTATGCTTAAACCTTAAGCGACCAAGCACTCAGTATATGAACAATTCCAAGCTCTATAACGTAGGTGCATATTAACACATGAGAACGCCACCTGACCAATATTTCTTTTAAAGCATGTAGAAAATGTAGTTAATGTCAGATTCCACGTGCAGAGTGAGCCCCAAAAAAAAAAAAAAAAAAAAAAAAAAAAAAAAAAAAAAAAAAAAAAAAAAAAATGGCGTTAAAAACACACTTCTGCCCCATTTTTTTCAATGTTCGTTTGCTTCAAATAAATTCTTAGTTAAGTCACGAAAGAGTTTTAATTTTAGTGAATTCACACTAACTACGCCTTGAGCTTGGTTTTCAATGAGACGCAAAGCTTTGCGTTTTGACCAGCAAAGATGGAAGAACAAAAATCATTTACCCTGAGCACAAGGATCGACCAATGAGCATCCAGAATTTTAAAAGACATTCATCTATGAAGACTGACACAAAGGGGATGGCGCAATCTGACTCAGGCTCTCTGCTGCACAGGGTACAGCCATGCAAAAAGTTGAACATTTCTCAACTCAGCATCATTGCGTTCTGACGCGAAGCCTTTGCATTGCATTATGAACAATCCAATGATTTGCGAGGTGTTTAACTCAGTAGCGTTGCGTCTCATAGGAAACCAAGCTTTAACTTGACCAATTCAATCAATCGCAATCAAGATCTGCAATTTCTGACATGAATTTCTCCCCCAACAAATCTGTAGAATAGATTTGTTTCTTGCACGGAGGTTATGACATTATCGCTTTGTCTTCGCTTTAACACATTGACCTGCTTAAACATATCGCGTCGAATCAAAAGCACTTAAAAAATCATAAAAAAAAAAACAAAAAAATAAATAAAAAGTAAAAAAAAGGTAGGTCAATGTTCAGATAATGAAGATCAATGAGGCCAACAGCAATGACAAGATGATGAAGAGATAAGAAGAGGATAGAACAATGAATCCAATGAAAAGGAAAACTTAGTTAACTTGTGAGTTGGGGTTAAGGAGGTACATGCAAAATGACAAGTTTCCTTCAGTTTTCAAACTGTTCTTGAATATCCTTAAATATCATAAATTGCTTTTCATTTTCAGTAAAGGAGGATTTCTGTGCCTATATGATGATACCGCTCGGTTAAGATGACATTGCGATGAGAGAGATGCATGGGTCTTTCAGAGCAGAATTTGCGGCTAGAATCACACACATTTTGTCGAAAGGAAGCAGCAGATGCCAATAAAAAGTTGGTTGTTGCTTTCTGTACTAAAAAGTAGTAACCGAGAAAACAGCAGCTGAAATCATGACCACATGACATCATTGGGTCACCAACCAAGAGTACTATTTGAATACAAGTGCAAAGGTTGACAATGTTTACACCTCTGAATGTTGTGATGCAACATTATGCATTTTGAACGCTCCTTAAGCTGAATCTTCAGCAATTAGTGTCGATTCCTCCTGTCAGAGAGCTACCGTTCAAATAATAACAAAATGACGGCAAAAATAAATTATAGTTACGAAAACGGAGAATCAGGGACTAGAAACTCATCTGAAGAAGGTCTCTGCAAAACATCTCTTCAATGGCTTCAACTTCAAAAATAAATTTGAAAGTATAAAAAACAATTGAATATCACACATCGATTAAAATTGATACACTTCATATTTCATATTCCAGTGTCCACAAGTAGTGTCCTCTACTCTTCAATTTTTCCAAGAGATTGACGATCAAAAGTTGTTGTACTGTAATAATTTTCATTATAACGATTTTGACAGGTAGAGATGAGGAATACAAGTTTTCGAGTTAAACTAGTTTTATCCAATTTTTCAGACGGACTCCTGACAAATTTCAACTTACTGCCACTTTTTAGCAGCTAAATTTCAACTTACTGCCACTTTTTAGCGGCTAATGTAATTTTTCTTGTGACTAGAAGAGCCTTTGAAAAATAATTATTAGTATCAGTCCTACTTCATTTTGATGTTTTACCTAACCTCTGCCTTTGTGACAAGAAGAGCCTTTGAAAAATAATTATTAGTATCAGTCCTACTTCAGTTTGATGTTTTACCTAACCTCTGCCTTTAAAAGAATGAGGAAAAAATTGCATGGCCTTTCAGGATTTTCCATGACATTTCCTGGAATGAAAAGCTGTATTAGCTGTACTTAATCACTGTAAAACAATGTCTAAGTAAGTTAATTGAGCTTAAAGAGCTGACCTGTTTAACTTTCCTTTGGAAAAGGAAGAAATTATGCCTAATAATGAAGAAAAAATACAGCATAATTTTGCTGCCACAACTTCATCTAAGCTGTTCTTCTTTTATTCTCTTTTGTTGGTAAAGATTTACACAAAATGAATACTGAGTATAAACTGGCAAAGATGAATAAAATTTAACTTTAGTAAAGACAGAAAGTAGTGAAAAGTTGGAAAGTAACATCACAATGAGGCTGTGACACACTTTCAATTTGAGCAATTTAAGGGCCAATGCAGTTGTAAAATCCTCCAAAAATATCGATGGAAGCACTAAAAACTTACAAAATCTGGTCCTAAACTCATACAATGATTTAAAAAGTGCATAATGGCAGCGTTAGGCACTAATAATGGGAGATTCCCAACAAGTAATGCTGTCACTCCATCAAAAAGTGGCCAATAAGGCAATAAGAGATGACATTCCTTTTTACACCGGTGTCACGATACCATTCATAGGCTGTAACTCACTTCTCTGGAGACAGTTACTCGATGATTCTTCCTTCCCAGCATAGAAAGAGTGACAAAATTATAATGGGAATCTTCCATTATCAGTGCCCAACACCGCCATTAAGCATTTAAGAGCATTTTGTAAGTTTAGAAGTGGATTACATATATATTTAGTGATACATACCATTGTTATTTTTGGAGGTTTTCATAACAGAGTCGACCCTTTAATTGCCTGTAGTAAAAGTGTGCAATAGCCCTATTGAAGATATTTCCGGAAGAGGGCCGATAAAACGATGGGAGTGCTCTTGCTGAGAATGGTGCATTGGAAGCAAATGAAGATTAATAGCTGAAGATCACACTTGCTATTTTATAGGCTCTACTTCTAGAAATGTTCTCAAATGCTTTTACAGCACAAACGGCCATCAAATGAGTGCGACAGATAACAACAGAAAAAATTGTATGACTTCATACAACTGTCTCAGAAATTACTTTTTTTGAAAATTATCATGCCTTACTAGAGGGCGTTGCCCCCTTGCCGCTCCTCGGCCCAACCCCCGGAGGCGCTGCGCGCCGCCTAAATTGTTAACAATCAACATGCAAACTATGATACAGGGGTGCAAAATGTTCCAAAACTTCGGAAGTTTCACGCGATCCATGACTTATTTCCTCACAGGATTTTAAAAAATTTCCTCACAAAAATTTGAAAATGATGACTTTTTTTTGGTTATTTTAACATTTCAACACCCTATATACTCAAAATGGCCTATATTTTCTCATTTTTTATACTATTTTCCTGGGAAATCCTTATTGCCATTATTAAAAACAAAAAAAAACAAAAACAAACAAAAATATTTGGACAAATTTCCTCACTTTTCTAGAAATTTCCTCACTTTCACGCGATCCGGATCGCTAGATTGGGCAAATTTTGCACCCCTGCTATGATAAAGGTAAGAAGTTGAGAAAACAGCACAGAGAGTGAGGGTGCGTAAGGGGTTGGATTCAAGGGTCCGGCGCGGCGAGCCGATCGGGCTGGCGGAGGAGGCTCTCCCATCTCTCGGCTCATTTACCCCCCGTCGGCAATTAGTCACGCCTTTTCCGGGCACACACAGAAACGCCAGAAAACAAAAAAAAGCAGAAGAATTCGAAAAATGTCCCTAGAAAAATGTTGTCCCGAGACTCCTTAGGTTTTCATATTATGTAAGGAAACCCACTAAAGCTGTTTAAACATTTTTTTTTTGCAAAGTAGTTTAGATTATCAAAGTAGAGGTTATTACTGCTGGTAGTAGTAATGGCCGAAAATAGTTGTAAACAGAACAGCACGGGAGTCAAAGATTCATCGTTGGAAAACGAAGAAAAAAAGTCACTTTGTGGGTTACAATACGCAATTTCCAAGATTTGCTGAAATTCGCAATTAAACGCGCTGACCCCCCTAAAAAGCCGAAATTTACTTTTATCCGCATTTCAGATTTGGCATCAGGAGGAGGAGCAGAAACAGGAATTAAATCCTATTCAGCATAGCTCGAGTAGCTTTCGTTGAAAGATCATAAGTTAATTAACAATCACAATCATATTGAGCAAAGTCCCATTTTAAGACCTCGTCTTCCAGGCTACTACGACTGTGAGACTTCAGAACACATACTCACCACCTTAAAACTTCCTCAAAGCATCACAAATTGGTTATGGCAGCAACGAGCCTGTTACCCTAGAATTCTGTGCCCATAAGAAATTATGACTGAGACAAGGATAAAACGTCGGACTTCTTTCAATATGACTGATAGTAAATAAGCTTGTGATCTTTCAAGAAATAGGTTGAAGTCGAAAGATATTATAACCCATTGAAACAATACCGTATTTACCCGTGTATAATACGCATCAAAAACACACTTTTCGCTGCTCAAAAATCCGGGTGCATACTATCTATGGGGTACGTATTATCTAAAGGTGTTAAATGTCAATTTTCAACTACCTTCATACATGAGTCCTTCTCATTTGGTAACTACGCGATACCGGGATAATTTTCATCCAAAGATAAAAACTGCAACTATTTGATAATTTTGCGATAAAATTATAGACTTTACGTGATAAGATAAAATACAGAATGACTTGCAGATTTCAATCAGCAAGATAAGATAAGACTGGAGACTCAGGCTGCTTCAACAAGATAACGCGAGGAGGGTCAGAGGATGATGAGTCTGATAAGGGTTCAAATGCCGCGCCAGCGACTCGGGTTCTGATGATGAAGAAGAAGACGCTGAGTCAGACAAACCGGAAGATCACCGATCCGTCTTCAACAATAGTAAACAAGAGATAAAGCACAAGTTCACTGCGCAACGAAGGGCTGAATTTTTATTTACCGACAACTTTCTTGAGTTTCCTTCAATAAAGTCTGCATATTATCTAAAGGTGTTTATATTTTACATTAATAGCCTCTTGAAAATCTGGGGTGCGTAATATCTGCGGGTAAATAGGGTAGTTAATTTCATAAAAGTTACTTGGAAACATTTTACGCCATTAGCACTCCTTGCAGCAAAACTGCGGAAATTGAGTGAAGCGAGTGATGCAATCTCGAATCTATCAGAAAACGCTGCAAACTCTTCAGCATCAGCACTTCGCGGTTGTTTTAGTGCTGAGTTATAGGCAGATCGGAACAAAATCATGACGAGAGTATGACGTCAAAACAAGTCAATAGGTTTAAATACGTTGAATAAATATGTTTGCAATAAAATTTGAGGGAACTGATTGTTTACTAGCTTGAATTAGCTCCTGAAAATTTAGCTCTAATACTTGTGGGAAACTGTGCAGGAGCAAGTGAGACAGAAGATGTGTTCGGATCAAATCATGATCACGACGCCTCACTAAATCTGTCTATTTTTAAGAACGCACCCTGAATAATGAAGAGGTATGACATAGTTATGAGTTTAAAAATATGAAAGATCGAGCAATAAATAAAAGCAGAAGGAGATTAAACAGGCCCCGCCCCCGTAACAGAGAAAGCTTGATTCAAACTTGAGCAGAAAAATAAAGAGAGGAAGAAGGGAGAATTTGGAAGAAAATGTTAATTTTCAGACGTAAAGACAAAACGAAACAGGGATGAACAGAAGAACAAAAATGAGAAAACAAGGAAAGAGAAAACATGATAGTGACGACTGAAGGATTTTATCATCGAGATGAGAGGCTAGGAGAGGAATAAGTCGGAAGGTGGAAACTTGCAAGGTCTGCCTATTCGGCAGGGATAGGCTCATTTGTTACAGAGGCAGATTGAGGTTGAGGTGAGGGCTGTGGCGACGTACCATCGCCTTGCATGTCTGATGTCCAGAGCGTTAGGTTGTCACGTAGTAGCTGCATGATAAGTGTTGAGTCTTTGTAACTATCTTCTGCTAACGTGTCTAATTCTGCGATTGCATCGTCAAACGCTGCTTTCGCTAATCTGCATGCTCTATCGGGTGAATTCAAGATTTCATAATAGAAAACTGAGAAATTCAACGCCAATCCAAGCCTAAAAGATAAATGGAAGCAAAAACAAAAAAATTAGCAAAAAATCACTGAGTAGACCAGCAAGCTAAAACGGGAAATAATTCTGATGACACCACAGAGGTTGCCATGATGGAGATCTATGGACATTTCACACAAAACGTTTGCTTGTCTCTTATTGTAACCGAAAGTTCAAATCTGTGACAGATCCATTAGAAATTGGTTAGAAACCAAGGTGCAAGTGTTTTGCAGTGAATATCTGAACACAGAAAATGATATTACTATTTCTTGTGGAAAGAGTTACACAATAAAGAAGCTGATAGACAACAAATACGAGCAAAGTTTTACCAGCAAGATTGTTGCAGTAAAAGTCTGTGTTCAGAGAGCCACTCTACAACACTTGCGCTTCTATTCAAAAGGAAAATCAATTGAATTAATTACTTTTTGATACAGTTAAAATAAGAGGCAACAAACTGTCCGTACCGCCCAACTTTAAGATAGGACTTAAAACATAGCGTTGCCCCTCCAAACGCCAGAGCTTGTTGGAGTAGACTATTCACTTACAAATCAAAAGAACTGGGCCTCCATTTAAGGTTTGCACAAGTATTCAGAGAACAGTTTTTCATAAATTGGGTGATCAATGTAAAGTGAATCTTCAACATTAAATGCCTGTGATGTCTGCCACCAGACTATTTTCGTTAGATTAATGTCAAAATTTGACTCAAAAGTAATTGAAGCGTTGAAATATATAATGAGGTATGCGCCAATAGATGTTGCAAAGATTGCGCAGTTATTTCTTTGTCAAAAAGATTACACAAGACATCCACTGAAACAACATTTTTAATTGAAATTCCCCAAGAAAGAAAGACTTTTTCCATAAAAATATCACTTCGGTGAACACATTCAGTATCGTAGATAATCAAAAAGAAGATGCATAATCTTTGCAACAACTAGTGGCGCATACTTCATTAAATACTTCAACATTTCAATTTACATTTAAGAAAAACGGAAAGTCGGTTACCAGAAAATTATCCAAGAAATTTCTCTGCAAAATATCATTGATACCTTCAAAAACAAGGCTGAAATCACCAAAAACATGGAATATCGCATTTCGGTACAAATCACTTTGAAATATTCTGTTTATTTGGTTATGAGGGTAACATGGGCAGTTCCATGGAAAGGACACCGCGCTTTGCTTATGGGAACTGGCTCCCAGTCAAATTTTTTGAAATTGAAATATGTTGCGTAAAAGTGTCTCCTGAGAAAAAGCTCTCACGGGCAGAAAAAAAAATAATGACAGGATTTCGAGATATTCGCGTCTAAAGTTGGGGACTATTTGCCCGGTGCTTCGTATTCTCATACGTAACAGGCCGCTTAACTACTACGCCAACTGGAAACCTTCTCCGTTGAATTGCCCGACTCAGAGCGCATTGATAGAACTACTTCCTTTTGCAGTCCCTCCCAACTGCTTATTTGTTTACCCCACACCCACTGCTCAGCCTCGACGGCCATGCTTCATCTTGACCACTCCCTCAACTGATTACTTACCTACATCAACCCCGTCGAGGCAGAGCAGTGGGTGTGGGGTAAACAAAGAAGCAGTTGGGAGGGACTGCAAAAGGAAGTAGTTCTATCAATGCGCGCTGAGTCAAGTGATTCGACCAAGAAGGTTTCCAGTTGGCGTAGTAGTTAAGCGGCCTGTTACGTACGAGAATACGAAGCACCGGGCAAATAGTCCCCAACTTTAGACGCGAATATCTCGAAATCCTAAATCCTGTCATTATTTTTTTTCCCGCCCATGAGAGCTTTTTCTCAGGAGACACTTTTACGCAACATATTTCAATTTCAAAAAATTTGACTGGGAGCCAGTTCCCATAAGCAAAGCGCCGTGTCCTTTTGTTTATTTTTCATGACAAAACCGAAGGCTATTTACAAACAGGGAGGTACAATTGACTCAAAGTTTTCCTTTGCCTATCCTTTCTAATCATTTCATCTGAAACTGAGGTAATGACAACTTGAAAGAGCAAGATACAGCAATAGACAAATGTCTGAATACAGAAGATTGTTTTCATGGCAGACTGACAGAAACCCTCGGGTACAGGAAGAATCTAACCAACACGGAGGAAGAATAATTCAGATTTTGTAGTTGTTTTGTTTTTCAACTTGCAGTAAGATTACATCTTGTTACAGTAGAATCTTGATTATCCGGATTTCGCCAGACTGAAAACTTAATCCATATAATCGAATGTACGGGTAATCGAAATTCACCGAAAAACGCGATCTAGGCACTCTGAAATGCAGTCAGCGAAGATTTTGCGAAAACGCCCCTTCAAAAGCAAAGTTATGCAACCCGTGTTCGGTTATTCCTACCGCGTAAATTCGGACCTACCTATTTTTCAGGACGGCAGGGGAGACGAATGAATCATAGATAAGAAAGAGGCATACGTGAAAAATAACACTTTCATTAATTTTTTAGGACAAAAGAATCCAATGTCGTTTGCTTCTTGGGTTTGGATGATAGTGACCTGAACATGAAGGATTCTAAGTTGATGACCTGACTTAACATCCCTTCATCAGCGTCATTTCGTCCGAACATCATCAGTCTCTTCTTCGGCTGCTGATAGCGAGTCATCTAGCGCCGAGCTGGTGGAGGGGGCGTAGGTTGCCGCGATTTCCTCGAGTGATAATGTTGACTCGGTCAGCGCGCCATCATCCGTCCGCCATTTCTGGCTGTCACTCTCCGTCGCGCGTGTGCCGAAAGCGCAGTGTTGCCACGCGGCGTCTTTATAAAATCCATTTTTTCTGACTCGATACAAATGAAGTTACGACATCGCATTTTTTGGTTATTTTCTTAAGCAATATTACGGAGAAATACGGTTAAATTTGTTGCCGGACCGCAAATTCTTTCCGGATAATCGAAATCTTCAGCCACCAAAATCCAGATAATCGGGAAAAAAACACATTGAAAGAGTGGGGATTTCGCCGGGACCAGCCGGAAAATCCGGATAATCGAGATTCTACTGTATACTGCTTTTGTTTCCCCAAGTCTTCAAGTCGCAATGCAGGGTGTCTAAGCTAAGTTCAATTTTGAAATTCCTTGAAATTCCCTTACTATTCCGCCTTTCACTTTTCAAATTTCCTGACAATCCTTCAGTTTTTTTGCACAATTTAAGACTACTTCCCGGATTTTAGAGAAATAGGAGAATCACAAACCTGTCAAAAATTCCATTAAAAAATTATTTTATGGTTTCAATAGCATAACAATTTTTCAGACATGGAAAGGTAAGGGGAAAACAAGGAACTCTAGCTGAGATTCAACGATGAAATCATATATTAAGAGTATTGCGAGAGAAAATTGTAATTTTCAGGCTTTTGAACTGAATTCCCTGATTTTCCCTGACAGATTTAAATTCCCAAACAGTCCCTGCTCTTCCCTGGCAGTAGACACCCTCCAATGCAGTAATAGAAGTCTTTTTTGAAGAGATTGCACGGCTGATAGCTCTTTGTTCACCTTCACAAACGGACATATTTCTGTCTTTCATATTAATTACGTGAGCGCTAACACAAACGTGAAAACATAAGCGTGGTATAAGGTGCCACAACTCGTTCAGAGTGTGAACAACAAGCTTCTAATTACGAGAAACTATTCAATAAATTACTGTTTTTTATTGAAACCATTCCAATTAAAAACAATGTTTCAATTAAAATCAATGACGTAAACTTGCCAACAATTACTACTGACATTCTCAATAAGGTGCAGTGCTGATATTTTTAAGTCGGTAATAGCACTCACGACAATCAGCACATGAGACTAAAATACTTTAGTATGCGCAAATGAACAAAGAGCTGTAAAAGCAAAAAACCGACAGTACAAGTAAAGCAGAAATTACTGACCTGATAGGATGTGTTGGAGGTAACTCTACCATTGCAATGTCACTGGCAGCTTTATATGCGACTAAGGAATTTTCTGCGGCTTCTTTCCTATCGTTACCTGTGGCGAATTCTGCCAAATACCGGTGGTAATCTCCTTTCCTGGAATAAACGCAGTTTGGAATTAGAATTAGAGGGTAAACATTTTTCTTTCAGTGGTCTTGTAGCTAACAAAATTTAGTTTCAGAATGTGTGATTTATTTGGGATTATCTTACATATAAATTTAAAAATTCTAAGAAATCAAAGAAACGTACGCTATAGTTTTTTGGAATTGTAACTCGGTCTCATTTTTGAATAGAATTATTATTGCTACGAGTTATAATTGGCTAGCTTATAGGTAGAGCCAAGGTTCTTGGCATGAGACCGAAGAACAAAGAACAAAAAATGAGAGAAATGAAAGAACGAGCGATTGAGATTGAAAAATTAGGCACTGTTAAATAAATCTGACCGACCGCACTGTTAATTATTTATAAATATAAAAAGATTAGGTAACCCGGCCCAGAAGGGACCGGGTTCCTTTTAAAGAAATGAATTCGCACAAAAACCTGGAACTTACATTTTTTGTGAAAAATCTACGAGACGAAACTCAACAGAAAAAAGAACGATCCGTCTCCTCGAGAGAATTATCCGAAGTGAATCCTCCAACCACGAGGGACCAGGAGCCAATCAGGGACAACTGACGCCTTCTCTGATTGGCTCCCTCGCCCCCGCGGC